>JXTC01000036.1:421339-478725 GCA_002914845.1 Trema orientale
TGTCTATAGAGAATATAGCCATTCTCTTCCTTTGGATAGCCAAGCAGAAAACACTTTTCTGAATTCCTATCAACTTCATCTCCCTCTTTCTTGCACGGGTATACTTCGCAACCCCATACCTTCAAATACTCCAAGCTATCTACATAGCCCATCCACATTTGAAAAGGTGTCGAAGCAACTTTATCTGATGGAGTAAAGTTGAGGATGTACGAAGCTGTCTTCAAAGCATAATCCCAATACCTTTTCGACAGAAGCGTTTCTTTGTACATCAGCTCTATGGAATGCTTGAGTCTGATGTTATATCTCTCAGCAGCTCCTATACGACTATCCTCGTAGATAGTCGCATATTCATAAGGAATAGCAAGATTGACTAGTGTTGGCCTCAGCAGGTCACGTAGAGAATCCACATCTCCAAGTTCAACTTCAATCTTGAACTTCTTGACCTATATCTATTACCGCAGGTGTATTCATTATTCGGCCAAATAATCACCTTTCTTTGGACCGGTAATTATTCGCATGAACAATAAACACACAATCATTCAAATATTTCAAAATAAATAAATCTACACAATAAAGGTTACTTTGGCAACGTGTTGTTTCAACTCATCTATTTCATAATATTTAAATAAATAGTGTAAAGAAAATAATAACCAAAGTGCCCAGAATATTAAACTGAAAATTTCAATGAACAAATCTTTATGGATGACCAACTGAGTTTTAAGCATTTTTATCAACTCTTAAAGTCAAATAGAGTTTTCAACGGATAAAGTGTGGGTCATACTGAAGCTGGGTTGAGAAAACAAAACTGATTCGTTAAGTTTTAAGTTGGAACTCCTTGAATTGAGTCGAAAATGACTCAATTCTACCCAAAACCGAGATCCTGTACCTTAATTAGGTCAAAAACGACCTAAAAAAATTTTCTGAACCTGGGTGGTGGCGCTAGAGCACATTTGATAAGCCCATATAGGCTTTGTACCGTGTTTAGGCCCGGCCTACTTAAAATATGGGCTAGGCCGGCCTGTCCTATATTCTTATTAAGGAGCCCGGCATAGCCCACTGGCCCAGCCCACGTTTTATACGGGCCTAAGTGGGCTGTGCCTATGCGGGCCGAATATGGGCCACAATTTAGGCCTAATTTTATTGTTATTCTATATTTTAAAATATCAAATATAGACCTAAAACCTATTTATATTCTTTTAAAATTTGAATAAATTAAAAATAAACAAAAATTAGTAAATAAATAACATTAAAAGCATATAAATGAAAATATTTAACTAAGATTTTTTAAAATTTTAATTAAAAAATATATTTAAAATTATATGTAGAAAGACTAAATGTGGGCCGATAGAAATGTGGACCGTGCTGGGCCGTGTCTGTGGGCCTATGATTAAGGCCCAGCCCAGCCCCTACTATATGTAACGGGCCGGCCCAGGCCCATATAATGTGGGCCTGGGCTGGCCTGTTACCGTGCTTTTTCTTCAGAATGTGGGCTGGCCCATAAAGCCCGACCCACATTGACATCTCTAGGTGGCGCTACACTGGCGCCGCGGCGCCACCGTAGCCGTAAGGGTGGCGCTGCGGCGCCACTGTATCTTTATGGTGGTGCTACAGCGCCACTTGTGTGGCGCCGCGGTGCACTTGATATATGGCTTGGCACCGCGGCGCTACCAATGTGGCGCCGCAGTGCCGTGCTGCAGCCTGATATTAAGTTACCCGATTTTAAAATCGGGTAATTCAAAACTAATGCGATTTTCTCGCCTTAATTTGCAAACTTTATAACCTAAAACTCAGAATTCAACCCTCAAATACTCAATTTATCAACAAAATCATGAAAAATTCATCAATCATACATGTTATATCTAAACCCTAGAAAGCCAAATAGGTAAAGATATTACAAAATAGAGACATGTATGATTATCCTAAGCAATTTAACATGATTTTCTGCTCTGATACCTGTATGATTATCCTAAGCAATTTAGCATGATTTCCTGTTCTGATACCACTTGTTAGATGTACATAATAGATTATTAAACCAAATACAATCCCAAAATCTATCATGCCAAATTGTCAGGAAAAGAATTGTTGAGAGAAATCCGTGACTAACCTGAATTCATTGTGTTTGACAGCAAAGGATGAGATCACAAAAGCGGAAGCGATTAACTGTTTAGAGTCTGAGGGTAGAAGGTCTTCCATAGCCAGAATACTCTATGTATGCTTAATGAGAACTCTATCTATATTGATGGAGGTAGAGGAGAAGAGCACACATTTTATTTGGCTTGGGGACCAAAACCCTATAGTTATGTCTTTATATACTAGTCACCAATAGAGACCCCATCAATCTTTATTATATTAGGATTAGGTAACCACGCATTACAGAGTCGTTAACTTCCTGAGCCCTTAATTAGATCACTTAATTGACCCCACTTGATTAGATAACCCTAATATTATATAATTACTATAAAATCATGTGGCCCACTTTTGGTTATAAACGTATAACCTAACATTGTACCCTTAATGAGTTTTAAGTATCTAAGCTAATTAATTACCAAAATTAGTTTAAAGAAGAAAATGTCAAAAAGATATACACCACAAATATTGAAAGTGCGTATGTGAAGCAAAGATCGATATGATCATGACCAACCACATATATCATGAAAGATCTATAAAGTTAAATGCAAGAACAAAAAGCCCCGGCCTACAAGCAACAGCAACAAAACATATGGAAAAGCAACTAGAGAAAATAACACATCCTTTTGACACAACCGACCAAAAGATGAGCCAAAAATTCAAAACTCACCATTGATAAAGACACTTTTTCAAGGGCGCTGGCCTTTCAACTTTCAAAAGGAGGCCCAACTTTAGGGCACCGTGCATGCTTTGCCCTTCAAAGGAGCAAGTCTTTGGTCCCCAGAAAAACACTTGTACAGCTTCCACTATTTATCCTCATCTCTCTTTTCTTTAATTTCCTTTTTTATTTATCACTATTATTTTTGTGTGGAAACGTGCCATAGTATACTGTACATGTTAAAAAGAGAAACGTGCATGCGCGAATTTATATGTATAAGATAAATAAGATTAGGGTGTGTTTACAGTATGCGTGCATAGATAGCCTTATGTGCATACAGCATATAGATACACATATATTATTATATTTCAGCTCTCATCTGAACAAAGCTTTATTTCCCTAACTAGCTACTTATTTCTATACTAGTAAATATACATTTTCCTGTTCTATTGTACCTAAAGTCTTTTATCTTTCACATATATATATATATCGTCATGTTGTTATATATGTAGCTCTCTCTGCGACTCTCTCTTTCCTTATTATTCCTTCTAGCTTACTCCATAATTTCATTCACTTGAATCTTTTTCATAAGATCAGTTCTGATCCTTTTCTCTCTTCACCATGTGTGTGATTATTTCTTTCAAGTCAGGAGTGAGAGTATATGTACTTTTATCTAGTACTTCTTCATCAGTTCTACTCCAACGTCATGAGAAGCAGTTTATCCTTCTCTCTCATAATTTTCATGCAATGGACACAAGTTGCCATTTCAAGAAGATAGAGGTTTCTCAAAGCCAATTGTCTCCATGATTAATGGATATATCATGATCTATTCAAGGGGGAATCAAGCGCTCTTGGTCCGAACATTTTATCATTTGTTTCTTCTTTCTTCTTCTTCTTCTTCCTTCTTTTTTTTTTTTTTTTTTCATTTTTTGGTTTATGAACATTGTCAATCGAATCTGTGACAGTATTTTGTTTTCGACGAGGTGTAGTACTTATTAGCACTGTCATATCGATCGATCTTACAAATATGAAATTTGTGTGTTTTATTTAGTACTTAATTATGTTAGTTTATATGTTCCAATTGTGGTCATCAGTACTTATCAATATTGTTTTATATATAGATGTTACTTGTTTTTGTAGTAGTAGATTGTTAGATTAGAATCTTGTAAGTGAAGGGTGCAATGGATTGATCATAAGTACGTTCCTTAATTTGTTACATTATATATATCTGTATATATATATAGTACTTGCACGTATTAATCCTCACGTAATTTAATGGAATCAGTTCGATTTTATAGATGCCTTCTTGGAGAGTACCTACCTCATTATTTATCCTGATGATCCAGTTTTTCCATTTACAAGCTAGCAGCTTCAATGATACTTCTGTAATAGGACACATCTTTTCCATCCAAATAATAACAGCACATATCTGCATGTTTTTAAACATAATATTAAATAAAATCACAATTTGAATCATACATGGAAGAAATTTGACTGTTCAAACTAAAACAGACATAACCAATGAAATTTCTTATTATATCCTAGCAGTAATGGTACTTGTATTAAATGTTGTCTTGCTATATATATTATATAGTTTGTGGCGTTAATTAATTTTTTTTAAGTATCTTGACCCTAGGAGGACTGCTAGCTGGCTAGCTGGATCTACATTAGATGAGCATATAAAATGAGAGATCAGTGTGAGTTCTATTTAGACACAGAAGTAATTTAATAAATCACGAAAAGAAGTTTTTCACTGTATTCTTCTATGCAGCAGTGTACTATATGCAAGAATATCATCTTAATCCTTGTACCATGTAGCTTAATTTAAAGGCTAAAATTAACTTTATAAGACAGCTGCTGTCAATTCCTTCTTTCACACCTAATTAATACTCAAAAATTCAATTAAAGTAGCCATAGAAATACATCATCATTTCACTAAGATGAGTTGTACTACTCCAAGCTAGATGCACACTAATTATGTATGATTTAATTTATTTTTTCTTTAATCATGAAAAAGCTAAGGTTGACTAGTATATATGACTTTCTGTTTTGCCTACTGATCCCTTGGCAGATTCCAGCTACAAAATCTCTTATCTCAAAAACATATAAAAGGCTATTGTTTGATTGTAATTATCCATGTTTCTATCACTTTTCATTTTCTTTCTCACTAACCGAATGATGATTAACTGTTAATAACTAAAGTGTGGCAACTTGGACACAAGCTTCGAGGAATTGAGATGGGGTACCCTGTCTAGGTGTATTGGGTCTAACAACATCTTTCCAATAAACAATTCCCTCTTCAACTATTTAATTTTCTCTTTCATGTGGACCTTGAAGATTTGCAATTCCTTATAATGATAAACAATTATAGTGCAAAAAAAGTGAAACTTTGCCTCATTTTGTCCCCAACCTTTCAGGCTATCCCATGTTAGTAAACACATAAAGGTGAAATTGTTAGTATGACTTTATCCCTATTAGACATTTATCAGTCCCAATCAGTCAGTCCCAATCTGTCTGTCAAGTTTATATATAGGTTTATATGCATGGCCTCAAGAAGCGACAATTATCTTTATTGGCCCATGCAATATTCTCTTCTGATCAAGCCTTAAACATAGAGACTCAATATTCAAAAGTTGCCCAATTAAAGTTGGTGACTATTGTATGGTTCTTTATTGGCATTTGTCTCTCTAACAAACCAAAGATTTAGTTTGATGGGACTGAAATCCCAAATTAAAGTCGTAAAATAAAACATCAGGCAAACTTATAAAAACAACTCTACTCCTTTTCCTCTTTCCTAACGTTCTTCTAAGCATGTTTACTAAATTAATGTAATGAAAAGAATCGTAAAGAGAAATGATTTCGAGAGAAAGAAGAAAGAATCAAAAATTGAGTTGTCCTTTCTTGTTTTCACTANAGAATCTTGAATGTATAAGACTCAAGATTTTTTTACAGAAGTGTCATGCTAGTATATATCAAAGCCATATCATTAGAATTGATTGGAACAGATAACGCAATTGGTTTACTACAAAGGAATCTCAGGAATTTCAGCTTTACAACATAACTGGCCTCATCTGTATCAGTATAACTGGTTAAACGGTCTTTAGTCCAAACAAACTTTAGCCCGATTCCTTTTGGACCTCAAGTTTAAGGTAATAAAGGCTGGAGAAAATGAAGCAGATAGGATTAGTTTAGGCCATTGTGGATAATTTTGGGACTACCTCTAATAACAAGTTTTCTAGAACTAAAAATTGGGACCCCACAAGTTAAAAAACTAAAATACCCTGATTAAACCCTCAGCAAATACCACAGAAAAACTGACATGACTATTGACTGACATGACCTCACCCTACACATTTCCCCGTAAAGCCCATTTAGCTTCAGCAGAGGTCAAGTTCTGAAAAGGTCAAGATCCACTTGACCTAAGGTCAGATACTTCTTGACATATAGGGTTAAGTGAATCTTGACCTCATAGCAAATTTTTAATAACATAAGGTCACGAACCATTTATCTGACTGAGGTCAAGTTGTACTTGACTTTAGGTCGAGTAAAACTTGACTTGTTGTCTATTTGATAAGTTTATTTGATTGATTTAACTTACTATTTGTTTTTTTTTTTATTTTTTTTTTATCTCAGACTGTATTTTATTTGTCATTAAATATGCAGAGCTCCTTGTGTTCGATTACGAAAACCACAAAAAACCGCTCTTAAATTCAAAAAACTGTTCACCCAAGTCTGTATTTAAGCTTTTCAATTAATTCTTCTTATCTAAAGAAATATCCCAAAATAATAAAACCAAGTTAGCTGAAGGTTAGAAAGAGTCTACGAAATCTACATCCACGATGTTGGCAGGAAGAACGAGAAAGTCGTCATCTATGTCCCCATTATCGAAGAAGAAGAATTTATTTAAGTCCTCATTTATATTTTTATTGCCTGCTGTTTCAAGTCAAGTAGTTCTTGACCTAAGGTCAAGTACTACTTAACCCACGTGACCTAGGATCAAGGGCTAGTCAAGTAGTTTTTGACCCCACACTTAGTAGTTTTTATCCTAAAGTCATGAACTACTTGACCTAGGATGTCTAGATCACCGTTGCATGAAGAAGATGAATATAGTTCAGCAAAAATACATGAATATTTTAGCACAATATTTTCTAGATCACTATTATAGACTTCCTTTAATATTGAACACTCATTGTGTTACATTTCATGAAATAAAGTATATATTTACATTATAAGATCCAAGCTTTCAAATGCCAAAGCTCCCAAACAAGATCCAAGTAACAAGTTTCGCTCTTTTTTCGAATTAAAAATGCTTTGGTTAGAAAAGGGAAAAAAAAAAACAACGAGAGAAAAAGGAAGAACATGGCTGTGAAAAGATGAGACAAAGAAATAAATATAGCAAAGGAGGGAAAGAACGAAAATGAAAAAAAAAGAGGGAGAAAGTGCATTTAATGCATTAAATTTTCACACCAACTTCCACTTATCAGCTAAGGGCAATATTGGAAACCTTTTATTTCTCTCTTCATCAACTTAAAATGTTGGTCTTATCTATGTTTAAAAAACAGTATGTCCCAAAAATGTCTACTATGACCCAAATTAGTCCTATTCATGTCCTTTTCTCTAAAGGCTGATGATCTGAGCCTAAGGGCTATATAATTCATAGGACCAAACTGGTACCTCAAGTCCATGATGAGAAATTGACGCTAGTAGTTCAGATTTGGTACAAATTTATATTTTTAGTGTCATTTTTCATAATCACATTTTTAGTTTGAAATAATGACTTTTTAAGTTACTTTTGGAGAGACAAAATTTATCACTTCAAAACAACCCTTCTGACAATTTTTTTCTTTGAGAAGACCCCATATATCATTTAATGCGGTGTAAGTAAAAAGTCTAATACAGTTTCCTACTTTCCCTCATTTTTTTTCTTGTTTTTTTTTTTTTCCAGTTGGGTCCCTCTTTTGCCTTACTTTCTCCTACTTTTTCCCTATTTCCCCATTTTCCCAAGCCTACAAAGCTCCTACCATCACTCACTTTTCTTTTTTTTTAAGGAACTTTTTATTTTCTTTCCAAACCAATATATTTTTCATTTCTCCAAACATTCTACTCACAAATGTACAAAGCTCTGCATTATTCAATTTTATTACAGGTAGTCATAATTCAATGACTGATGGTCATAATTTGTTTTATATCGTTATAAACATTATGAGAGTTTTAATACATGAACAGTGTCACAATTTTATAACTAATAATCATATATGTCACGAATTTGTAGTACATTGTGATTAGAAGTAGTTAGAATTTTTATGACTATATGTCACAATATTTTTGATACCTTTTGCTGAGTATGTTTTCTATTATAACATTGTGATTAAAAGAAGTCATAATTGTTTTGAGATATTTTATATTTTAATGTGACCCTTGGTCAAACAATTTATGACAGATAGTATCAAACGATAGAGAACTTGTTCATCTTGGATTGTGTGAGTAAGTCACACAATTAATCACAAATTATTCATTTTCTAAATTTTTACATAAAAATCCATAATTTATAAATTAGTAGTCATAACATATCTCTTTAAGTTATACAATCCCTGATAGTAGTCAAGATCTGTGATTTAGAGTCACAAAAGTTGTTACAATCACATATTTGTGACTATTTATAGTTATAATGGCTCACTAGTTTATAACAATGTCTAACAATATCCTAAGCTCACACAAAATCTATTTTTTACATGAAAAACTATGGCATCAAGATTAGTAGTCATAATATGTATGACTTAAGATCACATAATCCGTGACAGTCAATAGTTTCTCACAGTTCTAAAAAGTACAAAATCTGATTTGTGATTGCAACTCACAAAATTTATGACAACTATACATTTTTCACTATAAGGCACACATATTCACTTCTAAAATACTATTGCAAAAATGAAGCATAGATAAAGAAGTTTGAAGGTCTCTTTGAGCAAAAAAAAAAAAAAAAAGACTAAACAGAGGACGACCTCAGCATTTTCAATGGAGACAGAAAACAAAAGCCAATTGGTCACTGGAGCCATTTATTATTATTAATACCCACTTATTCTTCTTCTTCTTCGTCTTCGGTCGTCACTAATCTTTATTTTTTTTTTCTTCCTTTAAATATAATAAACAATAAATGTATCATTTATTGCACAACTGATTTCTTTTTTTTTTTTTTATGGAAACAAACAATAAGTATGAAAAAAAAAAGAAAAATCAAACTGCTATTACCTTCAACTGTTACTAGTACTGAAGCTTACTTCCTCATTCAGAATCCAAAACACAGTTTTTTATCTACTTGGAAGCCATTCTTTGTGGAGACTAAAGCTAGTTAAGGGCTTATATGAGAAGACTTTAAAAATACGATAAGGGGTTTAGTTGGAAAAGCTTGAAGTTTTCAATGTTGAGAGAGAGTGGGAGAAGAAACAGGCTAAGAATGAGGTAAGAGCTAGGTTTACATTATGAGAATAAGAAGAAAAAGAATTAGTAATTTATTTTATTTTGTTTTAAATTTGTGTCTTTTTTGAATTGAAAATTTTGCAAAAAGAAGAAAAATAAGATCAAAAGCTCTGACAGGAATTATTTACATAGTCCAATAAAAAGATATTTTGGACTTTTCGTTGTATAAGGAGCACTAAAAATGTCATTTTGAAAAATAATACTAAAAAGGTAAATTTATGCTGAAATTGAACTATTAGCGTAAATTTCTTAGTCCATGACTCTATAGTTTTAGCCCATATATTTCTTTTTGTCTTCTTGCTTTCCTTTTTTTTTTTTTTTTTTTTTTTTTTTTTTTAGTGAAATAGGAAAAGCCAATTCAATTCATTTCTAAAATAGTGCCTACACTCTATAATAATGTATGTTTCTTTATAGAAACCTTTCCACATGGGTTTCTATCTTCTTTATAGAACAATATACCTAAACTATATAGAGCTTCTTATTAACAATAAAAAAAAAATGTCCCACCACAATCTTTTATTGCATGCTCTTTGGCCCTTTTTCCAGGTGTAATGCACATTGATCCCAATTGATCAATTTCCAGGGCTTTGAGTCACTGTCATCCTTCACGCTAAAGCTGCTTTTTGTCCAACTTGTTAGCCTCATGCTCATGCCTTGGTTAGGTTGTCTGGTGTGGAATTCATATTAATCCCTTTTGTTTCCTTTCCTTTTTGCTTTGTATATTATTTTTACATCACTAACTGGACCATGGGTTTTCGAAAAAGAGAGGTATATAATATACCATGCAATGTAGTGTCAAGTTGAAATGACCCATCAGCGAAGTTTTCTTTGAACATACGTATTGAAATGTTAATCAATAATAAGCTTTTTTTGGGCAGCTAGCTTAATTTTGAAAAACTTATTACTTGTTAGGCACTTTCAACACGTTTACTAATCAATACTGGAAAAAAAAAAAAAATCATAACGGGAAATGATTTAGTAAAAAATGAAAACAAGTAAAAGGATTGTGTTGTGTCATTATTTTTTCCCTTATTTCAGTAATTATATAAGGGTTTCACTCAAAGTTGTATCATAAATTAACGTAGAAGGAAACACTTCTCTTATAGAATCCAGTGTTAAGATTCATTGTGGATTAGTAAATATGATTTTTTTTAGTGTTCTAGTGTTGCACCGAATTTGAAGATCATGGACTGATGAGTTGGGAGAGTTCATGTAATTCCTTGACTGACTAGCTAAAGGGTTGAAATAACACTTGATAATAGATACTGATCATCAAGAGTAAACTGTAACTTTTACATTCTTATTTTTCTTTAAACTTATGACTGGAGAAAGTATTAAAAAAATTAGAATTCTTCTAAAATTTAATAAACGTGCCAAGATTCAAGAGGGTATGTCTTAAACGAGTTTTTGGGCTCGTTTGGTTCGCCTATTTGAATGTGTGTATTTAAATGGAAATTGTAGAATGTGTTATAATTGGAATGAGAGACATTTGAATAGTTTAAATGGTGGAATGTGTTGTAATTAGAATGGGAGCATTGGAATGGACCATTCAAAAACATCTCTCCTCCTCCATTCTCATTCAAGACACAAAAAAACTATTCTAATGGTTAACTTTTTGGATGGACCATTTGAATGAAAAAACTGAATTATTGAAACAAACACACATTCTAAAAGATCATTTGAATGGAAAAACTGAATTGTTGAAACAAATACTATTCCATACAAACTGTTCTTTCATTTTCTTTTTCATTTTTTTTCTTTTTGCCAAGTACACTCTTCTTGTGCTTCGTAAAATTCTAAAATTAATGCACAATCATTATCAATGATACCGTTTTCTTTTCCCAAAAAAGGGCAAAGTAAAAAAAATCATTTTAAATTCTTGTCACAACATACATTTTTCTGGAAATTTCTTAAATTCATAGTTTTGAGATTCAAAGTGGCTAAGATGCAAATAAATTAAAATAGAAAGTTTTAGGTAAAGGAAAAAAAAATATTTTCTTAATATCCCAACAAGTTCTTCAGTTAAAACTTTACTTTCAGAAATAGCCATGAGGCCCATGACTACAAATAAAATAATACAAATTCAGCATTGGAAATTCATTTTTCAAATTTTTATGTACTCATCAGAATAATATTGTTGACGATTCTCATGCTACTTCAGTTCTTATAGAGAAAAAACAGAAAAATATAAGTAAGTAGAAAAACAATATAATAATGACAAATGAATAAAATCATGGTGTTGTTCTCTGTACTTTGACAAAGCTCTATTAATATTTCTTTCCGCAATAACTAAACCCCCTAAAAAGAAAGTCTTTAATATAGTATTCAATAATTATTTCCACGTGTCAGTTATCCAGCTAGTAGCTTTTTGTGTGTCAGAAAAAGCTTTCAGTGTCAGAGCAATATATGTTCATGTAAGCAAAGCCACCACAACCTCTTTCTCCATCAGATTCCAAACCCCAAAAACTGATGGGAAAGAAGGTTCTCTCCTTCTGATTTCTAAACCCATTTTCTCATAAAACCCATTTGCCCAAATCCCTTTTTCTCGACGGAAACGCCGTGGTAGGTCGCCGGAAAGTTGACTCCATGGATGTTGACTTCTGGGCTTCAAGGGCTCACTCTGCTAGACACTTCTCGGCTGTCCAGGCTGCTCGGCTTCACTCTGGTACTTGATTTTTTGTTCCTTTATTTTCTTTGCTTTTGATTATGAAATGTACTAGTTTGTGGGGTCTTATCCATTTCTTGGTCTTTTATTGTAAAGATGAGGGGTTTAACTATAAAAATGGCTAATTGGGCATAAATGTTTGGTTGATTTTTTTTTGGGAAATGATTTACTAAGGGTGGGAATTAGTTTTAAGAATTTTATTGCCTTCCTGGGATTATTCTGTTTTTAAAGATTTCTTTTTTAGTTTTCTGCTTTGCTTTAATTTAGAAGCTAAAGTTCTTCTGAGAGATTTCATGGGTTTGGATATATATATATATATATATATATATACTGGCTAATTTAATTTGCCTTAGTGAACTAATTTAATCTTTTCTTTTGTGTTTTGACAATGAGCTAATTTCCTTGAATTTATCAATCGTTTAGCAAGTCTTTATATTGCCGCAGATGGTTACACTCATATTTTACTCTTCAGTGAGACCGAAGTCTATAATATGAGTCTGATTTGTGTTTTGTCTTTGAATGTTGGATTCAATGTTCAACTCTTGTTCTTTTGTTCTTTGAAATATGTCAAACAGATCGGAGCTTCACCTTGGATGCCGTTGAAGGAGATGAAGATACAAAGCCTTGTTTTCCTTGCCCTTTCTGTTATGTGGATATTGAAGTTACTTCACTCTGCATCCACTTGCAAGAAGAACATTGCTTTGACTTAAGAACTGCAGTGAGTGAAATTCTCGACTTGATGTTTCCTGAGATAATTATTCTCTTTTTTTTCTCGTTTTGGGAAAAAACTTGGTTGTTACTGATCCAGATCCTTGAGTGAAATTGAATCGTTTATTGAAGAGTGTGTGAATAATATCATGATACTTGAATTTCACATTATTGAAGAGTGTTATTTAAGCAGCCTTCAGCAACTCAATAAAAGAGAGATGTAACTTGGCGTTTCTTTCATTCAGTTCACAACGTACTCTTTTTAGATTTTGGACCTGATGGCTGCTTTATCATTGCTATTTCAGGTTTGTCCTCTATGTGCAGCAAATCTAGGGAAAGATGTAATTGGACATTTTATGGTGCAACATGCAAGCTCCTTAAAGGTAGTAGTGTTGATTTTTGGTTTTTTGTGTTATGGATTCAATATATCGTAGATGGGGAGAATCTTTACTTGAAGGGAAACATTTGCACTTTGCAGCATAGAAGAAAAACTCAGAAATCTGGCTTTTGGACTAGTAGTACAGCGATGCTTGGAAAGGAGCAGCCTAAACGAGGAAGGGGAGACTCATATGAATCTGCACCTGATCCTTTACTCTCGCCGTTTATCTGCAGCTTATCCTTTTCGGAGCCTAAAGGTGTTCAGCAAGATGAAAGTTCTAGCACTGATGCGCCAGTGACTACTGATGCGAAAAGGTATTCTCCCATATTTTGTAAAATGCGAATTGTTTATTTTCTGACATTCAATGAGGTTTTCAGGGACTAAGATTTAATAGCATTATGAGTCTCCAACTTGTGGAAATGTGGGTAGACATGATAGTGAAACTTAATAGGTGGACGTCTCTCCATCTAGAGAGACCATTTGTGCACATTTATCGTCTATACCATTGTAGAAGGTTGACAAGAAAAACTTGGTGATTATATTGAAAATGGGATTTCTCTCTGTAAACCGACTTCCTTGTCCTTATTTTGTTTTCCGAGAACCGTAAAAGTAGAAACTGCGATTTTGGCTCTGATTAGTATCTTGAGTACTTGGCCCTTTCTGATAGAGTTTGTATGATAAATATTACTATTTTGTCTTTGGAAGTTACTCAGAAACCCCCACGTAAGAATTGGCTTATTCTTGGTGTTGATTGATTGTGTTGTTTGTGCAGCACTGAGACATCATCACATAGCAAAAAAGATAATGAAGAGAGGAGGCAAAGAGCAGCATTTGTGCAACAGTTGATAGCGTCAACCATCTTCTAGGAACATCTTCGGGTCTTTACAAGTTTTAAAATGGGGAGGGCTGCTTCCATCATCTGTGCCACAGATTAGTATTAATGGTGGTTATGCATGGTTTTGGAGAAGAAAGTCACATAGATTCCACACTAGGTACTTAGAAGAGTTGTCTCTGAATGGCGAACGATTATGTCCTACAGTAAGGGCAATCTGTATTTATCTCGTATCTATATATATATGTACATCTACATCTAGTCAGTAGCCTGTTTAAAGGCTACTTTCTATCATCAGCAGAATGAAAATTAACCTATTAAGAAAGCTTTTACTTCACAGTTCATATGTCTGGAGTGTGTTGTGCATATCTTTCATAAACTGCTGCATTTTGTAGTAACCCAATCTACTTATGAAATTCTGATTTAGGAGCTGTATTGAAAGGCCACCAACCATCCATGGCTGGAGTTAGTTTTGCTTCTGTAAATTTTCCCGTTTGCTGGGTTTGTTCCTTTGATTTACGCGATGGTATATTATAAATTATAGTGAACTGTACATGAGGCATCTTTTCTCTCTACGTTTCCTTACAATGCACAACTACAAAAGCGAGAGTATAAGGTGGGTTTTAGCGCTGCTACTTTCAATATTCATTCCATTCACGACTCGGTTCTCCGAGTATTCTGCAGCTTTATCCCCCCTTCTGCCATAGGAGCCCATTACCAACCGGGTGCCTTCCCCCTGAAGGGTGGTGGATTAAATGTGATTCAAATATCTCCGGGCTTGCTTTACATGGTTTTGTTTAAGTTCTGGTTATTCGGGATCATCTTGAAAGAGTCATTGTTACTTTCTCTGAGAAAATACTTGTCCGGTCACCGAGGTGGCAGAGGATGCAGCAGTTCGCAGAGTGTTACTCTTCTTCGTGATAGGGCCTTCTTAAAGTTCTTCCTTGAAGGCGGCTATGCTATGGTGTTTAGAGCTCTCGAGTCCAAGTTTCCCCCGGATTCCTGGAGGTTTCATAATTTGCTGATGGAGTGCCTTTCCTTGCTCTTTAGTTTCTGTGATTGTAAAGCCTGCCTTATCCCTCGTGAGTTTAATTTTGCTGCTTGTAATTTAGCATTCTAGTGTGCTTCTGTTAGTGTTTTTGGTTGTATTGCTATAGATGTAATTTCTTCTGCTGTTTTATTAGACGACGTTCCCCACTTCCCTGTTCCCCTCCACCTCCCCTGGTGTTGGGTGAGTGCAGTTGTTATTTGTATCAAGTTCATGGTTGTCGGTGATGATTTTTACATATTCACGAAAGCTAGCGAATATGAGACAAAGTGTTCACAGTACTGAAATTTCCATCTCTAAACTTCTTGAAGTTCCAAGGACGAGAATGATCTTGGATGTTGCAGCTACTTGGACATGTATTCAAGAAAGATGAGAAGCACATTCAAGAAACAAAAGAAAAAGCAAGCAATAGTTTTCTGCCCTGAAATGGACCTTATGGTATTACGGTCCCTAATGCACTTACCATGAACAATAAGTAGAGCATATGTACTTAAGCGAAAGGTTTTGGAATCATGTGAGTATACGGTTTGGGGAATAACAAGAAGGAATAGAAAATAGACAATTCAACAAAACTTCTTATCTTAAGTATGTGAATAAACACATGAATAATTGAGAAAGAAAATTTTTTTTATTCCCGTTACGGATTAGAAGGAATAACTACTTTTGTTACGATTATGCTCATCTTTATCTCTGTATGCTAACAACAGTATCAGTTATTGGATTCACGCAAAAAAACACCAATATGCATGACCCCAACAATCCAAACACGCTCCCAAACCCATACTTATGTAGCTTGAATGCGATATTTACATATTTTTCCCTTCCGAAACACTAAAAACGACAACATGTCCTACGTCGTCCATATTTCTTCAACTACAACCCTGTCATCCAAATCAAAGCACACTTCAATAGCTTGGGATCCATATACTCTCTTATCAAAGAAATCTAACAAATAAAAGTTATGTAGAAGATGAGAGACGCAAGAGAAAACAAAGCCAAGGCAAATCACAAGATCAGAACCAGACATGTAGTAAAGTAAGTCTAGTAACTCACTAGAGGCAAACAGAGCCTCCGGGAAGTTCAACTTGAGCACTATCCACGAAATATGGCAGCATCATGGCCACAAACGACTAACAAGCCCATCAATTATTTAAGAGGAGAAATCCATTTCAGCTACCTTAAACCATCTCAATTTTCTCGGGTAAGCAAAAGGTTCGGGAATTTGGCTTTAGTAGCCCAACCAAAAATTAAGCCAAAGTTTTGTTGAATTATATCACCAACCAAGCCATCATCGAGCTAGACTAGACATCAAAAATAAGAGAAAGAAAAACAAAACCTACAAAATATATGACATCGGATAAACCAAAGGATATTCAGTAATGTTGACAAAACTAAACAATAACTAAGCTGAGGACACAAAGTTTCTCAAAATGTGAGAAGAACATTAACTTTGCTGCCAGGCTCAGAATATCAGCTTTTTTACTCAATTATGGATTGAATAACACCAGCTCCAACTGTTTTCCCTCCTTCTCTGATAGCAAACCTCATTCCTTGCTCACAAGCCACTGGAACAATGAGTTCAACAACCATCTTGACACGGTCGCCAGGCATGACCATCTTAGACTCTTCATCCTTATCATTCATGATGGTGAGCACTTTTCCAGTCACATCAGTAGTCCTCATGTAAAACTGAGGCCTGTAACCAGCAAAAAAGGGCGAATGCCGACCACCCTCTTCCTTCTTCAACACATAGACAATTGCCTCAAACTTGGTATGTGGGGTAATGGTACCGGGCTTAGCTAAAACCATCCCTCTCTGTATATCAGCCTTCTGAATTCCTCTAAGCAACAACCCCACATTATCACCAGCCAAGGCTTCATCAAGGATCTTCTGAAACATTTCAACCCCAGTAACAGTGGTGCTTCTGGTCTCCTTTAGACCAACAATTTCAACTGTGTCTGTAACCTTAATGGTACCCCTTTCAACACGGCCAGTGGCCACAGTTCCACGACCCGTAATCGAAAACACATCTTCTATGGCAAGCAAAAACGGCAAATCAGTCTGGCGTTGTGGGATTGGTATGTAACTATCAACAGAGTCCATAAGCTCGTAAATCTTATCAACCCATTCATTGTCCCCTCGTTTAATATTAGGATTCGCCATCAAGGCCTCTAAAGCTAGTAAAGCAGAACCAGACACAATGGGCACATCATCACCAGGAAACTCATACGATGAAAGTAACTCACGAACCTCTAATTCCACAAGCTGCAAGAGCTCCTCATCATCAACTTGGTCCTGTTTATTCAAGAACACCACCATGTTGGGCACACCCACTTGCTTAGCCAAGAGAATGTGCTCTTTGGTCTGCGGCATTGGGCCGTCCGCGCCGGACACGACGAGGATAGCTCCGTCCATCTGGGCCGCTCCGGTAATCATGTTCTTTACGTAATCGGCGTGACCGGGGCAGTCCACGTGGGCGTAGTGGCGGCTTTCGGTCTCGTACTCGACGGTGGCGGTGTTAATGGTGATACCACGCGCCCGCTCCTCCGGGGCGGCGTCGATTTCGTCGTACTTCTTGGGGGCGCTCCCTCCCGTGGCGGCCAGGGCCATGGTGAGGGCCGCAGTGAGGGTGGTCTTGCCGTGGTCGACATGGCCGATTGTGCCGATGTTTACATGGGGTTTCTTCCTCTCGAATTTCCCACGCGCCGCCCGGATTGTGAAGGACCGGTGGTGGCGCGTGGGGGTCACGGTGGTGACTGGCGTGAGGTGGAGAATGGTAGAGGGGTTGATGAAGGAAGACGAGAGATGGGTCAGTCTTGAAGTGGGTCTAGAGGCTAAAATGGTGGAGGTTGAGGGAGAAGAAGAAGAGGGTGAAGATGGGGAGGCATATGGGTATACAAGTTTTGTGGAAGCTGAGGCTGCAGCTGAAGAAATCGCCATTGGGGAGTAGCTTAGAGTTTAGCTTCTCACAGAGAGAAGAGAAAGATAGAGAGAAATGGTGGGTTTTGGAGATAGGGATATGGAGAGAAGTGAGTGAGTGAGTACTGCGTTATCTTTTCGGGAGAGAAAACAGGGCCTCATATGGGGTGCTCTATCCATTTCTCTGCCTCAGAGTTTTGGAGGGTCTAGTCAAGTGGGTCACCTGAAGAGGTATGGTGTTTCTGTGCAACAACATTTGGATGACGACACGTGTAAAACTAGACGTTTCTATGGTATTTTATGTGGTAGGGATAAGAGAAACTCTAGGTTTTGATGTGGAAACACCAAGGCCGTGAATTTATATCCTACGTTCCTACCGCAAAGTTAGAATTAAAGAGTTCTGGGTTAGCATAGTGGCCAACTAAAGTATTAGTAAACCATATTGACAAGATTTTTTTCTTCTTTTTTTTTGGGGAATATTGATAGGAGTTACCCAAGAAAAAATTGAAGATGAAATAAGATGACAATTTCAAGATTGATTAAGTGTTTGAGTAATTTCATCAATTTGGACAAATAATAAGTGGTGGCCTTCTTTGCTAGATTCATTTCTAATTTAGTTATTTGGGACAAAAAATATTCTACTTTCTATCATCGCTTTTGTAACTGAATCACAAATAATGTACTCATTTTTCTTTTTTGATTAGGGTTTTTTTTTTTTTTTTTTCTAGATAAGGTTTTAATGAGGCATTTTTCTGAGATGGTGTTCAGATTTTTTTTTTTTTTTTTTTTTAAGATAAAGTTTTAAGAAGGCATTTTCTGAGATAGTATTATCAAATAAGATTGTTTAAGCATGACTTTGTGATACCCTTCTAGAGTTTTTAGTTTTAGTGCCCTCAAGTTGTATTTCGACTTTATATTTTATTTTTTCTTTATTTAATATATTTTGCTAGTTTGAGGATTATTGAATAAGGCTTGCGGTGCTAGAACTAGTTTTCATCAATTGGTTGGAGTAGTTTCATCGTAGATGATAGTGAGGTTATCTGAGAACTTCGTCTTTAATCTTGTTAATTTCTTTCGTAAACAGAAGGTATCCACAATTTCTTTGAGATTGGTCATGGGTGACTTTTATTTTCCATTTAATTGTAAGAGGGTTGTAAATTTTTGAGAAAGTGCAAAGAAAAGGAATATACTAAACTAGCACAAATTTTTTTTCCCCTCGAATGGTTACTATTTGTCTAATAATGAGGGCCTTAAAAATGAGGACACTGACTTTCGTCCACGATCAGAGTCAAAGAGTCCTTAAACGAACTCATTCACATTCGACAACTTGGTGGCTCATAGGAAATGAAATCGACTGATTGTGACTTGATCCGTTTGTGGTTGCCCACAAAGCAGATTTCTGCTTGTTCCACGTATTTGATTCAGGTACTCTAGTCTCTGGAGAGAACATGGCAAAGCTCCAAAATCCACCACAGAAAATAGTCGTAGAAAGTAGAAAACTACCTTAGAAATAAAAGAATATTCCAATTACAGAAGAAACTTAAATCTATCTAATTTTGCTGAATAGAAGAGAAAATGGCAATGTTCTAATTATCTAGTACACAAAGTACAGACGAAAAATGTTCCTTCTAAAAATGACTCCTGAAAGGGGATTGTATTTTAAGAAAACTCAAAAAAGGAATATTGAAATTTTTTTAGATGCTGATTGGGAAAGTTCTATAACTGATCGATGATCAACCTCTGGCTATTGTACATACGTCTGGGGAAACTTGGTTACCTGGCGAAGCAAGAAACAATCAGTTGTTGCAAGGAGTAGTACCGAAGCTGAGTTCAGAGCTATGGCTCTTGGAATTTGTGAAGGAATGTGGTTAAAAATTCTGCTTCAAGAACTTCAAGTTACTCTAAATGGCTCTATGGAAATGTTTTGTGATAATCAAGCTGCTATAAGTGTTGCAAGGAATCCAGTCATACTATTTGAAATCCAGATCAGAGTCGATCATAAGATTGGCAGTATGCTTTTCAATCAACATAGATAAAGGAGAACAATATTACTTGAGAAAAAAGGCCCTTCAACTGTTACAAAGGATATTATTAGTTTAGTTTCTTATGGAGCACAAACATGCTGCTCATATTGAAACAAAGAAAATCAGAAGCATACTAGCATAACTGATACAAAGAGAATCAATTATCTGTACAAGTATCTATAGACTCGTAAAATTCTGATTGATTCGTGTCAAACTAAGTTTTGTTTTTGATCTGTAGGTAAGGTAGGGGTAGGCAAACTGATATTGTACAGGTACTTGAATTATCATAACGTGTCTAACCTCAGTAGTATGAATGTATTGGATCTTTCAAGCTCAAACTTGATCTATTTGACAAGAATGACTCCTCCAGGGCAAAGATTTCTCAGCAATAATTTCCCAATACTATAGCCATATGTGTAACATGCCTGGTTTTCAAGTAAACATGGTTGATCACTCAAGAAGCATCCAGCAGGGAACATTTACAAACTAGAGCCAAATCCTTCTCAATGTTATAAACAGGTCAGTATCTTCAAGCTTTCTAGAACATCGAGCAAATCCATTTTCTGGTGAAGTAGAATTATTGGCGTGTCATCATGAACCTAGGTTGGAGACATGATGGATCATATAGCTTAAAATTCAAAAAGAGGCATAATTTTGCAAATAATTAGCCTCGTGCAATTTATAGTCAGGAATCTTCACCTTATATATTTCCAAAACCTTTTGACGGGTGACCGGTGAAAGTTCCCTCAAAAGATGTGATACTGCTGATTCATGCTTCTTCTTGAGCTCATCTAGCTCCTTTTGCTGATTCACCAACATATTCTCAAGTTTCTCAGCAATGACCTTAAGGTATACTGAATTCATATCCTGTAGAGTTATACAATTCTCTTCAGATGGAGTGGCTCCATTACGAGGACATATCTCATCAGCAGCATCTTTTCTATCAGTACTTTGCTGATCAGCTGGAGCACCAGCTTCCTTCTCTTCATGGCCAATATCAACCTGCACAACGACATCCTCTGGCCGTTTAAGTAACACAGCACCATTTCGATTATCTACGTCCTTTTGGCTACCAGGAAACACGTCATTGTCTTCAGTCAAGCTATCCCCAATTCTAACCAAATCCCCTGGAGAAGACAAGTTTGAAGGACCGGGTGTCATTGGAGAATTTCCACCAACTCCTTTGGGGGAGTCAGACCAATACTTCCGGCCAGAAGGTAATCTTTCCAAAGCAAGACTTTTGAAAGGGTTACACTCAGTTGTCAAGGGGGAAGCACCATCCTTATTTTCAGGGGCACAGCTATCTGAAGTTGGAATGTCTTCATCAGAATTATCTGCAGAAAGATCCTCGGGTGTCCATTCCGGAAAATTTTGACGAATTTCAGAGTCGATCATTTCAGCAATTGTTGAAACATCTTGATCTGTCAAGTCCAACTCCTCAACCATTTCACTGGCAACTGAAATTGGTGTGTCTGCTTCTGTATCAAATGGGAAATGAATATTTCGAACATGACCTGGATCCACAAGAAAATTTTCTATTAATGTACTAGTACATGTATGTTGGCTGAAATTAAATGAACCGGAGAAAGAGAGTAACCTGAAGAGTCTGCTATTCGTAGTTTCAGAAATATTTTGTTGACATCTTTCCGCTGACCTTGCACTGTGAAATCTATACTTGCCTCAGCAGAATCCTTGAGTGTTCCAACATCATCCTGATGATGACTCCCTTCTGCATTTGATTTGTCAGAGTTACCAGAGTGATGCCTTTTGTGTCTAAGAGAACGAGAAACACTTTCATCCTCATCTGGTTGGAGAAATGGATCCATTAAAAGTTCCTTGGCAGGCAATCGATCAGAGACTTTTGCAATACATTTTTCAATAAATAATTTAACTCCAGGATCATTCACTTTTGCCAATGATGCTGGCTTTATTCCCTTGAAAAAGGAAAAGAAAAAGTTTCAGGCATCAAGAAAAAAAAAGCTTCTATTGCATTGCAGATGATTCCAGCAACGGGTAGTTGATGAGCAATGGTGTTAATTTTAGAACCTTCTTTTTTCTTTCCCCTTACGAAGAGATATTCCCAATACATTGAAGAATTTTAGTATTGTGGTTTCATATATTTTCTCTAGATTTAAAATTCAATCAACTTAAAATGAGAACTATAGATTGCAAGATTCTACCAATCAAGATATTGGTCTCCACAAATTAACAACCTTTTAAGAACAAAAAAACACTCTTGTATATGGTCACGCAAAACAAATAAATTTGTCACACCAACAAAAGCAAACTGCATGGTAAATTAAATGAGCAACATATGAAGCCCTTACTGATGTCACTTTCTTGAATATTTGAGCGGCATTGGCACATTCAACGTATGGATACTCAAATGTAACCAACTCTAGCAGGCACATGCCAAAAGCATAAATGTCTACAAGTTCATTGTATTCCTCTTCGTAAAGCTCTGGTGCCATGAACTCCGGAGTACCTAAATCACAACAACCATGCCATCACGTTCTTACTCCAATAATAAAGATGCGGTGGTACAAGTTCTCATCCGGATAGAGGAAAACAATAGTAATAGTAACAAAGAAAGCTTACCAATAACACTGTGAGCTGAACGAGCCTGGCGAAGAATGGCAGCCAGTCCTAAGTCACCAATTTTCACCTCACCTTGGTTTCCATTGACAAAAATATTGTCACACTTAAGATCTCGATGAATGACAGGTGGGTCGTGACTATGAAGATACAAAAGGCCTTCCAAAATCTGCCTGGACCATTTCTTCAATGCCCTCAAATCAACGTTCTTATGTTTCTTCCGGTATCTAAAGTAACACACAATTTTAAGGTGAGCAATAGCAAAAGCCTGATGAAAATCGAAACTGACTAAAACAATTAAAACAAAGACTCACTGCCGTAGTGTTCCAGAAGTAAAAATTTCCGTGATAAAGTTGATATTCTCATTCCTGGTATCGACCCAAGAATTGTAAAACTTTATGATGTTCTTGTGCTTCAAAGTCTTGAGTAGATGAACTTCTGAATAAAGGCGTTCTAAATCCTCTGAGTGGCGTAATAGATCTGCCACCCTAACCTGATTCCAAGCTACTTCGATGCCTTCCAATTCGTCAAAAGCCCGATATCTTAGTTCCCACATTTCCATCAAGGACACACATATGTTCAAAAAACATTGGGTCTCAACTGAATCCATACATGATTTATTCATGATGCTTGATAACCATTCCTATACTATTAAATTCAAATATAACATAATAAACACCAAAAGGATACACTTTCTTGAAAGCCCCCTTTCCTAGAACCTCTTTATACTGCAAATCGCCATTTCAATAAGGGTATTTAGAAGGAAAAAAAAAAAAAAACCCATCAGTAAGAACATCAATATAAACCAACCCAAATTCAAATTCCATAAACATGAATACCATGCTGAACGAAAAAGAAACATACGTAATTAAAAGAAAAGAGAGGAGCAGCCATTAATTTAGACAAAATTAAACAAACCACGGCACTCACCGAATTTAATTAATTAATAAAAAAATCGAATAAAAACAAAATTCATAACATTTTTCTATTTAAGAAAGTGGGTAAAATTAAATTTAAGCACTGACCCGACCGTACCGACCAGTGGGATCAACCTCAACGAACTCAGCATCAGAATCGTCCGGGTCTTGCTCCGACGACGAGTCTTGCGGCATTCTGACTCACCCTTCTGAAACACAAAAACACCAAAAACCCAGATCAGAAAAACCCTCAAAATTCGATCAGTAAGATCAAAAATGCGAAAGCTGAGTCGAGCCCAATTGGTGTCATACGTTACCGAATCGAATCCCAACCCGAACCGAATNAAAAGGTCAACACTGGGATCATGCTAGCCACGTGGGTGCTCGAGAAGGGTCCCACCATTCCCGGAGTCAATGGATGACTGGCTAGATCTGGCTGGAGAATTTATATGAGGATCTAAGGGGGAGAAATAATTGTCAACGTCGTTTATTCCCGCTTATGGTCGTTGTTTTGGTTTGTTGTCGTTGGTAAATGTCTGTCGTTATTACATTTTGTTGTCAGTCAAGTTACTGTCGCATTTTATATATATTTTTAAAATGGAGTTATTATGTTTTTCAAATTTTTGTCATTATATCGTGTTGTTGTCGTCGTGACATGGTGATTTTCCAGAAAAGAAGCCACTGAGACGAGGCTAAATAAGAGAATGTCATAAGACATATGTGGTTGTAAGCACCAAATACTAATAAAAGTATAAGTTACACAATAATTTATATGTGGAGCTGACAATTTTTTTATTAATATATGACGTTTAGCATTACAAATGACTTAGTATTCGCCGGAAGTGAAAATAAAAAAAGAAAAAAGAAACGTGACTTACAAAAGTTAAAATATTTGCCTGGAAAGCATATGATAACACATCACCAGTGCTAATCAATTCTGCGCATTGCCCTCTCTATTCTTTAGCTTGGGAGTCAATTGGCCATGCTCTACTTACTTATAAGCATGCCAAAGCTGAATTCAGACTTGATTCTCACTTGTTTTCCTCATGATATTTTAGGATGGTGTTCGTCTCCTGTTTCACTATTTAATGAGTAATGGACCGGAAAGCTTTCTTTATATCCTATGGTGTACATGCAATGGCAGAGCCAGAATTTTACTTCAAGGCATAAATGAAAATTGAACTTTTAAATTAGCATAAATAACAGTTCAATAAAGGTTTGTTTACTTAAATGCATTCCCAATTTAATCTCAAACATGTGGATCAAAATCTAAATTGGATTTTCTAACCTTGTGGTTATTATAAGGTATGCAAAGTTGCTGTACACACTTTCTGATGTTCTATTATCATAATTTTCTCCTTCGTAGAATAATGGCTGTAATTTTAATAAAAATATTTTCCGAATTGGATATAGAAAACCAATTATAACATAAAAATTTACACATGAACGGAAGAAAAGAAATGATATAAGATAAAAAATATATTGCCTATTACATAACATATATGTATATTTCAAAGATAAACAATAATAGAGAGTTAGGGACACCAAAATTCTGTACTAAAAATTTATCAAAAAGATTTTTTATCTCGAGTTATAAGCCTAACCCATGCCACGTGGCTGAATGTCAGTCTTTCGCCTTTGGGTGTTAAATAGTACTGCTCATATTATTTGAAAAAAAAAAAAAAAAACAGATGTGGCACGTTTCACAAAAAGCCATATACCCCGTGATAAGAACTCGTTCGGATTAAATAGCAGTGCTAAAAACTTACATATATCACGTGCATTTCGATCACTTCTTAATTTTAAAGCGGGATCATACTATTTAAAGTTATGTGGTTAAAAATAATGTTATATCACTTTTATAAGTTTTTGGTGCAAGATTTTAGTGTCCGAATTTTTACTCTTTCAAAGACAACAATGTAAACCTTATCTATGGATGACAAAACTTAAGAAAAATGCAATATAAAACATTTAGACATATATAATCACTCAGATTCAAAGTTTACATGTATTTAATACAAACTTATGTCTTTTCAATTTTAATAAGTGGCCTAATACAATACAGCAATGGCTAGTTGTTAAAACTATTAAATTTTAAGAAGCAAACAAGTTTTTTTTTTTTACAAAAGATAAGGAAGACAATAATTTAGAGAGATAAAGAGAAAAACTAATCAATTCATAATAAAAATAGAGTATGCAGGAGGATCAGAGAAATAACTAAAATCTAACTTTTAGATGGGAAAAAATATAGAAATCTAAAATTTAATAGAATTATTATACTTATGGGAGATTCTAGTGTAGGAGAGGTAAAATCCCTCCTATTCATAGGAGTATTTCATAGAAGTGTTTTTCAGACTATTGGATGAAAATGAACGGTGATCAAACAAATGAGTATAGGAACAAATTTATACAACACAATATACTGAAGAAAAACCCAAACTTAAAATAAAATAACATCTCTCTTCTCAATCGTCTACTACTATACTACTTCAATTTTCGAGTACTACTTCATTGGAAATGATACAATAGAGAGCCCAAAGCTTACAAAAGTAACACTGCTGGGTCTTTTCTAGAGTTAAGAACTTGATATAATGCTTTGATCACTATGAAGGAAAAAAAAAAAAACAAAAAAACAAAAAACAGAGAAAACTGAAATTTCGAAGTTGAAAACAGAGATCCATCTGTTTAAGAAGAAAATTGTAATTGAGATTTGTAGTCATTCGTTTCATTGCAATTCTGCAATCAATGGTTCTTGAACTCTTGATAAAAAATGGCTTCCATCTACGAATCCTATTCCTGCAATTTCTTTTTCAAGGGAAATTCTTTTGACTATGATGGTTTTGAACAAATTAACGAAAGAAAATAATAGGCATGATTTTTTTTTTTTCTCAAGGTACGAGTCCAAGTTATTGAGAAAATAATTTTAAAAATTACACATACATTGAATAGCACATCCTCAAGCGTTGATGGAGACTAAGCTGGAATTGATTTTCGTATAAATGAAGTGCTTTTTAAGACTAAAATTGTATATATAGTTGTTTTTTTTTTTATTTTATAAGATTGGATTTGTATGGTTAAATTACCCAGTTTAATTTCGAAAACATGTTTTGGATTTCTAAGAAAATTTATTAGGTGAAAATGGAGGCTTGATGGAAGAGAGAGTGGACATAACAAACTGGAGATGATAAGGACAAAAATCAAGTTAAATAATTGATCAATTTAATTATTTAGATTTGTGGAAGACAATACAGAAGAGAAGAGAAAGAGTAGCAGATGGCCATGGCCATTTCTGAGAAAAGCTTCTTCAGGTCATGGAGAAGGAGAAAAGAAAGAGTATACAACGGTGCTGGACATATTTCGGTGTAGTTATTATGCTTTAAGACCACTATTTTTATGACCATTGAATTAGATCAAATGGCTCAAATAGCCTTTGACCGTTAAATTAGATCAAATGGCTCAAATAATCTTCTTACAAGTAGGAGGAATTTTACCCCTCTTACACTAGAATTCCCCTATACTAATAACTATTACAATAAATATCTTTAATGTGACTCGCCAGTGTGCATATGGCGTGAACGAAACTAGCGAATTTTTTCAGATAAAACGAAGCCAGCAATATCCATACTAGCATGGATTGCAAATTACTTATACCAATTCAAATAAGCTGATACCAAATATAATAATCATATACCGTAATAAGTCGATAGCTAGTTAATTCAGTGATTGTAAAAACTGAACTGGTACTTAATTGTTAGTCTTTAGCGCTTCCATATATCATAACACTAACTAGAGTTTTCACACCAACTAATCTAGGCCTCCGTCTTTTGCCTTTTGGCAAGTGGTTGTTCCTCTTATTCCTCTTCTGGATGTGTGGTTCTCTCTGTCCTTTCCTGGGGCTTTACACTACTTTCTTCATAACCATTGCTAATGCCTTCCTCTTGTCCCTTAGGGTTCTTTAGTGGCATGTTGTGTAACAGCGCCTTGCATTGTAGTCTTGTCTATGGTCTCCATAGAACAAGAGAAATCAATGTCTTCCAAGTTGATACCATAACTTAAGCCATCGATTGTTGCATCTTCCCAGTCTCTTTTTTCGTCCCCAGTAAGGAAATAAAAATCTGTTGCACGCTCCGGAAGGTTAATTGTACTCTTCAAAATTTACTCTCTAGATCACAATTTTTATTGTCGTATTGCACCACTCTCTAAGTCTAATAATACACCTTTTTTTTTTTTTTTTTAAAATAATCACGTGACACAGTGCAATGCAACTATTTGTGAAAGAGAAGCCGCTGAAGTGGCACATGAATCACCCGACTGACTGTCCTTCAAAAGGTCAACACTGGGATCACGGGAGCCACGTGGGTGCTTTAAATGGGTCCTAACATGAGATTATTATCAATTTCTCATACTTCAAAAGAATTAGATTTACCCTTCAAAAAAAAAAAAAAAAAGATTTAGATTTATAATTATCAAAAGAATAAAAAAATTTGCTAGACGTAGAGCTGTTTGGGTAATTTAGGTGGAAAAAGAAAAAACAAGAGGAAATTTAAGAGTAACTTAATCTTCTCCCTGTTTGTTTGATAATAATTTATTAGAAATTTTATGAATACGATTTTCCAAGTTTAAAGTGAAATGTCTATCTCTATGTCGTCCGATGAAATTTCCTTTTCATCTGATCTAAATAATGAATAAGTTGTGTGTTTGTTAACTTTGTTTATAATTTTATGATCTTTCTCTATATAGACCATAGCTTCACGAGATTTAGAATTTTATACAATATAATTTTCTATTCATTGTAGGTATATATATTTGCTTAACTTATGTGTGTGTATATATATATATATATCTATTCGCCAAACTACTATTTCTTGGACATATTCAGGCAAAAATGTATATATTTTTTGGTATGTATCTATATATATATGGGTATACACATAGTTGTTGAAAATATATATGTAGTTTTTGAGCGCAGCAAAGCAGAGTCTATTTACTGAAAACAGCTAATTGGGCGGACTGGTAGGGCCAGTCCATTGAGAGTCTCATGCACAGAATCTGGTTGTGTAAAATCAAATTAGAAAGATATCTCAATCATATCCTCTCAGGATAATGCATGATATAATAATAATAATAATGATGATAATAATAATAATAATATACTATTACGGAAAGATAAGAGGATAAAAATCAAAAAACATTATAGGCTGTCAAATAAGATTATGGACTCGGTAAGGGAATACTTGGTAACTACGGATTAAAATCCATCATTATCCACGTACATAACTAAACTCAGAGCAGTGAGCTTCTTATTCTCAATATTATTTATAATCTCTCCATATGAATACATACAAAGATAATATTTATATATGTATTGATTGTCAAACCCAAGAAAATTTATCTATACCAATTCGGCAATTCACATTGGACAGTCTCCACTCTAAAAAAAAAAAAAAAAAAAATTCACATTGGACAGTCAAAGATATTTCTCCATCTCTTTTGATTAATAATTTTCCGTTTCCTTTTTCAGTCAGATAGACACATTCAATCATGCTTATTACAAAGACAACTCAACTGCCACTGATTGCATCTCTAAGGGACCCCAATTTTTTATTTTTTTCAGGTTCAGTTTGTGCTTTTGTTCATCAATATTGAATAAGTTGAAGCCAAACTCTTCATTTATTGTGAATTTTTAGCCATAACAGACACTCCTAACGTTTGCACTTTAAAGTCATACAAAAGAATTCAAAACTCCTGATTGATTGCTTTCATAAAAAATGACTGAAATTTATAATTGAACTACATTGCATAAAGTACGAAAATCTAATTTTGTGAACACCAATTGAAAGTTTCCCTAGTACATTTCTAAATTCAATTTTCTAGAATAACATATTAGTGAACTATGATATAAATAAAATCCTTATCTAATATTGGTATCTTAATTTATGTCCAACCAATAAATTGATGCTATATGAAATGATTAAGTTAAAAAATCATTGAAGTAGTTTCATATATTATTAATAGCGTGACGTCAATTTATTTAAATTGGACAAGGACTATGAGAATTGAGTAGCCATAATAACTAGATTTTGGATGTAAATTGTTAAAAGCAAAACTATGTTGTTGTCCTTTTCTTTCAACTAAATTGTTTGTCAGTAAAATCAACTAAGATGGATTCTAAACTCTATCTCAGCTTGTTTTCTTTTTCTTCTGAATTTTCTTTTCTCATTGTTTGTTGTCCTTTTCCTAATCTATTAATCTGCAAAATTGTGACTTTCTATCTTAGAGAAAGGGAAAAAAAGAAACAACCTTCTTGATTGAACCAGGGAAGCAGAAAAACAGAAGGTTGGACCAGATCTGCAGCTAAAAAGTAGATTCCTTTGTGAAACTGTTAAACTCATGTTTTTGATCAGCAAAGTAAGAGAGTGAAAGCAAAGTTTTCATCCCCCTAGCACACAAACTTTATGAAACCATACTCATTCAAACAATAAAAAATTAGCTATACACACCTTGGAAAACCAAATATCCAGCTCTTAGTATCTCTCTTCAGTTCTTTCTTTAATAGTTTTGACTGGTCTGGTCATGTTTTACCCCCACTTCATGTGCTGTCATGCTTCCAAGGAAGAATCCATCTATTTCTGTTAAAAAAACCATACTACAAATCTGGTGAAAAAAAATGGCTTTTCTTCTTTGCTTTTTTAACCATGCATTGAAAGAAGAATATTTTTTATAAGTACATCAGAACCAAAACCACCTCGGATTCAAAAAAGCTGTCCTGTTGAAAAGCAGCAATATTGTAATATAATTTCATCAATTATGGAAGTAATGTGGGGGAAACAAAAGAAAATAGACAAAAAAGAAATGAGTAAAGAATATCCAGGTAAGAAATGGTAAGCAGAGTGGCAGATAATTGAATAAAAAAAGGGTGGTTATTCACTCACTCTCACTCACTGCCAGTTTGGAATAATATTTTAATTCCATGAATGCTGCCAAGAACATATCTGGCACCATCTGTGACTCGATTCATCTTGTGACTAAGACCTCTCACTCTCCCCATGTTATAGATTTCCCTCTCACACTTTCAATTCTCCTCCAAATTTTCTCATCCTCATCTTCTCAGCCACTTCTTCTTCTTCCTCCAAACTTGACTTTTCCCATTAAATCATCTCATTGAGACATTTCATCAAACACAAAACTATGCAAGACCCAATTGGGATTCCTGCTTGTTTTTCGTCAAGTGAGAAGCTAAGTGATGATCCAGCAGCTGTAACAAGGTCAGGCCAAAGTGTTGTTATGTCCATTTACAGAACCAAGCTTGCCGATCACTGCCGCCTAATATCAGTCACATGGTGCAAGAATCTACTACTCCATGGCTTATCAGTATCAGTAGAAGGCCCAGATGGAGAGAGCCAATACACCTGCAAGGTGGAGCTAAAGCCATGGTACTTCTGGAGGAAAAATGGGTCAAAGCGGTTTATAGTTGACAATAAGCCAGTTGACATTTTGTGGGACCTCAAGAACGCCAAATTCAATGGTGAAACAGAGCCAAACTCAGAGTATTATGTTGCAGTGGTTTGTGACCAAGAAGTGGTGTTACTTCTCGGAGATTTAAAGAAAGACGCTTACAAAAAAACTGGTTGTAGGCCATCTTTGATCGACCCCATATTGGTTTCAAGGAAAGAGCATGTATTTGGGAAGAAAAAATTCTCAACCAGAGCCAAATTCCATGAAAAGGGTAGGCCTCATGAGATCTCAATAGAGTGCAGGAACAGAGCTGTGGTCAACAACAATGGCAATTTCCCAAGTGGGGTTGAGCCGGAAATGGAGATCAGACTAGATGGGCATCTTTTGATTCATGTCAAACACCTTCAATGGAAGTTTAGAGGTAATGAATCGATTCATGTCAACAAGTTAAGAGTAGAGGTTTTTTGGGATGTTCATGATTGGCTATTCAGCCCGGGTTTAAGGCATGCTTTGTTTATCTTCAAGCCAGTTATGTCGTCTTCTACATCTTTATCATCACTTTCATCGTCGTCTTCTTCCTCTCCACCATTATCGTCGTTGACATCAACTCCATTGTCGTCTCAGACAGGGAGTTCAGGGTCATTGGAGAGCTTAAACCCAAGTGGGTCATCCGAGTTTTGCTTGTTTCTTTATGCTTGGAAAGTGGAATGAATGAACAAAGACTTATATCTCAAAACGACTCGTCGTTTATTCCATAAACAAAACCAGAAGGAGAAGAAGAAGAGAGAAGCCAGATTGGTTAATTGAGAAAGTGGGTCCCAGTGGAAAAGGAGCTTATTTGGAAGAAAAGATACGGGCCAGCTGGGAGGAGGGGTTTGATCAAGTGGACATGATTGGAAAAGACAGATTGTGTTTACATACATGCCCTTATTAATTCAGTTCTTTTCTTCCATATCCAGAGGCATCTTCCTATCTGTTTTTATGCATGGTATATAAATTTAGTCTTTCTTCTTTCTTTCTTGATCTGATCTTGATAATCGAGCAATAAATATATTTAAAAAATTGTATCTACCCAATATGTATGTCTCCCAAGTTTTTTTAATTTTTATTTTTGAATATACAAATATTATGAAATGTTGATGATATGTTACATGGGTCACTGCATGTCTGTATTTGGCATTAAAAAAATGCTGATTCATGTGCGGTGGGAAAGGAGGTTGTTAATGATGACGGGTTCACTAACTGCAAGAGCTCATGGTTTTGCAAAGGCAAAATGAAAATTACTATTCTAGCATTACTCTTTTCCTTTTATTACGACAATGCATGTAGTTAAACGACAAAAATGTAAGAGTCATTCTAACAAGGAAATTCTGCCATTCATAACTATAAATTGTGAATTTTCATATTCTGTAAAGTTTTACTCAGAATTGTGCTTTGGTCAAAAACTGTGTGACACATTAACCGAGTCGTAAAATAAAAAGCCTTGCATCCTAAGCATGATAAATTCACCACAAAATAAGATAATGGTGGACTCTACCACACTAACTAGCGTGAGAATTAGTTAGCAATATTGAGAATGTGATATGTTGATAATGTTTTTAATTTATGTTATTAGATTAGCAAGTGAGTAGTTGATCAAAGCGTACATTTTTATTTTTTTCTAATTGATCAAATATTACATGAAAAGTGTTATTTTTTAAAATTATGATGACATTTATACATAAATTGGCTTAATTAGAATTTGAACTCCTCTTTTTCCACATACTCACATACTCTAAAGAATTCTCGACCAATTGAAGGGTATTATTATCTCTGAAGTTACTTCTAAAGGTGATGTATTTTGCTGAATAAGAATTTTGTCCCTTCGCTTAAATTCGGAATGGAGTGACTGAGAGTGAGCACGCCGCAGTTGCCCCTTGAACTTTCCCATAGGGAAAGCACGAATGAGATTATTTTAGAATAACAAGTTGTTACGTTTCACACCTTGTGAAAGCGTTTCTTAGTGAACATCCCAATCTTGTGAGCTAATAGTCGCACTAGGAAGTGTCCTTTTTCTATACTCCAAAATGGTATTTTACTTGATAAGAAATGTTAGTAGACCGTCTCTTGCTAGATGTGGACATGCAATAAAAAGGTTCATTCAACTAAATAAGAACATAAAATATTTCTGTGACAAGAACAAGAATACATGTAATATAAATATCCATGTCAAAATCAATACGAGCAACAATAAAAAAAATGACATAAGAAAAAAGTCGTATAAAATGCCGAACCAATGACGTAACCAATCGAAAATTAACGATGACTCCAAAATTTATTGCTTCGTACCATCGTGATAATAGAATAGGCCTTGAACTACAATGATATAGGATAACACCTCGTTCTTTTTCTAGAACATTCTGCTAGCACACGTACCATTCCCAAAGGTAAATACTAAAAACTCGGTGAAATCAAATCGCCTTTTGTTTTGTTGAACCTAGCTACTACCAATCCAAGGCATATAATTGACCAAACCACTTTGCGAAAACACATAGCTGCGCGCCTTCATTTTGGTCCAAAACCGCTCGGTGTAATGAAACAAAAAATATTCTAGTTTTCCTGTATAAAATTTACAGTTAGCCATGAGAAAACACATAGCTGCGCGCCTTCATTTTGGTCCAAAACCAAACCACTTTGCGAGGAAGAACTTGTTCTTTCCACGGGATGCATCGGGATTTGCTTTAGCTGGTGGTGCTGACGGACCTTGGGAGCTTAGTTTTTCTACAAGGGAAAATGACGTCAAAGGCTATTGGGATAAAATGTTGGAACAAAACTATAGTAGTACGAAAATGTTGTAACAGCTATGATGCTCTAGCAATACACGAACTTGTCATTTAGCAAATCGAAAAAGAGGGGGGGAAAAAAACACGCACACTCAAACACATGAATTTGTTGTTAGGATTAGAGAGAGAAAAAAAAGACGAAACTTCATGGGCTTGTTCGTCACCATACATCTCTAGATAATATAAACATGTGGGGAAAATGGCTTAAGATGTAAGAGAACATGCTCTAACCTGATTTTGGTGAAACCTTGTTAGTTTTTGCATCATACTTATTGTCTGTATTTTGTATGATTGCTTCACGGTGATGAATAGATGGTGCTTTTCTCTCTGAATTCTCATGCGCCACATGCTCCTCACTCTCGTGGCCACCTATAACATGAGGATTAAGACCAAACGAGAGAAACCAAAAAAATTAGAAAGAAAAAAGTAAAATAGATGCTTAGTTTCTAAAAGAAGTTATATATATATATATTTATATATATAATTATGACAGTCCTATACATGAAAGAACAATAATAACACTCCAATACATGAAAGAACAATAAAAGTGACAATAAATTAATGAGGTTCAAGAGTGCACAGCAACCTCGAGAAACATATCAGAAGCTGTGTTTAAGATGGTAGAAACTATAGTTATAACCTTGATTGCAAACCAACAAGTACGCCGAATAATCTCTAAACAGCTGTCTCACCGCCCACTAAAGACGGGTTCAAGACCAGCCAAATAAACAAATTAACCAAACTTACAGGGTTTCAACCCTGGTAGACACAAAGAACACCAGCATTACCATTAAATCAACAAGATTTAGAGCGAAAACATAAATACTTCAAACAATGAAAAGCAGACTGTATGTCCAAAACCAAATATTAAAAAAAAAAAGAAAAAAAAAAGAAAAAGAAAAACCAATTTCATCATGTTTTGCCTTAAACTAGAATAAAGTGATAACGCCACAGTTACACTGCAAAATCAGGCTTTCAATGCCAAGTTGCCAACCAAACAGCGACAGATGCAAAACTAATCAAGTGGTTTCAATTGCAAACAGCAGCACTTATTGCAAGCAACATAAAATTTAAAGATATCTTCATAAAAAAGTGCAGAGATAACTTACTCTCATTAGGTGGTTTCCCATAATTCTGCCGCAATGCCTCTAAAAAGGCATTGTCTCTTTGATCTTGGATCACTGACAGGAAGAACCGAGAAACTTGGATACTTATCATGATGCATGTATAAGTTAAAGCTGTTCACTGGGATTAGCAAGAGAACTTACATTGATCAAAAAGGGTCTTTCTGTAATTTGGGGTTGAGCCAACTAACAGCAACTGAACTGCCTCTGCATCTCTTGGCATAGAATGCTGACTAGGTGAATTTAGATTCTGAGTGTCTAACAGGATAGCTGCAAGCTGCAATATATGAATGAGTGAGAATCCAACCCAGAAGGAGGTAATCGTTTACGAGTGGGACAAATTCTAGCTTTTGTGATTCGCAAAAATTAACAAAACTTACCAATAGTTTCTTCAGCACGGGGGTCTGAAGTAGATCATAGGCATCTTCACAGTAATTATCAGTAAGAATAGTGCACTGAGACCCAACCTAAAAACATCAATGAACTTAAATTAGTTTCTTTGAAAGTTTATATCCTCATAATCCCTCTAAAGTCTCAAGCTCAATATCAACCACATGCAATAGGCATGTAGGCATACAAACCTCGCCATTGATTCTAAGAACATCCTGCCCAATCACTATCATGCTTAATTTCCCTGCCATCATTAGACCTTCCAAATCCACCTGATAAGTCAGAGTTACAAAGTCAATAAGCTATTCATACAATTCATGATGCCAAGACAAGATAAAAGACAGACTTTCTAACTCTGTCTACTTATGTCACCACAAAATTCCACAGTGGCCATGCCATACTGCAACTCCACCCCAAAAGTGACATGAATTTTGGTCCCAAATGCAAGAAAAAGTCGCAAATAAAGCAAAATCCAAAAATCTTTCTTCTACCAAAGAGCTTTTCCCAGTCCATTTTGGAAGCATATTATACATGAAAGTCTCTATTAAGAATCACATTTTAACTTCCCCAGTCAACAAAATAGATTTAAAAATAAAAAATTCCGAATTCTTTTACGAAAAAACATGAAACATTAGAATATGAGAGGCAACAAAGAAGTACCTCATTAGCAAAGAGCAACGAGTTGACATCAAGACCAACATGGTAGAAGAGCCAAGCAGCCTGTCGATGCTTCCACATTATCTCTCTCTTAACATTCATAACCGGAACCATAACACATTCGTTTCGATCATCACCTGTCGCCTTACGATCCTTTCTCACCCTGTTCTCCAATAGCCAAGCGTAACATATGGCCGCCACCATTGAACTCGTACCTGCATTTTTGCAACAATCTAAGAAACTCAAACAAAAATTTCGATCAAAATTTCGTTTCATTCATCTCATTTCAAAGCTACTCAACTGTTCGAAGGCCCGGAAAGTATGATCTTGGCCTTGGCATTAGCGCCACCTCCCAAGACTTTCCCAAGCTTAATCCTCCGCTCTTTGAGGAACCCATTAAGGCCAAGCTCCCGAATTTCACCGGATTCTGAAGGCAACCCATTTGAGCTGAGCTTCGAAGCAATCTTCTCCACTGAGCAAGTCGACGAAGACACGGACCTCCGCTGGGCCGACTCAATGAGGTTTTTGGGCGGAGAGAGCAAATGGGTCTCCGTCAAAAGTGTTATTGGGCCGCTCTGAGAGCTCCGGCCGGGAGGGATTGGGATCCCCTGCGGCCGAGGCGAGGAGGGGTCCGTTTGGAATCGGGACTTCCGGGGCAGAGACGGGCGAGAGAGGAGAGTGGGGACTCGAGGTTGGGGTTCGAAGTTTTGTTGGGGTGGTGTTGGTGTGGTGGGATTGGAGGGCTTGACGATGTTGGAGAACCAATTGTGGACCACCGAAGCAGGGGACAATAATTCGGTAGGGGAGCCCGGCGCCGGCGAGTCGCCGGTTGCGAAGGTTTCCGATTTGTTGCGACTGTGTTTGGCTGACTTTGATAGGATTTCTCCGCTGAAACTCTCCACTGCTCTGTATCTGTTTGTTCCAATTTCAAAACACAGAGTATTTATACATTGGATTATGAAAAGGGCCCTTCAACACTATTCTACAAGAGCCCAATAGTTGGCCCATGAATTTTTGTAGCGTTTCATTTCCTACGTTTTTTTTTTAATAGAAAAAACATTTTGAGTTTCACAAGTGATTTTTGCAAAATAACTTGAATAATATGGCATGTTAGATGGTAAATAATTAATGAGTGATTCATACATTAAATATTAACAATTGATATATCATTCAAGTTATATTTGATATATCATTCAAGTTATATTTTCATAGTTCCTCAAAATGTGTAACACTACTTTTTTTTTTCTTTTAAATTTCCGTACCCATTAATACCTAAGGAATAATTGATGCCACACTATATCAAAAATTTTATAAAACTATTCAATTTAAAAAATTAATTTGGTAAATTTGTATTATTTAAATGAGGTAAGTTTTTAAAGTTTTTATTTTGTCGACAAGTATAGAAAGAGTTAATGATACAAGTGCGAATTTGCGTACAAGTTTTAGCTAGATTGATGTGGCAGTTGTGATTAAATACAAGTTACTCATAGTAAATCCAATTCTATAAATTGGTCGATAAAGATTGATTAAAGACTTAATTAGTACTTGTAACTATTCGCACATAAACTTTATGAAAAAAAAAGGTGAAAAATAATATTCTATACAAACATATTAAAATCACCAATTTGTATACAAAAGTATTTAAATCTTTCTCGGAGATTTCCACAGTTGGCTGTGACTTTTTTCTTCCCCCCCTCCCCCCCCTAAAATAACTCAAAGTTAACGAAAGAGTTGTATTAGTTTTCCTAGAGCAAATCTGTCATTTTCAAGAAAATTATTGTTATCATATATATATGGGGATGAGAATAGATTTCATTGATCTAACGCGCGCATGATGGAATATAACTTACTTATATATATGTGGTCATGAATCAAGAAGGAGAGGGTGGGAAAAAGGAAAATGATTACAGATTAATTGTTATTGAAGCTCATATATTGTATTAATTAAAATCATGTAAACAATATTAATTAGTATTACCTTCTGGCGGACCTAGAGTGTGGATCTCTTCTATCAAGAGACGAGGCCAAGGAGGACGGTGATCCCTGAGCAGCTGCGAACCTCGGCGAGCCAACAAGGCGAGAGGGCGAGTCACATCGGGAAGGAGAAGAAGCCACCAAGCGCCTTGCCTCGTCAAGCCATTCTTGAGTCAACCTGCTGCTAGTACTGCTACTCCTTGGGCTTTCTTCCACCAAGTCTGCGCCTTTGTCTTTGTCTTTGTCTCTGTCTCTGTCTTTGTCTTTGTCTTGGCCTTTGTCTTCTTGGTCCGATACAATGGCCTCAGTATGCTCAGTGCCCGTCAAGTTATACACTTTCTTATCGGTTTTTAAGGTACCAAAAAACATGTCGTTCATGAAATCAGTGAGGTCCGGTGCAGGAGGTTCGGCTTTACGTCGAGATAGATCAGGAGCCATAGCCAGCTTCTTTTGCCTTGAAGATTGGCTATTATTGAATCTCACAAATTCCATATATCTTGATCAGATCGGAGAGGGCTATAGGGCCTATTATTTTTTGTTGAGAGTGTAATGATGAGAGCTTTAGCTAGCGCGCGGAATGATCTATGCTTGAGATATTAAATGGTCACTATAGTACATTTATATATGTATTAATATTATATGTTAGGTTGGATAGACATGCACAAACTATCCAAAAAAACCTTTGGCCGGCGGATTTCGGTCACTTTCTTGATTAATTTGTAAGTATTTTGTACGCTTCTCTGTCTATAGTGGTGATCATTTTTGCAAATATAAAACTAATTTTGAGCCTATTTATGCGAAGATATATGAACTATATATTTATATATTTAACAAATATAGGGTTTAACTGAAACTGAAAATTTTTCCTCCAGCTACTGACCGGTTCACATACAACAATATTTGGCTTTCTCCTATCGAAGAATATATATAGACTCAAATATTTGTGCACCATATTGGATCAACAAGAGAGGACTTGAGACACGTGTGTATAGTGGAAACTTTATTCATCACCCTATTATAATATACGAATTACAAGAGTATACTGTATACATAAGTAATTAACTTAATTTGGAGCTCAACTGTTCAAGATTTCTTTTCTTCATATTTCATACCTCACTTTAAACTTTATTAGTACATGACCCAAAAGAGTATTAGCCTACGAACACATTTGGCTTTTTGGATCAGTAACCAATTCCAAACCTAGCAAGGAGACAGATTATATATTATTACACTAGCTAATAATGTATATGAGATTATCAACTTTGAAGCTCATTACGGTCTCTCTCATTGATCTTATATATAATAATACAAAACTATTTTTTTTTCTATTTTCTAATTTTACTTTTCTGGCTAACGAGCAGCTTAATTATCCCAGTTTTCCAACATTCTGGATGGCATTCTAGATAAGAATCTCAACTACGTGAAGCTTCAGCTTCATTCTTCGCAGAGTTCGAAGGAGATGAGGTGCATATATAGAACTCTTGGAAAGTAAATTCAAAGCCAAGGTCGAGGCCATAACGGCTTCTAACTAACCAGGCTGAAGATGTTATTGGGTTCATCTTGGACTTTATTTAGGAAATTGTTGCCAGCGGAGCCTCGAGCTCGTGACTGGACAGTCATGCAGCCACGAACAGAATGATTTCTAGCTTTACCATCAAGGTGGCCGCACTGCCGCGGCAATGGGTCTTTGATGGACTTCAAGGCCTCAGCATTCCATGCACTCTTGGATATGACTATCGACGATCGAGTACTGCCACGGCAGAGAAGAGTTATATATCACTGTTGAAGTTTCGGAAGGGCATGGATACAAGGCCAACGAAGGTGATGAGTGCAGATAGGGTATAAATCGGGCCGTCAAGCCTGGCCCAAACCCAAACTTTCGGGTTTGGGCGGGCTCAAGTTTAAGCTTTTAGATTTTACTTAAGTTTCGAACTAAGCCAGACCGAGTTTATATTAGTAAAAGTCAAGTCCAAAGCCCAATCTTAAAGACTTCGAACTTGAATATAAGGCCGGGCTTTAGAGCATACCTTAATACCTTAATCCATACCCTAATTATATAAAGCATTTTTAAATTTATATATACTTTTATTTGATTAATTTAAGTATCTCTCAACAATATAAAGCATAACCCCATTCATAAATACCCAGAATGTTAATTTCCACTATTAATGCTAGTGAAGGTACAGTACCATAATTTGCATATAAGTATATGTATATATACATATATATTTTTATGTATTTATATCACAAAATAAGTTGACATTTGAACACGTAAAATGTGTAGACATAAGACGTCTCAGAGGAAAAAATAATATTTGAGATCGAGAAGTAATAATTAAATTTGACCTAATTGGAATACCATAAATTGACATAAGATAGAGATATTTATGTGATTTATGTAGTGCTTATGAATTTTCTGTTTCAAGTTTATGTGAATTAGAATCGGTTTGAAAAATAAGAACTGGTTTCTTGGTTTGTTGGGAGTAAATGTTCAGGAAACCAAACTAATTTCAAGGAAACCTTTATAGTTTCCTGTGATTAGTTAACTATAGGACATTCTGTTACATAGAAATCAAACTAGTTTTCTGAAACTTTTTGTGGTTTTCTATGATTAACTTACATACATGGCATTCTGTTAAAAGGAATCTTTACTGGTTTCCTGGAAACTATTACTTTTATAGTTTCCTATGATTTACTTACATACAGGGCATTTTGCTAAAAGGAAACTAAACTGGTTTCTAGGAAACCTTTGTGGTTTCCTGTGATTTACTTATGTACATAGCACTCTGCTAAAAGGAAACTAATGTAGTTACTAAGAAACTTTTGTCGTTTCCTGTAAATAAAAAAAAAAAAGGCTTAGTTAATAAAATATCATTACATTTTCTAGTTCCCAAAGTATCTAGAAAAATGTACTAAAAAGTCTTATGGAATTTTTATCATTTTTGAAAGATCGTAAATTTGGTAATATTGTTTGAAAAATAAGTACAAGTATCAAAAACCCTTTTCTTCTTTTTTTTTTTTTTTTTTTCTTGGGGGTGGGGTGGGTGGGGGTACATTCGGCTAGCTTGGTTTAATGAGTTAGAAGCCTAGATGGCTAAAATGTGCTGATGGATTAGGCCATTGGGCCGTCTATTTCAAATTTTGACTAAAAATATTGGTTTGTGTAGCATAATTATATATAGGATAAGTACTATTTGGATTTTGACAATATTTTTTTTTTCTATTTCGTCTTGGTTAATATCTATAGAGTTTGTAAGTTATTTCTTGCATTTATATAGAATGTAAATTTAAAAAAAAAAAATGCTAAAGGCATATTTATGTTGCTTGATTGTATTTCAAGTTTGGACAGGTTATTATATGAGTTCGGATATCTTTGAGTATAGCAACGTGTAAAATACCTACTTGATCTGGATTTATTGGGATTTTCTTCCACTTGAATCTAGATTTATATGGCTTAGTTTGTTTTTTTGATTTAAAATGAAAAATTATTTGGGAAATTTACACATAGGAGTCTACTAAACTTTCATGATAAAAAAAGGACTAATCCATAAATATTTTCAAAACTAACTCTATTGACATGTCGTACACGTAAGATTACTAGAATATATTATTCAATAACGAACCCTAAAATACATTTTTCTTCGACAAACTCCAAACTACTTCTACCACCATCATCGGTCCCAACCTTGGCGGTGCCTTCGTTTGACTAGAGTCGAAAAATTTCGACCATGGTCGAACTTGTTTTGCCACCTCTCCTAGTTTGTCCGATCGATTTTCGACTGACGGCTGGAAAATTTCGACCCCAGTAAAAAATTTTCGACTGCAATCAAACAATTCGACTGGAATCGACCGTCGTTCGACTGCAGTCGAAGAATCTCAATTCTGGTCAAACATGATTGGCTGCTTTACTAGATCGCCTCCTTCACTTTTGATTTTTTCAACTTGGTCAAAAATTTTCAATTGGGTCGAATTATGGGTAATTTCAGAAGTCCGAAATTTTCAATAAATGACACGATAAAACTTTTATAAATGACTTTTGGGTTGTCCTCTTTTTCATCACATGTTTTAAAAAAATGTCAAAATTGATAATCCCCAAAATATTACGGTATCATTATGTAAACGAAGTATTCTAATTTATGTATGTCTTTTCTTAATATTTGCTTCCATAAGTAATCTTTTAAATTAGTTGTACATATCAAGCCGGAGATAAAATTGCCTTTTAGAACTTTTATTAAAAAAAAAATCGATGGAATTCTGTGACTATAAAAGATTATTCAAACTAATATATTAAAAAAAAAAGAAAAAAACATTAGTCAAAACTATTACTCGATGGAAAAAAAAGGCTTCTTAGGAAAAAAAAATTCTAAAGTCTGAAAAATTGAAAAAATCACGGGTGGGCTAAACGATTTGAAAAATTCCTTGAGTATTTATAAGAAATGACCTTTTTTTTTAAAAATCAATTTTAAAATAGCCATTTTTTACACCTATTTAATAAATAATTGTTTTATAATTTTATTTTGATAAATAGCTGTTTTTTAGTTGATTTATTTTTTTATAAAGTAAATCAATTTTTGAAATAGTAAATCAATTTGTTTAAAAAATAAATCAACTTTATAAAAAATAAATAATTTTTTATACAAATCAACATATTTCGATATACTAGGTAAAGTAAATCAATTTTTTATAAAGTAAATCAATTTTTTAAAACATAAATCAATTTTCAAAAAAATAAATCATTAGAATTTGATATACTAAATATGAAAACGACCTATTTTTTAATAATTTTCAAAATTCGGTCTTTTTAAATAGTATTTGAAAAACGGCCATTTTATAAATTATGATCCAAATTTCGGCTATTTGGTTAAAAATAACCAATCAGATTACTTGAGATAACTCATCGAGTTAATTTTATTTTCTTTTGAAAATTTTACCATATAAAATAAAACTTTCGAACAATTTTGATTTCTTAGACTTATATATGAAATAAGTTGATAGGCGTCTTTGAAACTCCGAGTGGAGTGATCTAGTGGTGATTAATTAAGATTGATCTTTGTAAGGTTGTGATCACTTGTTCGAGTGCTGGGTAAATCTCTTGTGGTTTTAAACGGTGAAAGCTTGTTTCATGAAGGCCATATTCTCTCTTTTTTATTATAAAAAAATAGGTATCTCTGAAGAACTAATTTTCATTGGCTCCGTGATAAAACGAGCTCATAATATAATAACGGACCTTTGAGATGGAGCACACTTATTAAGTACACCCCTTCAAAGATTTTACAACCTATGCAATATACCCCTTCAAAGATTTTACGACCTTTCCATTGGATTACCCCTTCAAATGTCCCTTAATTACATGTCTCAATTATATAATGAATTGGCTTTGTGAATTTGATTAATTAGAATACTACTGCTATCACCGAGGAGAAGAAAGGTGGTAAACCAAATATAATTGGTTTGAGTTTTAGGTGCATATGCTTTTTAAGATAATAAATTTGTTTGGTAAATTAAGTACATACATGTGAATAAATCATAGGGTTAAAGATATTAATAGTTTCTGAATCATATTTGTTGTAACACATTATTTTTAAATTTTCAATTTACATAATAATAGTCTATGAATAATGTTATTATTGCAATAATGATCTTTTTGTCACAAATTGTTAAATATTTTGTAGAAATAAATCATTACAGAGCATACGATTTTATAACTGTGGTCAAGAATTAGATTCTGAATTTTAACTTACATACTAGACTACCAAGACCAATGATCATTTTTTTTTTTCACAAACTGTTAAAATTTTAACATAAATGAGTCATATACAAAGTGCATAGTTTAATAATTATGGCTAAAAATAAGACTCTGACTCATAAAAATAAATAATGTCTAATTATATACTTTGTTCATGGCTATTTTCTATTAAAACACTGACAGTCTGTGACAAAGAGACTACTGTCATTGCCAACAATTGCATAATTCAGGAATCATTGCTATGTAAGTTAAAAATTCGTGAAATAAAATGATATAATAAGTATAATTCAGAAATACAGAAATATAGTTGCTATATTTAATCCTAAATCATACTACGTATGTGATTTAGGATTAAAAAAATTGGTTTATGATACGTATGTTAATAAGTTACCCCATCCTCCTACGCTTTTTGTTAGGTGACACTTTGTGCCGGCGTAATTAATTAATATATCCTTAGGAATATAGGGAAAAATGAGATCACTTTTGCCAAGTTTAAGGAAAAACATGCCGACGTCAAGTATAGTTAAATTTAAAACCTATAAGGCTAAATTGTGATTTGTGGTCATGGGCGTTCGGCCGTCTACTTCTCATTTTATCTAAAATTAGCATAGCATATATATAGGATAGGCACTATTTGGATATAACTCAAGTTTTATTTTCAATTTTTTTATAGTTAATAATGGTAGAGTCTTAATTTTTTTTTTCTTTTTCTTTGAAGAGTTTGTAAGTTGTTTTCTTATATTTATTAAGAATGTAAATTTGAAAAATGTTAAAGGGCGCATCTATTGTTGCTTAGTTACTATTTTAAATTTGGATAAGTTATTATATTTGGATAAGCCATCCCCTATTATATTATTTCAAATAAATTTAAGTTTGCGTATTTTTATGGATTCGGTTTGCTCTTCATTTTACCCCATAAAAATACTGTGGCACGCACTGCGAGTATTGATCTTTATGTACATGTTTGTTCTTAAAATATGATTCCACCAATCATTTTCTCATCAGTCGTACATATTAAAGCGGTGATTTCTCCAAGTACTGATTTCCTTCCTAAACTGGCCTATTAAAATTAAAAAACAATTATTTACTCATTGTTATAGATTTTATTTCTGTTTGATTTTAATGTTAAAGTTCTGGTAATAAATCTCTTTAGAATTTAAAGTTTTTGCCTTTTTAAGTACTTATCTATAATATTGACCTTTACTTTAGTTGATTTTTTTAACCCGAGTATAAACAATGCATTTCTCATTGGAGAAAGGGATTATTTTTTTCCCCCAATTTAATTATTCATTAAAACAAGAATATTTCTTTTCTGATAAATGAGTTATAATTTATCTCATTTTTCACGTATTTAAAGAAGATAGTGTCTATTTATTATCTAAAATCTAAATTGCGCAATTTCTACATTATCTAAAATATTTGAATATTTAACCTCAACAATGAAAGTAGGTGTGGTTATACCAATCACCTAATTAAGTTTGCGACAAAATTTCTATATTAACTTTTGGCACAAAATATGTCATTCTGTTTTTTTATTATGATTTTTTTTGAAGGAAAAGTGGAAATTTTTTATTATAATAAGTCATTTTTTTTTTAAAAAAAAAGTGGGGCTTAACTAATGACCACCACTTACTACAAATTAAAAGAAAATGGCACACACACACACTACCAAGATTTGAACCCCTGACCCCCCCCAAACACACACACATAACCCTCAAACCTTGGACCAACTGAGCTAACCCCAGTTGGCTTATTATAATAAGTCATTATTTATCACAAGAGCAATATAATTAAGAAATTTTCTATTACAAAATAAAGAATCAATATAGAAAAAATGATATTTAGTGCCGCTTGATTCTTATAGTCAAGAGCCATCACTACTGTCTTTCAACAAAGATTTCGTATGGCAAGCAATAATATCATCGCTAAATATATAACAAGTCAAATTCACTAAACCCACAATAATGTTCCAATCATTTTGTACCAATGGGCCAATGAACGTTGAAAACACCACAAGATCCAAATTTTCACGAAGCACAACAACGATAGTTCTTCTTCCTTCATCATCATCATCATGAAGTAAAGTATAAACTACCCCTATAGAGCTTATCTTCTTGAACAATGCAATACCCATGATGAATTTCTTTCAGATTTGATTCGTAGAATTCAGATACATAAGAAAACTACAGAAAACAAAATGAAAACAAATAAAATCTACACAAGTATATAAATTTCTTAGGATGAAACACCTGTAATTTCTCAAGATGAGGTAGACGTACGTCATTCATTGATTTGTGTTAGGAACTATGAGTGAATTGGATGCATTACAGCCATTTGCGAATAAAATTCCTTTTCACACGAAGTTTGTTAATATTTATTGGTTTAAACAAAGTCAAATTACATGGTATGAATCTCTCGCGGTAGAAAGTAAACTGATATCTCTGCCAAAAATAGTGATTTTACCCATCTTTTATATACTCTAGCCTGGTTTTCGAAAGTGTATGTCATTTCCTATGTAATAAGGGCAACTTCATATATATATATTGTTAGGAAATTTGACAATTTTCTATGTTAGTATGGGCCACACACATTATGGTTAATTGTGTTGGGCCATTTCATTTTGTATAGGACCCAAAATTGTGATCAAATAAAAAATAGGCCTAGAGTATCCATTGGGTGTAGATCAAAATGTGGATATCCAGTAGGGTTGATGGATATCCTAGTTGGGTCATCCACCCATGGTTAGGTTAGGGTTTGGTCCCCATAACCAAAAGAAAGAAAGGTGCTCATTTTTGTAGCCTCCATCCCTACCAAAGATATAAGAACTCCATTGGAGTACCTCAAGCTTTTGGTTGTGGAAGATCCTCTAACTCATCAAGTGATCAGGCCACCATTGTTTTGCTTCCGCCTAAGGATTGAACTCCAAAGTCCTCATCAAGATTAAGAGCTATGGACAATGATAAGTTCACTAGATTTTAACCCATTTATTTAGCATAGATGATCCTATATTTAGGGTAGACATTTGGTGTTGTTTATCCTATATGTATTATAAATCATATACTATTTGATTTATTGATAACAATTGGTATCAAGAGCCTTAATTCATGTTATCTATTTGGGTTTGAATCGTGTATGTTTTAGGTTTTCAAGTTTGGATCTTCACCTATTTGATTTCCTAATTTTTGGATGAACATGCATGATTTGTGATTTAAGTGATTTTGTTGAAATATTTGATGAATATATTTGTTGTTTTGAGGGTTAAAAATTGAGTTTTGGGTTGAAAGGTATGTGACTAGAGGCTAAAAATCACGAATTGGAGATTTTTCGGCAATTTTTCGGTTAATTTTTTTTTAAAAATAATAATAATTTTGCAGGCCGTGGCACCGCAGCACCACATTTGTGGCGCCGTAGCGCCACATCCCGAGAGGTGGCACTGCAGCGCTATTTCACAGTGCTGCAGCGCTATTTCACGGTGCTGCAGCGCCACTCTGGGGCCACAGCGCCACTTCAGGGCGCTGCAGCGCCATCCCTGCTGTCACTATAGATCGTTTTTGATCTAATTTGAGATTTTGGGTCCCGTTTTGGATAGAATTGAGTCAATTTTGACCTAATTCGAGGAGTTCCAATCCAAAACTTGACAAATTAAGTTCATTACCTCAAATCCACTAAAGATAGACCCAAATTTATCCGTTGAAAACTCTATTTGGTTTTAAGAGTTGATAAATTTCATAAACTCAATTAATTTTGGTTCGTGCTTGTGAAAACTTTATTTGATTGGGCATTGTTATTATTTTCTATGCACATTTAGTCTTGTATTGTAGGATAATTGAGTTGAAACAATATGTCGCCAAAGTGACTTTATTTGTGTAGGCTTGCTTATTCTAGAATATAAAGATGTTCTGAGTTTGTTGTTCATGCGGATAGTCACCGGCCCAAAGGAAGGTGATTGTTTGGTCAAATGACAGACACACTTATGATGGTAAACATGAGATAGTTGTCAAGTTTCTATGTGAATAATGGATCGGCCCAAAGGAAGATTCATTATTTGACGGGATTTACTATCAATGTTTGATTGTTGTACTTAAGAGTGCCACTTACAAGTTAATAAATCGGCCCAAAAGAAGACTTATTAGCGTTGTACTAGGTATCTTGTGATAAAATGGCCCACTTCCTAATACGCCAAGCTTTGTACTTAGCTTATTCCTTCTTCACGTGCCCTATCTTACTACAAAAGAAACAAGCTTGTTCATCTTGTTTCTTTTGCACCTTAGAATGTGGTGCACCTACAGCTTCCTTACTCTTATCCATCTTTCTCTTCTTTGCCTTAGAGGTTGTGGTCAAGTTAGCATCTTCTGGCTTTTCAGCCTTGAATTTCTCTTCCTCTTGCACACAAATAGAAATGAGCTCATTAAGATCCCATTTCTCCTTTTGGGTATTGTATATAGTCTTAAGGTTCCTATATTGTGCAGGAAGAGAGATTAGGACCCAAGCCACAAGCATGTCATCCGACATTTCTAACTTGAGTTCTTTAAGCCTTACTGCTAAATGAGATATCTGTATGATGTACTCCTTTATGTTTCCTTTGCCGCTATACTTCATTGAGATGATCCTTGACAATGTATTGATCATCTCGGCCTTTTTATTCTTGAGATATAATTTCTCAAGAGCAGCAAGGAAAGCTTGAGCATTTTCCTTTTTTGGCAAAGAACCCCTCATAATTTCTGGAATAGAGCGCTTCATTATCATGATACACATACGGTTAGACCGTTCCCACTTTTCACTGAATACTTTCTGCTCAGTAGTACTCTCAGCAAAAAGCGAAGCAGGAGGGTCTTTCCTCAATATTAGGTCAAGATCCATACAACCTAGCACAATCATGACATTCTCTTTCCATGGCTTGAAGTTTGTGCCGTTAAGCACAAGAATGGTACTTAAGTTGGCAGAAATATTTGAAGCAGAAACTGAACAGAGAACAAAGACAAAATCATAAATAACATGCTCACAATTAAGAGGTCATATATAAGCATACAAATTAATAGTATATGCAAAAACATGACATAACATAAAAAAGGTAAGCTTCTCGTTTATGTTTGTTCTGAGGTTAATTCAACTTCTGTACCTAAGGACACTTGGTGGATAGATTCTGGTGCTACTACTCACGTAAGTATTTCTATGCAGGGTTGCCTGTGGAGCCGGAAGCCAAATGATGCTGAAAGATTCATCTATGTGGGCAATGGCAAAACAGCTCAAATAGAGGCTATTGGGCACTTTAGATTAATTTTGGNGCTGAGAGTACTACTGAGCAGAAAGTATTCAGTGAAAAGTGGGAACGGTCTAACCGTATGTGTATTATGATAATGAAGCGCTCTATTCCAGAAATTATGAGGAGTTCTTTGCCAAAAAAGGAAAATGCTAAAGCTTTCCTTGCTGCTCTTGAGAAATTATATCTCAAGAATAAAAAGGCCGAGATGATCAATACATTATCAAGGATCATCTCAATGAAGTATAGTGGCAAAGGAAACATAAAGGAGTACATCATGCAGATATCTCATTTAGCAGTAAGGCTTAAAGAACTCAAGTTAGAAATGTCGGATGACATGCTTGTGGCTTGGGTCCTAATCTCTCTTCCTGCACAATATAGGAACCTTAATACTATATACAATACCCAAAAGGAGAAATGGGATCTTAATGAGCTCATTTCTATTTGTGTGCAAGAGGAAGAGAAATTCAAGGCTGAAAAGCCAGAAGATGCTAACTTGACCATAACCTCTAAGGCAAAGAAGAGAAAGATGGATAAGAGTAAGGAAGCTGTAGGTGCACCACATTCTAAGGTGCAAAAGAAACAAGCTTGAAGAAACAAGATGAACAAGCTTGTTTCTTTTGTAGTAAGATAGGGCACGTGAAGAAGGAATAAGCTAAGTACAAAGCTTGGCGTATTAGGAAGGGTAAGCTTCTCGTTTATATTTGTTCTGAGATTAATTCAACTTCTGTACCTAAGGACACTTGGTGGATAGATTCTGGTGCTACTACTCACGTAAGTATTTCTATGCAGGGTTGCCTGTAGAGCCGGAAGCCAAATGATGCTGAAAGATTCATCTATGTGGGCAATGGCAAAACAGCTCAAATAGAGGCTATTGGGCACTTTAGATTAATTTTGGATTCTGGTTTTTGTTTGGATTTGAATGAGACTTTTATTGTATCGTCTTTAAGACAAAGTTTAATTTCCATTTCAGTATTGGACAAATCCGGTTTCTCTTGTTCATTTGGAAATAATAAATTTAGTTTTATTTATGATTCGAATGTTGTTGGTACCGGTTTCCTTAATGATTATCTATATATGTTAAATACTCAATCCTCCGTTAATGAAACCTTGCATGTAAATTCAAGAGGTACAAAATGAAAATTAACAAATGAGGATTCATCGATGTTGTGGCATAAATGCTTAGGACACATTTCTAAATAAAGAATTGAACATCTTGTGTCTGATGGAATCCTTGATTCTCTTAATTTGACAGACTTTAAAGTCCGTATTGAATGTATAAAGGGAAAATAGATAAATGTTAGGAAATTGGGTGCCAATAAGAGCTCTAACGTCTTAGAACTGATATATAAAGATATTTGTGGCCCATTCCCTACGGCTTCTTGGAATGGACAATAATACTTTGTCACGTTCATAGACGATTATTCTCGCTATAGGTACATCTATTTAATACACGAGAAATCTCAATCACTGGACATATTTAAGGCTCATAAAGCTGAAGTTGAAAATCAGCTTGATAAGAAAATTAAGGCTGTCAAATCTGATCGTGATGGTGAATACTACAGTAGATATGATGGATCAAGTGAACAATGTCCAGGACCCTTTGCTAAGTATTTGGAAGAGTGTGGCATCGTTCCTCAATACACCATGCCAGGCAAACCTAGCATGAATGGTGTAACAGAACGATGCAATAGGACCCTTAAGGATATGGTAAAGAGTATGATTAGTCATTCCACCTTACCAGAATCACTTTGGGGTGAAGTACTCAAAACTGTAGTGTACATTTTGAATAGAGTACCAAGTAAAGTAATAGCTAAAATCCCTTATGAACTTTGGACTGGGCGCAAGCTTAGTATTAATTATTTACACATTTGGGGTTGTCCAGCTGAGGCAAGGCCTTACAAGCCAAATGAAAAGAAACTGGACTCAAGAATAATAAGCTGCTACTTTGTTGGATATTTTGAAAGGTCAAGGGGTTATAAATTTTATGCCTCCACTGCAAGGTCCTTCTTCATTACGAAAAATACAAAATTTCTTGAGGATATTGAGTTTGGGGGGGAAGATAAAGTTAGAGACATTGTCTTTGAGGAGGAATTCGTTCCTCTTCCTTCAGTAGCTATTGAAAATGATCAGGCTTCTACACCTGACTTTATTCAAGATGCAATTTCGGTACAAGACAATGATCAAGTGCTTCCCGCTCTAAATGAGGGTAATGCTCCTGAAGAGCAACCTCAAGAGCAAGTACTTTTAAGAAGGTCCACCAGAGAAAGGAGAAGTGCGATTTCAGATGATTACATCGTCTGTCTCCAGGAATATGAGTTTGACATCGGGATAGTGGAAGATAATCCAATCAACTTCACACAAGTCAAACAAAGTTCTAATTCTCAAAAGTGGATCGATGCCATGAATGAGGAGATAAAGTCTATAAAAGACAATGACGTTTGGGATCTTGTCAAGTTACCTATAGGTGCGAAACCCATTAGTTACAAATGGATATTTAAAACCAAATGGGATTCAAAAGGTAATGTTGAGAGATATAAGGCTCGTCTTGTTGCAAAAGGCTACACTCAAAAGAAAGCTATTGATTTTAAAGAGACATTCTCTCCGGTAGCATCGAAGGATTCTCTTAGAATCATTGTGGCACTTGTGGCTCATTTTGATCTTGAGTTATATCAGATGGACGTTAAAACTACGTTTCTTAATGGCAACATTGAAGGGACAATTTACATGATGCAACCAGAAAACTTTGTATCTGGAGACCCAAAGTCTATAGTTTGCAAACTTAAGAAGTCCATCTATAGTCTCAAACAAGCTTCCCGTCAATGGTATCACAAGTTTCATGAAGTGATTATCTCATCTGATTTCGAGATAAATTCAGTTGAAGATTGTGTATATCATAAGTTTAGTGGGAGTGAATTTATCTTCCTGGTGCTGTATGTTGATGACATACTATTGGCAAGCAGTGATATAGGCTTATTGCACGACACCGAGAGATTTCTTGCGAAGAATTTCGAAATGAAAGATCTTGGAGTTGCCTCTTTTGTATTAGGTATACAGATACATCGAAAGAGTGCTCAGTAGATTTGGTATTAGGTATCACAAAAGAGTTATATCGAAAGAGTGCTCAGTAGATTTGGTATAGAAAAATGTGCACCATCAGACACTCCTGTGTCTAAAGGAGATAAATTTAGCCTCCAACAGTGCCCCAAGAATGATATTGAGAAGGAAGGTATGCAAAAGCTACCTTATGCTTCGGCCGTAGGAAGTCTTATATATGCTCAAGTATGTACGCGTCCGGATCTGGTGTTCATAGTTGGCATGTTAGGAAGATATTTGAGTAACCCTGGAATGGATCATTGGAAAGTAGCAAAGAGGATTATGAGGTATTTACAGAGAACAAAGAATTATATGCTCACCTATCAGAGATCGAAAAATTTAGAGATTATTGGGTATTCCGATTCTGATTTTGCGGGATGCCTAGATAGTAAAAAATCTACATCGCGCTATGTTTATCTATTAGCTGGAGCAGTTATATCATGGAAGAGTACTAAGCAGACACTCGTAGCTACTTCAATTATGGAGGCTGAGTTCATAGCTTGTTATAAGGCATCCAATCATGGAATATGGCTACGAAATTTTGTCACTAGGCTGCGTGTAGTAAATGGAATTGAAAGGCCATTGAAACTTTACTGTGACAATAACTCAGCGGTGCTGTATTCCAACAGCAATAGGAGCTCTTCGAAGTCGAGGCACATAGACATCAAGTTCCTAGCTGTAAAAGAGAGAGTTTAGAGTAAATTAGTGTCAATAGAGCATATTAGTACAAACTTCATGATTGTGGATCCGCTCACCATGGGTATTCCACCCAAGGTGTTTCACGGGCATACTACCGATATGGGTGTTGTTTTATTAGATGATGTGCAGTTTTAGTGGGAGTTTGTAGTTCAGTTTGTGTGCTTATTAGTGATACTTATTTTATTTAATTTACTGCAGTATTTGGTTGATGGATTTTTATGTAAACTCTGAATTATATATATGATGATATTTTTCTTCATATTCTTTTCTTTCCTACTGTGGTTTAACATAAAGCTTGCGGTAATGCAATAAAGGAGAAAGACTAAAGTCGATCTCATTTCGGTTTAAGTTGGACCAGTTGGAAATAGGCACGAATAAGATCACATTGCGTATAATTTCCATGCCACATTCCATACTCGATCTATGTCACTCGGGAATATTAGTATGGTGATCATTGAGAGTTCTAGTTGTCATTTATGTAAGTGCAGCGATGAGCACTTTGGTTTCATGCTAGTATGACTGATGGACCAAATTGTTACTTCAGGGATATTCAAAAAAGATATGACATTTTTATGGCTAGCCTTCAGTTTATCAATATAATTAACCTTGACAGGTATGTGGCCCAAGTGGGAGATTGTTAGGAAATTTGACAATTTCCTATGTTAGTATGGGCCACACACATTATGATTAATTGTGTTGGACCATTTCATTTTGTATAGGACCCAAAATTGTGATCAAATAGGAAATGGGCCTAGAGTATCCAATGGGTGTGGATCAAAATGTGGATACCCATTGGATATCCAACTAGGGTTGATGGATACCCTAGTTAGGTCATCCACCCACGGTTAGGTTAGGGTTTGGTCTCCATAACCAAAAGAAAGAGAGGTCCTCATCTTTGTAGCCTCTATCCCTACCAAAGATAAGAACTCTATTGGAGCATCTCAAGCTTTTGGTTGTGGAAGACCCTCTAACTCATCAAGTGATCAGGCCACCATTGTTTTGCTTCCGTCTAAGGATTGAACTCCAAAGTCCTCATCAAGATTAAGAGCTATGGACAATGGTAAGTTCACTAGATTTTAACTCATTTATTTAGCATGGATGATCCTATGTTTAGGGTAGACATTTGGTGTTGTTTATCCTATATGTGTTATAAATCATATGCTATTTGATGTATTGATAAGATATATTTCCAAAAAGAGTATAATAGTGTACACTAGTTTACATGTAACATTGTAACTTAGGTATAACAACAGGCGTCCGCGTCTTAGGCGAGTGCCTAACTCACGTTAACCTTCAACCAATTTGGTCTTATAAGTTTGGTGTAGCAGAAGAAGTGTACGATCTATGTAAGATTAGCTATGGCCGTTTAGCCTTTACATTATAGCATATATAGCCTTAGGATGGTTACTATTAACATGCATAACATGATACAGGAAATAGGTACATTAGAAATTTCAACCACAAACGTATATTATAGTTAGGGGCTTATTTATTTTGTACATGATAATCTCTCTTTAATTCAATGAGTCGTAGCCCTTCCCATTAATTGAGCTGATCTGAGTTTTTATTTATTTTACATCAAAGAAAGAACTATATTCAAGAGTTATGAAAAAGCTAGCAAGTTTAATTAATTTCACAACAATACAATACATCGATTTGGATCTATTAATATAAGGAAACAAGATCATATTCCACCTACACATTTCTTGTATAGTTTATTTCTCATACATTTGTATTTGTATATTTTGTTAACTTTTTTATTTACGCTGATTCGATTAGATAATGAAATCAATTTATTCTTTGCATTCTCACTTAATTGTGAATAATTAAATACTCTCTCTAATCAGTAGAAGTTGTTCCATATTTTTTCAAATTATAAAGCTTCTATATAGTATCAGAACCCAGAGACGTATTTTCTTAAGGGTGAGAGGGGGTATTTGTGGAATTTTAATTTTGCTAGATTTTAGGTCAGTTTTTTATTGTCTTTATGTTTCCTCTATATTTATTTGTTTTTCTACTTTGCTCCCATCTAAAATTTTACTTGTTGGATTGGTCTCTTTTTTTTTTTTTTTTTTTTTTTTTCTCTCTCTCTCTTTTCTCAAAGGTAGTCTCCCATCAGCTTTCTTTTCTCCATTTTTTCCCCATTACTTTTTATAAAAAATGTCTCTACTCCCTAATATTTATTAGTTTCAGTAAATAACAATTAGTATGTAAATAAAATATTAAAATTTTCGAAAGACTACAGCCTGCTTGGATACCTTTATTTTTTGTTTTTTGTTTAAATAAATAAAAATTTATGAAGTTTTTTTGGAAAACATGTGTGGCAACATTGTTTTTGCTTTCTGTTAAAAAAATTGTACTCTGGAAGCGAAAATTTTTTACTTCAAATTTTTTTTTAAACAAAAAGTAAAATTGAAAATTGGTATATTTTAAGTGATTTTTTCGTGAACCTTTTATTATTTTTAATCAAATTCCTAAAATATACCACTTCCATTGAAAAAACCACTTAAAATATACCACTCTGAAGTATTAAAAAAATGGTACTTTCAAAATTAAACTTTAAAAGTGGTATTTTTTAAATTAGCTTTTAAAAGTGGCAAAACCAGAAATAGTAATTTTTGAAATATTTTTTTGAATGGTATTTTCGCAAATAATTTTATAAAAGATAGTTATTTCCCAAAATTAAGTTTTAAAGGTGGTATTTTTAAAAAAAGTTTTTGAAAGCGGCATTTTTGTAAATAGGTTTTTAGAAATGATATTTTTATAAAATTGTGTTCTAAAAATGGTATTTTTATAACTTAATTTTTAAAAGTGATATTTTTCTAATTAATTAAACTTCAAAATTGTTATTTAGTTGAACATACATCCTATCATAACAAAAAGTAGCACATCAAATTTGGATTATAATCATATCTTATCCTAGCCAATTCAATTCAATCCAATCAATTTTTTTAAAATAGTCCAATTTATTTTATTCTAACATGTATGGAAAAAAAAAAAGTGTACTTTGTAGGTGTAGCTATTGTTGCACGTAAAAGTAGTATTTAGTGGTTATTTTGGACTCGACAATAATTGTTCCTGAGATGGTCTTGCTATTATTCTGAAGAATGACACTGAATGTGATCAATCCGTGGCCCCATATCGATAGTAGCTGAAGAATGACACTGAATACGATCAATCCGTGGCCCCCATATCGACAGTAGCTGAAGAATGACACTGAATGCGATCAATCCGTGGCCCCCATATCGACAGTAGCCCCATATCGATACCATCGATAGTGTTTTCATTGTTATTATGGATGACGGGGAAGTGTGACTCTTGGAATCAGCAATAATGGTGGAGTTGGTGGAGTAGCTAGATGGTCTTGTATATAATATTTTGCCAACGCTTTCCTTTTTCAAATAAAAAATTATTGAAATTTTGCAGACCCACATTAATAAATGTTAGTTTTGGCCAGAAAACAATTTGTTACTAGAAGTGAAACTTTTGTTAGCAATAACATTTGGTTACAAATTTTATTGTGTGGCAAGGTGGCGATTAAAGGTCTGACACAACTGTTCTTAATTAGTAACCAGATAACAAAATCACTATGTTTTAGTACAAGATCGAGTTTTCTTACAAATTAAAGCACCTTACCCAACGCACAATCTTTCAGTAGTTACCTAATTTGCGATTAGTGGCTAAAACCCAATCAACTAGCCGCAAAATAACCACTATCATATTAAAAGGTACTAGTTACAAAAAGTTTGTGACTAAATGGTTTCTCACCTAATTTCTATACCTCTTCTTTCACTATGAAGTAGCATGTTTTTTTTTCCAACAACAAGATGCACACAAATTGAGTATAAAATTCACAATACCGAACATTATTCCCGTACTAACTATCATTTTTTCTGTATGATTAATCATTTGCAATGAAATAAAACCATAAAATGTCAATACAAGAGAAAAACACTTTACAACGTGGTATATACCACATTATTTCTTTTTCGTCTTTGGAAGTATATACTACACTATTTCAACCTTATACATTGTTTTTGCGGATGTTCAAAAATTTTCTTAGTTATGTATTACATATTTTTATATGTGTCCTATTTGTATTAGGTACTCTTATTGATAATTATTAGGTTTTTTTTTTAAAGGAAATAATTATTAGTTAGTTATACTGATTTTTTTTAATTGAATAGGGACATAATTGCAAGCTTAGGAAAGGGACTACAATTTAAAGGAACAAAAAAGAGAAAAGGATGTGGGTATGACTAAGTTTTGCGAAAATGACTTTTTTGTGATTTTTCTTTTTGCAAATGGAATTTTTTGTAGTGTCAAAAACATTTTGACTATGAAAAATTTATTATTTGTGCCATTTATACCATTTATGATTTACTATTTATTCAAGAGGTCCTATATACTACTAAATATAGAATGTTTTTAAAACAATTTACAAAAAAGTTATTTTAGGTGAAATTAATCCTAATCATGTCATTTTCTCAAGAAATTAACCTGAGTAGTACTCTTTTTCCATATAATGAGTTTTTTAGAAGCATTTTTCAAAATGAAATATCTAGTAGTCCTTAACAAGTAAAAAGACCAATTTGCCATTTTTAACCATGTCAAACCATTACCTTTCCCTATGATCACGACTTGTCTATTTCCCTCACCAATGTGCAATTTTTTTTCCCCAAAAAGGGCGTAGTCCTTAACAAGTAAAAAGACCAATTTGCCATTTTTAACCATGTCAAACCATTACCTTTCCCTATGATCACGACTTGTCTATTTCCCTCACCAATGTGCAATTTTTTTTCCCCAAAAAGGGC
>JXTC01000036.1:496099-534660 GCA_002914845.1 Trema orientale
AAAATTAATACCCTGTGTTGATTTTAAACTGATAAAATACAATAATATCCTCAAAATTAAGATGAATAATATGGATTAATTTAGTTTTAATGGAGGATATTATTATTTTTTCGTTCCTAAAATTAGTCAAAAAATCTGTTCAGGGTATTAATTTTCAGAAATTCTTAATCTCAGGGTATTATTTTGCAGAGTCCAAACTTCAGAGTTTAAATTGCAGAACACTTAAACTTCATGGTATTTTTTTGCAGTTATCCCTTCCTCAAATCATGCGATGGCAAGATGCCAAAAAAAAAAAAAAAAAACAGACTTTTTATATTTTGATATTGCTGTTGCAACAACAATGTCCAAATTAGTTTAAAAAAAATTAAAAACGAGTAATACACAATTACTCAATACACGTATCCTTTAATTACCATGTTAATATAAGGAAACAAAGATGATGTATGTGGGAAAAATCAATTCGAAAAAAATATATGAATGGGAAATCACATATGGGAAATTGTTAAGTTTCCTTTTTCTTCGTGAAAGACAATCCCATAGAATATTCCAAATAGTCAATCAATATAATCACATCTAATTTGCACAAATCAAGAGTTAGACTATTTCTAAATAATATGCCAATTAAAAAAGCCACAAATCGTGACCCTAACACTGAGGATATTATTATAGATATGTAACCAGATGCATATTTAACCATAATAATCATTAAGTCGATGTCATCTGACCTTATGAAAGTATTACCCAATTAGTTGTAACTCCAGATAAGAATTTAGTGAATAAAACATAACACATATAATTTTTTTTTGGTCCAGAATACAATGAAAAAATTCGAGACAAAGTGGACCGCACAAGTGATGAGACTTCGGAGGAACTGAGAGCTAGAGAAAGGGAACTGGGCAAATGAACATGAAATAATAGATACTACGATCGAGTTTTCACCATTTATTACTAAACTATTGAGAGTTGGGCGGAGGATAATTAACCTTTCAAGATAAATGACTTACAGCCAAAGCTAAGAGAAAGAGTTGGCGTAGGAGAATAGAGCTTTGATGTACAGACTTGAGTTTGAGCAAAAGAAGAGAGAGAGAGGGGGAAGGAGAAAGTGTGACCTAAAAGGCTTAAAATAGTAGAAGTGTATTTTTGTAATAAAATTTATTTCTCTCTCCAAACACATATAGAAAAGTCATAATATACCACTAGATAACTCATTCCATGGCAAAAGAATACCATTCAGGTCCATTTTCCCATTTTCTCTCAACAGAAAACTTACAAAAAACCCAAAGCAAATTTCCTTGTTGGAGAAAGTACCATTTAGGCTTGAATTAAAGAAGTAAAAAGCTACTCATATGCTTTTGGAATTTGGACCTAGGTAAGGGTACTTTGGGCCATAATGACCTTTTCTTAACCGTCATGAACATTTGTGCCAATAAGTCATAACTTTTATCGTGAGTCCTAAAATTGTTATCTTAAATTTCTTCTTAAAACAATCATAGGAGCCAAAACACTTCTAAATATGTAGAGAAGCCAAGTCACGTTTACGATCATTTGGATTTTGGTAAAACAAAGGGAAAAAAAAAGGAAATTAGATTTTATATGGTGAAATTTGAAACAAAGAAAAAAAATAAAATCCGGGTTTCAATATATTTTGAAAAATTCCCAATTTACTTAAAAAAATATAACTTTTAAAAATATTTAGAAAAATACGGCTTTTTACAAATTGATAATATACTTGAGGTAACCGGTCAAGCTAATTGAGATAACGAGTTTGATTATCTCAAGTAACTCGATTAATCACTCTAAGTAACGCAATTGGTTACCTTGAGTATTTTTAAAAATACCAATTTTGCAGACAAAGTGGCACTTGTCTAAATATTTTAAAAGTGTTATTTTTCTAAATAAATCTTTTAAAATTTATAAATAAATCAATTATTTTTCTAAGAATTTAGCACATTCGGGGATTTTTCAAATTTAAGTCTTTGGGCTTGGCCTTTTTTCATTTTTAGTATATAAAAATATATTGATTTATTTTTTAAAATTTGATTTTTTTTAAAAAAAATTGATTTACATTTTCAAAAGTTGAATTTACTTTATAAAAAATTGATTAACTTCATAACAAGTAGATCAAATAAAAAATGACTATTTATTAAAATAAAAATTATAAAACGGTCATTTATTAAATAAGTGTAAAAAGGGCTATTTTTCTAATTGATCTTAAAAAAAATGCCATTTCTTATAAATTCTCTAGAAAAATCTAGATTTTGAAATCATTTGATAAATTCTGAATTTAATTAGAAACATATCATTTTTAAAAGTATTTAGAAAAATACCACTTTTTATTAATAGATGAGATACTTGAGATAATAGGTCAAGTTACCTCAAATAACTAGACTATTTACCCCAAATAGCCTAATTAGTTACCTCGAATACCATTGAAAAAAGATTGATTTTAAATATTTATTAAAAGTGTTTTTTTTATAAAACTTAAGAAAAGTGATATTTTTCTAAATCAGTATGGGATTTTTCAAAAAATTAAGTCCATCCGTAATTTTTCAAGGGTTTCTTATAAAATTCCAAGCCCAAAATACCAAAAATTAAAAAAATTTCGAATGGGATGATCTTTTTTTGAAAAATCTCGGATTTATTTAGAAAAATATCAAGTTTTATTAGAAAAATAATATTTTTAAAATATTTAGAAAAATACTATTTTTTCCTTCAAAATTGGTGTTTTCCAATGGTACTCGAGGTAGCCAGTTAGGTTACTTAGAGTCACGAATCTAGTTATTTGAAGTAACGATCAAATTACCTTTGGTAACTTAACTAGTTACCTTATGTATCTCATCAATTAATAAAAAGTGATATTTTTTAAAATACTTTTAAAAGTATTATTTTTTAATTAAATTTGAATTTTTCAGAATAATCTCAAAGTCCGGCATATTTCACTTTTTTTTTGAAAAATTACTATAAAAAAACAAATTTCCTCATTTTTCAATGTTTCGTACTTGGGCTGGAATTTTGTAAGAAGCCCATATATATATGTAAGGACTTAATAGCCAAATGGCCGAATTTCATGTTCAAGTTTAAAAAAGCGGCCCTTTTCAGACATTATTAAAAACTGGCTGAATTATAAAAATGTTTAACAGGATGGTTGGGTAATCAACAAAGGGCTAAAATATAACGATTTTTGGATTTTTTTTATCAGTTTAGTAGTTTGAGAAAAGAAAAATAAAAAACTTAATATATTAATAAGGGATAATTACAAAAAAATACTCTGAAGTTTGGGTGTTCTGTAAATTAAAACCTGAAGTTTGAACTCTGTAAAATAATACCCTGAGATTAAGAATTTCTGAAAATTAATACCTTGGACAGATTTTTTAACCAATTTTAAGAACAAAAAAACAATAATATCCTCCATTAAAACTAGATTAATTTATATTATTCATCTTAATTTTGAGAATATTATTATATTTTATCAGTTAAAAATCAACACAGGGTATTAATTTTCAGAAATTCGTAATCTCAGGGTATTATTTTGCAGAAACCAAACTTAAGGGTTTAAATTGCATAACATCCAAACATGAGGGTATTTTTTTGCAATTATCCCTATTAATAAACTTAATGTGATACATTAATACACAAGAATTGATATATTCAAATAAAACTGATATACTAATAAATAAAAATTGGTATGCTTATATAAATTGATATGTTAAAACACAGTAATATCTTACTAATGAAATCGATATACGAAAAATGTAACTACGGATAAAATTCACCACTATAAATAGCTAAAATGACGATTTAGTTAGCATAGACTTATAGCGACGATTTCTTCAAATTTGTCGTTGCTATGACCCTATTTTACACAATCTATGTCATCTTTATAGGGATTAGATGCATTTTACCAGAGATCTAATATATAGTCGATCGGTATAGATTAATCTAAGTTGGCGACCTTGTTGCAACTTGCAGCGACTTTGTAGTCGGTATAAATAGACCTATGGCCATGCACATACTCCACGCTTTAACTATTGCAGCATCACACAAACTCTCAATATTAATAATCCTTAAATATGGGATCACTAACGAAGTCCATGACCCAGAACAATATCACTAGATCCCACATCCAATCAAGAGCTTGGTTCGCACTTGAAAAGTGGTCCAAACTAGATTTTGTTCGTGATTATGATCGTTTTGAACACACAATTAATCTCTTTATACAATGAGCGTTTTCGCTTGACTTGTTAATGCCGTCCTATTCTACTACTTGGCCTTTGTTTGGTCCCCACGCCCCAATTTCGTTCCATTATTCTTCACAGACCAGCAACTTAATTGTTTTTTTTTTATTTAAGGCGAGCTAGATAGCATAGTCACTGTCACCCAAAAATTGTCTGACTGAATGAGGAAAACGATTAGAAATGATCACGATTCAGCCTTTCTTGTTGGTATGCATGGCACAAATCGATTAGGAATGAGCGTAGCGCAGTAGCTGATGACTTGTGAACCTTCATTAATCGTTTCAGAAAAAAAAAAAAACAAATGAAAAAGAAAACGGTTGGTTTACGTTACAATCATAAGAGTGCGACCTACCAGTAGGGGCGCGATGTGAAATTATTCGAACGGAAGAGGATTCAATTGTATTCAGCTTGTTATGAATATATATGGATCAACAATTTAAAGTAAGATACAAAAAATAATATAATAGTCTCTCAAATGGGAAAAACATTCAAATACAATCATTAGTCATTTGAAAGATTTATTATTTTAACTGTACTTAATTATTACAAATTCAATAAACAATATTTGATGAATAACAGTAATTTTGCATGCTTGTAATTTTTGCATGTTTCAATATGCTAATTGTTATTTATTGAGTTAATATTAGTGAGATAATTAAGACCGGTTTTTATAAGGTTATAATCCTTTAAGACTGTAACTTCTTAATTAAATTATCTTTTTTTCTTTTTTCGGATTTCTTAGTTCACTAATTCCTAAAAGGGTGTAAAGTCATAATCCAGCACTTGTTGTTTCACTATTATAATTCAATTACTTTAAATAATTTGAGAAAGTGCCACTTTCTTTTCCTTTTTCTTTTTTTTTTTTTCCTCTTATTATCAGCCCCAGTTATTAATGGATAATATTAATAGGGCTACTGTATCAAAATATGTAGATGTGAATTGTTACAACTCAATTAATGTATTAAAACTTACAGTTAAAGATTATCAACAATTGAATAGTGATAAATCACATGCCACATATGGGTATTAAAATTTATGGGTATTAAAATTTTTAAATTTAATGTGATATTAAAATTTTGGTATAATAGTTAGAACCTCAAACATTACTAATAAGGGTTATAACCCCATTTGAAATAAAGCCACCCTTCTATTAATAAAATGACTAAATCCGACGATTTAAAACTTATTTGGCGCACACTATGCTAAGGGATTCTCTTTATTTTTATTTTTGCGAACACCTCAATCCACTTATTTTATTTCCTTCTAGTTTATATCCTTTACACCAGTTACTTCTCTCTTTGTAAGACTCTCTTCCCCTCCTCTCTCACTTCCCAGTCTCTCACACATGAATGAACAAAGGTCCTTTTCATCATCTTCTCTATTTCTTCATCTTTTATTTTTACTATTCTATTTCATTTCTCATGAAAATTTTATGTGGGTCATCTCCTCCTAAATTTATTAATAGGCAACTTTTTGTTTTTAATTTCTTAATGACTTTATTTCACAAAAAACATAAATATGATAGAAAGAAAGAGAAAATTCTGCAAGATGTTGCTATTGAAGGTAGGTATGTATTTCAAATTTTCATATTTCATAGTAGATCTTTTTAGTGATTGTAAGCAACCGTATTCAATTTTAAGGTTTTTTTCGGTGAAATTCTTAGTTTGCCTTCCTATTTTAACAGTGTCAAGTATTTGAATGAACGAAAAGAGTTCGGAGATCACTGGTGGTATAAAACAAAATTGAGAAACTAGGACTTCAATCCATTTTTGCTACGAAAAGAGAAAGACGAAGAAGACACCAAGTGGCACTTTAAAGTTCACAGAAGCAGCCAAAAAAAAAAAAAAAATTTAAAAAAAAGGGAAAAACGAGTCCCACTTTAAGGACCACCAGAAAAATCATTTAGAAAAATAATTAAAAAAGAAAAATCATTAAGAAAGCCAAGAAAGAACCACCAGAAAATTATTTATTATTCACTCATTTTACTAGCCAAGACAATTGTGGATCGCTTCTACTACCAACTAGTTTTTTCTTTTCTTTTTTTTTTTTTTTTCGTACTGATATGGTTTGCTACCATTAATAATTATTTGTCACCCCTTCAGGGATCTCGTCTCAATTATTGGTGCTCATTAAGATCTTTTAAAGGTCCTCGTTGTGTGAGAGAATAATACAGCTAAACTATTTGTTGTTGATGTATCAAGAAAATAAATGTACGTACTTCTGGCTTTCCCAGTGTGAACGACACACATCCCGGGTCCTACACATGTGGCTCACCGTTCAAGGAGATTCCAACATAATTAGTAGTACTCCTCATAAATCACAATATGCTCCAAACGCCACTACTACAAGGCAAAGCCGTCATTATATTTTACGACGCCATCATTATATTCTACGTCGCTTTATGATGTCATCGCGATGTAAAAAATAATTGGCCTTCAACGTCACCAGAAAAAAGACACAAAGTCCTGCATCACTTATAAAGCGATGAGAAAATGATAGAATGTGACATCGTACATTGCTATTTTACGTCACTTTTAAAGTGATAGGAAATGCGACATACGACGTCGCTTTTCCAGCGACGTGATTCACCTTTCATGTCGCTAGAATAGCGACGTGGCTCTCATACGACGTCGCTGGAAAAGCTACGTCGTTTGGTTAGTTTTTAATTTTAGGGTTCTGCTCCTCTCATTCGACACTCCCCCTCTTGCCGCCACTCCTATTCGCCCCTTCTCCATTTTTTCCAGCCATTTGAGATAATTTTAGCTTTATTTAGTCAATTTTTTTCCATAGAATTCGTATATAATTGTATTAGGCTTTGTTTTCATCTAATTATTTCTTGTTTTATTTTAGATTTTTACACTTACCCTAACCCAAGTTATAGCCACCACTTCTCTTTGTCATTCCTCCATTTTTTTCGGCCACTTGAGATAAGTCATATTTTTCACTAGAATCCATATATAATTGCACTGGGCTTTGTTTTTATCTGGATTTTATCTAATATTTTCATGTTTAGTTTAGGTTTTTACACTTAGCCACTTTGAACAATTTTCCTGTATAGCTATTTGAATGTAGTTAAAAAACATTGAGATTCTTAATTACTCTTAAAAGTGTCTAATTCATTAGTTATTAGATTAAAATTACAGCTTGATAATTTGTTTTATTTTTTATGTATTTTATAATTTCGGTTTTTACTAATTATTATTGTACTAGTATGAGCTTTTTACTTTGATCTATATCTATATATATATTAGAGGTTTGGTATTGACCACAAGAGAAAAGCATTGTGATTTGTATAAATTTAGATAATTATATGAGATAATTATTCTCTAAATTATTTTTTCCTGGTACTTATATTTATATTTTGCTTTTTTTTACTGAGTTTTAGTATTTCATAATTTATATTTATTAATCTTTTTACTATAGTAATGGTTAGTTTAATTATTTGATATATTTGTATTCTCTTGTTATTTTAATTCAAGATTGGTGTTAATCATTATATGAAGATTAGTGTTGNTTTTTTATTTTTCTTAATTTGATTAGAATGGATAAAAAGTGGATATCGGCCGATAGATTATCGATTGAGTATAGAAATAGAGTTGAGATCTTTTTGGAGTTTATTATGGAGAATACAAAAGATCCTAATGACACCATGTGCCCTTGTGTTAAGTGTGGAAATTTAAATAAGTTGAGTGTTAAGAAGATAATGATGGAAAATGACAAGCAAAAGATCCAAGTAATATTGCTATAGAGAGTGATCCACGAGAGACTCGTGCTGAATTTTTGTCATCTCGGATGCTAATGATAGAAAATGATAAGCAAATATTAGTTGTTCCATAGAATCATGTGTAAGATTAAGAACTTACTTACTAATTGTAAATTTCTTTTGATTTTATTAGTCTTTGTAATAATTTATTTATGATCTTTATTAATAATTGAATAATTAGGGAGCATTGGATGTTATTTCTCATTTACCCTCCCAAAGAATACATTTGGTTTCTAGTATTAGGAAAGAATCTCTGCCAACTCATGTTGATAAGTCCACTAAATACAATCCCTTGATTCAAGCTCCTGCAAATATTACTCCATGAATTATAATCAATTCCTTGATTCAAGCTCCACCGAAAATCTCTCTAGAATTTATATTGATTGTATATTAATATTTCTTTTTCATATAGTCAACGACAACATTAATGTATTTTAATTCTCTTTGATTCTTTTCGTGTATATATAAAGATGTACAACAAAACAAATTATATACAAATGAATATCTTTTCTATCATATTGTGTTTTATTCTTTATGGTATCAGACAAGGACAATTTCTCTCACTAAGTTCTATTGTTTAATCATTTTTTTTCTTCTCTCATGGCCACCCCTCCCACTGTCGAGACTTCCAATTCAACTGAAACAAATTCCTCTGTTTTCATGTCTGTTGTTCCAACGTCCAATATTGGTCCTAAACACCACTCTCATCTCAATCAATGCCAATGCACAACTCCCCTTGAAATTAACGTCTTTTAATTTCCTATCTTGGTATGCCCAGTTTTATGCCTTGCTGTTCGATTATAATCTCCTTGGCTACATTGATGGCTCATTCCCGTGTCCTCCTCTGTCAGATGTTTCAGCTCATTCTCTTTGGTTACGTCAAGGTCAACTCATATTTCATGTGATCTTTACCTCACTCTCTGAATCGGTCATGCCGTTTATTGCTTCTGCAAAAACCTCTAATGAAGCTTGGTCCAAATTAACTAAACTTTATGCCAATCCTTCTCAAACCCGAATCATACACCTGAAGGGAAAGCTCACAGCCACCGTCCGTGGAGATAAGACTGTCTCAGAATTTTTACAGACTCTGAAGTCTTTATGATCAACTTGTTTTTTGTCATGCAGCTCCTGAGGAAGAAGATCTTGTTGTGTTGGCCTTAAATGGCATTGGTCAAGAATACAAGAAAATTGTGGCTGCTATTTGTTCAAGAGGTGTTCCCATTTCCTTTGAAGAACTTTATAAACAACTGGTAGATCACGAAGAATTTACGAAAAAAGACAAAGCAAGTTCTGACTTGGTCCCTATTACTGCAAATTTAACACGCCATTTCAAATCTACTCTGACTCGAAATACCGCCCCTGCCCCATTTATCTCCAACGAAAAACCACAATTTACCCCTTCACAACCTCAAACAAAATCACACTCCAATAATCCCAATCTTATCATTTGTCAATATTATGACAGACGTGGACACTCTGTGAAACACTGCTTTAAACTTTTTCCTCATCTTCATCCTGTTAATGCTGCTGCCAACCACACCACCTCACGCCCTTCTAATTCCTCCCCTTGGCTTGTTGACTCTGGTGCATCCCACCATGTCACCACTGATTTAAACAGCTTATCACTGTACTCTGAATATGGAGGCTATGATGACATTGTTCTTGGTGATGGTAAAGGTCTCTCAATCACACACATTGGATCCACAAATCTTCCCATGCCTTTATCTAGCAAACCATTTTATTTACATAATATCCTTTGTGTTCCCAAAATGCAAAGAAATCTAATTTCAGTTTCTAAACTTTGTTGCTCACAAAACGTATCCATTGAATTCTTTCCCTCTTATTTTCAGGTCAAAGACCTTCGAACGAGGGCACTGCTGCTGCAAGGGCCCAATAAAAAATGGTGTTTATGAGTGGCCACAGTCCATATCCGCCACTAGCAAAGTATGTCATGCTATACTCAGCTTCAAAGCTCCAACTTCTGCTTGGCACCAATGACTTGGTCATCCTTCGACTAAAATCCTTCAGCACACTCTCAAATCTCAAAATCTTCCTTATTCTTCATCTTTGGATTTTTCTTGTAATTCTTGTTTATGCAATAACAGTTATCGCCTTCCATTTTCAGTTTCAACTCTTACTAGTCGCCATCCATTAGATCTACTTTACACTGATGTATGGGGACCCTCTCCTATACCTTCTCATGATGGTTTCTATTGTTATGTCATTTTTGTGGATCATTTCACAAAATATATTTGGTTTTATCCTATGCACAAAAAGTCAGATGTATTTGATATTTTCCATCATTTTAAACTTGTGGTTGAGAAATTCTTCAAACAAACAATTGTTAGCATATATTCTGATGGAGGAGGTGAATATCAAAAATTAAAAACCTTCTTTGAATCTCAGGGTATCCAACATTTCCTCACTCTACCTCACACACCACAACATAATGGCACTTCCGAACGACATCATCATCACATCGTCGAAACAGGATTGACCCTTTTACATCAAGCATCACTTCCACTACATTTTTGGGCTCATGCATTTCAAACATCATCTTATTTAATAAATCGTCTCCCAACACCTCTTTTAGGTCTCAAATCACCCTTTGATGCTTTGTTTTCTATGTCCCCAAATTATAAGAAATTGAGAGTTTTTGGATACCTTTGCTATCCTTGGTGAAAACCTTATACATCTCATAAATTAGATCCTAAGTCTCGTCCTTGTGTCTTCCTTTGTTATTCTACCAATCAAAGTGCATTCAAGTGTTTTGATCATTCTACTCAAAAAATCTTCATTTCTAGGCATGTCCATTTTGCTGAAAGTACCTTTCCTTTTGCATCTCATAATCTTCATCTTCCGCGTGTCACTACTGGCAATTTTTCCAACTGGTCTCCATCTCTTGACCAACCAAGTCACTTTCTTATTTAGACATTTACCTCACCCGTATCATCTCTGCCAACTCTGGATCATGCTGTATCCACTTATGCACACGACCAATCACCCTTGCAAGCTAGCGATGTCCCTATTGAAGGTAACTTGACTTCTCCTTTACCTCATCCCCCTTCATCAACCCAACCTCTTATCCCTTCCTTATCACAAAACAATGACCGTATCTCTTACCCTACCTCTACCCAAGATGTGTCACCCAGTACTACAACTGCCTCTATAATCCAAAATACTCATCCCATGCAACACGAGCCAAAAACAACATCTTCAAACCCAAACTCATAAATGCTACCACTAAACATCCTCTTCCTGAAACCGTTGAACCCACAACCATCTCTCAAGCCCTCAAACAACCCGAATGGCGAGCTGCAATGTCTTCTGAATTTGATGCCTTACTTCATAATGGAACATGGGATCTTGTGCCTTCTACTGCTAACCAAACTTAGTCGGTTGTAAATGGGTGTTTCGTATCAAGCAGAACCCTGATGGTAGTATTGAACGCTACAAAGCACGTCTTACTATAAAAGGGTTCCATCAAAGACCCGGTGTTGATTACCATGACACATTCAGCCCGGTAGTTAAACCTACCACAATTCGAGTTGTACTATGCATTGCTATTTCTCGTGGTTGGTCCCGTCGATAACTTGACGTCAACAATGCATTTCTCTATGGCACTCTTCCTGAGGAGGTATTTATGTCTCAACCACCAGGTTTTATTGATGCTAATCATCCTACTCATGTTTGTAGACTTCGTAAAGCTATCTATGGTCTTAAACAAGCGCCACGTGCATGGTATCAGGAATTAAGCAAGTTTCTCATTACTTTTGGCTTCCGCAACTCCAAATCGGACACTTCCTTGTTTTTTTACTCTACTAAGACCATTCAAGCTTACTTCCTTGTTTATGTCGATGACCTAATAATAACAAGAAATGATCAAAAATTCATCTCTCATTTCATTACTCAACTTTCTCAGCATTTTTCAGTAAAAGATCTCAGTCTCCTCAACTACTTTCTTGGTGTTGAAGTAGTCCATGCTAAAAACGGTTTGTTCTTATCACAACATAAGTACATATGAGATCTTCTGCACAGGCATAACATGGAGGGTGCTAAAGAAGTTACCACGCCTTTGTCCACCTCGTCCCTATTGCAACTTCACGATGGGTCTCCTCTTACCGATACAACCCAATTCCGGCAACTGGTTAGGGCTCTACAATACTTGTCTATTACAAGACCTGATATTTTTTTTGCTGTGAATAAGTTATCCCAATTCATGCACGACCTTCGCAAATACACTGGACTGCAGCTAAACGTGTTATGCGTTATCTTAAACATACTCTCTATCACGGTCTTTTTTTAAGAAGTGGAACTCCTCTTCATCTTCACACTTTTTCTGATGCTGATTGGGCAGGGAACATTGAAGATCGCACATCTACAAATGTATATGTTTTGTATTTTGGACGTAATCCAATTTCTTGGAGCTCTAAAAAGCAACGCTCTAGTGCTCATTCCTCTACTGAAGCCGAATATCGAGCTGTTGCTGCCACAGCTGCAGAGTTATCTTGGGTTAAATCTCTTCTTCATCAACTCGAAGTTCCTCTTCATCAGCCTCCTACAATTTTTTGTGATAATATTGGAGCTACATACTTATGTGCCAACCCAGTTTTTCACTCACGAATGAAACACATTGCAATTGACTTTCATTTTGTTCGTGACAAGGTAGCTGCTGGACTGCTTCGTATTTCCCATGTCTCCATAATTTCCCATGTCTCCACAAAACCACTTTCTCATCGGCGCCTGGATACTCTACGATTCAAGATCGGTGTGTCTGACGGCACCACCGTCTTGCGGGGGCATATTAGGAAAGAATCTCTGCCAACTTATGTTGATAAGTCCACTGAATACAATCCCTTGATTCAAGCTCCTGCAAATATTACTCCATGAATTATAATCAATTCCTTGATTCAAGCTCCACTGAAAATCTCTCTAGGATTTATATTGATTGTATATTAATATTTCATTTACATATAGTCAATGACAACATTAGTGTATTTTAATTCTCTTTGATTCTTTTCGTGTATATATAAAGATGTACAGTAAAACAAATTATATACAAGTAAATATCTTTTCTATAATATTGTGTTTTATTCTTTATCTAGATCCTTTGAACTTGGACGTTCGTGAAGAAATTGGCCTCACCATGATAGAGTAAGTCTTTTTTTCTAATAGTTTACTGTTATACATTTTATATAAACTAATAGAAATATGTTTTTCTAATTTTATATATATCAATCGAAATGGAATTTCGATTATATAATGACTTCAAAGGATCAAGAGGATATAGAGCTAATCATCCAGTTTATAAGCATCTCAATAAGGTACGTAAATAAATTGTCTTATATATATATACATATTTGTTGATTATATCTTGTTCATTCTAACTTGTTATATATTCTTTCTATTTAAATGTATTGTCTTAGACAACCATCACATGTATAATGTGATTTTTATATATGCAAATATATGAATGAGATCATTAAATAAACTAACATTCGATCATTTCTCACTACAAGGATATATGCCAATTTTATGTATAAGTTCAATTTTAACATATAATATTGCACATTTTAAAATAAAGTTTAATATTCTAATAAACGTATTATTTTCTGAATGCATATTTCTAAATACAAACTTTCCATACAATAGATGATATAAATACGATTCGTGAAGAATGAGTTGAAGAGCTTATGAATTATATTAGTTGAGATTATCCTTTATCTCACTTGATCATGACTTATCATAGATATGTATGTAGCTTTTAGGTTCATGTTTTTATTTTTGACTAAATTTATTAACTTAGATTATGCATCTGACTCGTTAGCTTGTTATTATTAGTTTAATTTATAACTAAACCATAATTAGATATTATGCTTTTACGTATGTGGATCTGGTGTTATAAGTATATTTTGATGACTTTATAATTCTTTTTTTTTTTTTTTTGTAAATGAAATCCATGGAGTTTGAATGAATTTTAATTAAAAATCCACCAAAAAAATATTTACTATGTCGCCAGAAAAGCAAAGTGATATATCTACCATGTCGCCAAAAAAGTAACATCGTATGCATACGACATCACTAGAAAAGCGATGTCGTATGTCTATGACGTCACCAAAAAAACGACGTCATATGTCCATGTCGTCAGAATACGATGTCGCTTTTTTGGTGACGTCATAGACATACGACGTCGCTTTTCTGGTGATGTCGTATGTCTACGACGTCGCTTTTCTGGCGACGTGAAATCTCAAACTTTTAACGGCGCCTGAATAGACGTCGCTTCGGTGAGCGACGTCATATGCCTTTGATGTCATCAAAAAAGTGACGTGAAATCCTATTTTTCTTGTAGTGCACCAAGAATGTTTGTTACTAAAAATGAAGGGTTAATGATTTTAATTGCCATGAATTATGCGTGTAGTATGATTTTTTTCCCTAAATTTTTAATTTACGTAGTAATAGTTCTTTAATTATATGATTGTTACAATAATAATCTTTTGTTACAAACTATTAAATATTTAACAAAAATAAGTAGCATACAGTTTGATAATTGTGATCAAGAATAAGATTCTGAATTTTTAACTTACATAGTAGACTACCAAAACTTGTTTAATTATTGCAACAATGACCATTATTTTCACAAACTATTAAATTTTTAACAGTAATGAATATTGCGCAAAACGCACAGCTTAGCAATTATGACTAAAAATGAGATTCTACCTCATAAATGAATATTAATTTAAGTCCATAAATAATTTTGCTTTTAGGGTTATATATATTTTGTGATGAATATAAGTTTTGCTTGTCCATTTATCTTAATTTATCGTGCAAAGGAATACATATATATGATTTACTCAAAAAAAAAAAAAAAAACCCCAAAAAAAAAAAAGGGGCAAAAGAAACCAAAACAAAAAAATTCCAAAACCCCAATTTTTTATTTTTTGATAAACTTGGTCAAACTTATGTATCAATTTATCAAAAGAGCAAAAACAAAAAATATGTATCGGGAACACTCCCAAAAAATACACTATACCTGCATATGTAAATATATATCTTTATCCTGGAGTAAGTTTTTGGTCAAGAAGGAAAAATGTTGAAGAATAAAAATAGATAGAAAATTTCTAAAACAAATGGGTGGAAAATTATTATAGATATATATATACATATTTTTGTTAATGTCCACTTTTAGAATAAGTAATATTTAATAGGTGTGTGCTAAAAAAATATGTACCTTTCAAATTTTAAGGAGTTTCGAGACTTATTTATAAATATTTTCAAAATTATATTACATATCCAAAATTATTTAGATATCTCATTCTCTAACAAACACTAAAATATATTTTTTTTCATCAAATCTAAATTGCTCCTGCAGCTAATACCATAAATTTCTAAACTAATGACTGGAAAAAGAAATTTATTATACTTTTTTTATTAATGTCCAAATTTGAAATAAATAACATTTAAAATGTGTGTTTCAAGAAAATATTTAACTTTTAAATTTTAACAAGGAGTTCATTAGAAAAAGGGCTAGGAAAGAGTAACAATATAGTCACAAATTTTTATGGGGTATATATATATATCAAGGAAATCTACTAATGATCTCATGATGAAAATGGGGACTCATCGATAAATATTTTGTAAAATTGCTCTCATTACTATGTCATACATCTAAAATTTAGTAAATATACCTTGTTTTCTAACAAATCCCAAAATACTTTCTTCTCTAATAAATACCAAACTGGTTCTATCACCACCGTCGCCATCACCGCCATCTACAACACTCTACTAGCACTGCCAATCTTGGCCACTTGACTTGGTTGAAATTTTTTTACTATTGGTGGAATACTTTTGACTGTCAATAATGATTATGCGTCCTCCAATCACCTTTTTCAACTCGAATCAAAATAAGAGGTAATTTTGGAATTCAGAATTATTCATTAAATGGAAGTCTTGTTTGTAATTGATTTGTATTTTATCCCTTTTATTCATCACATGTTTTACATGATCAAAATTGATCATAAGCATGTCGTTTTATTATCTATAAATAGAAAAATAAGATTGACCGTTAGGTTTTAATTTGATAGTTGAAAAATTCTCATTAGAATTTGTTATAATGTATTAATTATAATCATGAGATTAATTTATACTGAATTTGTTACAATGTTTAGAATTTGGAGTCATTTATTGAGAGAAATTATCACTAAAATACTCTTTATTTTAAAAAAGTACAAAAAAAACCTTGTATTTTTTGAAATTCAAAATAAATACCTTCTACTTAAGTAAATTATCACTAAAATACCTCATTTTTTAAAAAGTATCAAAAAACCCATGTATTTTAGAAACTTTAGTCTAAATACCTTCTATTTGAATTATCATATCGTTTGCTACCTTTGACTTCAAAATATCTAGTAAAATTAATATTTTACCTTTATTATATTATTTTAAGGCACACCACACTTGAAAATGAAGGGAGATAGAATACATATAGTCTAAAATCTATTAATAATAATAAGAATAACAATAAAAACTCTTCCCTCTATAGTTGCGACAAACTCCAAAAAACAAAAAAATAATAATAAATTTTCAGAAATTTCGAAAGTGATGAGGAAAAAAAACTCTTCCCTCCATAGTTGTAGCACAAATCTAGAAAAGACAAAGAAAGCTAAAATTTTCGAAAATTTTGAAAGTGACAAAAATTTGGGAAAATTTTAGATTTTTCTTTTTTGGATTTGTGCTGCAACTGTGGAGGGAAAAGTTTGTTCGTTTTTTTTTTTTCCCTTTCCAAAGATGTTTTAGACCATATATATTCTCCCTTCCTTCATTTTCAAGTCTAGTATGTGACTTAAAATAATATAATAAGGGGTAAAATATTTATTTTACTAGTTTTTTATTTTTGAAACCTTTGAATAGTCAAATGTAGCAAATAATATGATAATTCAAATAGAAGGTATTTATTTTAAATTTTTAATAATACAAAGATTTTTTTCACACTTTTTTAAAACAAAGAGTATTTCAGTAATAAGTTTTTTTTAAATAGAAAGTACTTATTTTGAATTTCCAAAAACACAAGTTTTTTTCCACAATTTTTTAAAATAGAGGATATTTTAGTGATAATTTCTCTTTATTAAATAAAATATTTAGTTTTGTAATTAATTTATATATTTTTTTAATAATAGCCGATGTTGATAATGACCCCCCTTTTTTGTTATATATTAACAGACAAAATATTATTGATCATTAGATTTTAGAGTTATTATCAATTTCGAACCTCCTTTAACACATATAATGAAAAAAATGGACAATTTAAATTCTTTACAAAATTAAGACTTTCATTTAATGAATATTTCTAAAATTCAAAATTACCTTCAACTCGGCCCCAATCGAAAATTTTCAACCAAGTCAAAAAATACAAAAATGAAAGAGGCAGTGCTAGGAAGACAGCTGATAATGTTCAACCGGAACCGAAATTTTCGACTATGGTCCAACGGTGGCTCGACCCTAGTCAAACGATGGTAAAAAAATTTCGACCAGTGGCTTGATCCCAGTCGAAAATTTTCGACGCGAAAGTTTATAGCCGTTAGTTGAAAATCGCTTAAAGTAGTTAAGAGAGGCAGCCAAATAAATTTGACCATGATTAAAATTTTTTGACCCTAGTCTAGTGAAGATATTGTTGGGTTCGAGATCAAAATTTGCGATAGTGGCAAGGTGCTGCAGGTGATCGTGGTAGCAGAATTAATTAGGAGTGTATGTTTTAAGATTTGTTAGGGAATAAGATATTCAAGTAATTTTATGTATGTGACATGATAATAAGGTTAATCATTTTTTTTATCACATGCAGCTTAGTAAACCGCCTAAGTGTAAATATCACTAAATTTTAACCTAATAATTAAAAAATGAATACTAATATTTAGTTTTCATTAGAATTTATTGCAACATAATTGATTGTATCTATGAGGTTTAATAATGGTTAATATTGATACCTCTGCAATATGGAATAAAAATAAATCTCTACTCTATCTGCTTCCAAATCTAACTCACTCCTAATTCAAATATGTATGTATATAATAGATAATATAAATAGATATTATTTTGCTGAATTAAAATTCATTATGTACGTCTTTTTATAATAAAAAGTACAAAGAGAAAAATATTAAATAATATTTATTTATGTTTATTTTTTTTCAACTACTCAAACTATGATAGCCATTAGATAATCAGCCAACGACTAAAAAACAAATACCTATAAATAGACTAAAAAAAATACCTACTGGATTGGCAACCATATATATATATACAAGTGTGTAGAATAAATGTTGTTTGTTCATTAAGAGAAATAACGAAAAAATATCATAAATTGACATTTTATTTGTTCATTTTTCGAAGGAATTTCTCGTGTTTTTGAAATGTCAAATCAAATCTTCATATTTCATTTTTATCCCTTAATTCATTTTACTTTAACACCTATGAAATCTATTCTTCCTTAATCAACTAAATTGGAGAAAATCGAATAAAAAATTGCACCAAATTTCCCATTAAATAATAATGAAACCTCAATTTCCCATAAAAAATAAGTAAAAATAACAAATTAAATTAAATTAAAATTTTAAAAATAAAAAAATTAATTTAAAAGATAAATAGATCTTAGTTTTATTTGATTTTTATTTTCGTTGAAGACAATTTTAGGTTTCACTGTTCTTTAAGGACAATTATCTTATTTCTTTATTTCAGACTAATTGTAGCTCAGGAATAGCAAAAACTAAATCATTTAAATGTGTCGTTTAGTCAAAGACTTACTCATTAAAGCTCTTTGCTTTTCTCTTTAACTTATCCTTTAGCCTCTCAAAAGGGAAAAAAAAATGTTATAATTTGGTCTGTGTCAAGTTATAACTTAAAAATGCTTTTGGAGAGAGATAAAATTGATAGATTTTACAAATTAAGGAAAGAAATTGATGGGAACAACGTAATTTGAAAGAGAGAGGCAGAAAATTATATTGCTTCGTTGATCATGTTAAAATTTCTAGTTACAAGCTCTTAATAAACTTATATATAGAGAGAGGCAGCACTTTCTGGGATCATGTATAGCTTTGATATTATTACTAACGGATATAAAGGTATACTTGGGTCCTCTTGAATCTGAAGCATAATATGCACCAAATTCTTTCTATAGTTGGTCTTTATTATTATAAATATTAAATGCTTCCATGTGTGCTCTTCAACTACCCATCCAAAAAATTATGAAACGTTTTAGCTACATTATTCATTGCTCCCATCGGATCCATTCACATAATTTATCAAATAAAGCCAAGGAATATATAATCACATGCTGAAACTCCCTCAACAACCTCTTCAAATAGTGTCCTTATTATATATATATATACTATTTTTAAAAAAAAAAACGGGGCTTAACTAATGACCACCACTTACTACAAATTAAAGGAAAATGACACACACACACTACCAAAGTTTGAATCTCTGACCCCCCAAACATACACACACAACCCTTAAACCTTGGACCAACTGAACTAACCCCAGTTGACTATATATATATATACTATATACATACACATAGACGTCAGAAATTTTCCTTTTACTGTAGGCAACACCGGTACTTCTACTTGTCACAATGGTCTCGTTCTGGGATCAACGTGGTCCATTTGCTAGCTGTTTTGCTTTACAAAATGCAAGAGATATATAAAGTTTTATTTTTTATTTTTTATAGCAATTAATATGTAAGTTTTGATTTGACTAGTCACGCCGTGTTCTTATCTCGCGCCTCATCACTTATTGATGATCTTATGGAATGTTCTTAAGTTTCCTTTTTTTTCCCCAAAAGAAGAGGAGAAAAAAAAAAACAAAAAAACCAGATCAGAACAAACACATGCACATAGACAAGGCCCAAACATTACAAATACAATCAACAGTAAATAACTACTTTATCTATTTTTGTGCTTGTTTTAGTTTTAAGTGAGGACACTTAGCTAACGAAGCGGATTAGCTCAAGTGATAAGAGCACTCACTATTTAGAATCTCGATCCTAAGTTCGAGTCACATTGGGTAGGCGTGAAAACCTATTATCCCTAATAAGGATGGGTGGGGATTGGATAGTAATAGGTATTTTCCTTTAATTTGTAATAAGTTGAGGTCATTAATTAAACTTCACTTTAAAAGAAAAAAAATAAGGACTCTTAGCCTATTTTGCAGGCAATGTAAATTAGCCATTCTCTCTATCTATTTCTAATTAATTAGTTATTTAAAAAAAATCATTTTATAAATTGACATAAATACCTTCACATATATAGTATTAAACAATGAAATCATATTTATTAACACACCTTTTATATTAAAAAAAAGATTATTGTGCATTTAATTTGCTTTAAATAAAAAAAAAACACTAGGCCCATACCTATAGTCAAAATTGAATTTTAAAATTATTTATAAAAATATTTTTATTCTTAAGCTCATAAGACAAAAATAAAAAATAACAACTAGTGAAATAAAATGAGTTTAAATTATTAAAGATGATTAAAATGGAAAAAAAAAAAGAGCATAACAAAAGTTTGAGATAAAAATTTTATTTTTGTATTTCTCCTTTTTCCCCCCCTCATTTTAAGTGAAAATAATAATTACCAGGGGCTCGTTTGTGATAGCTTTTACTTTAACTTTTATGCAGTAGAAGAAGAAAAGTTAATATCATAGCTTTTAGTATACTGTTTGGATGATATATTTTAAATTTTGATTTGAGAATCTAAATGATATTTTTTTTGTCATTAATTAAAATAAGGCTAAATACAAAAATGTAAATTTTCAATAAAATTTTAAAAAAAATCTATATATTTTTTGAAGCTTTTCCTAAAGAAGTAACAAGAGTCTGGTTTCCTTTGGAAAAACTTTCAAAACCCAAAAGCTCTTTTGATATTTTACTCAAACAGGCTCTGGGCTCAGGAAGCTAAAAAATAGCTTCTAAAAGCCATGCCAAACAGGCTCTAAGTCTAAAAAAGAGTTTAATATATTATAAACAATTAAAATAATATAATAATAAAAAGAGGGAATGATTTTTTTTTTTTTTAAAGATTCTAGTTTTATATCTTTCTATGTTTTGATCCCATTTTAAGTGTTTTCAATTAAACTTTTTTTTTTAAAAAGGAAATTATTGAACTNAGAAAAAAAATAAGGACTCTTAGCCTATTTTGCAGGCAATGTAAATTAGCCATTCTCTCTATCTATTTCTAATTAATTAGTTATTTAAAAAAAATTATTTTATAAATTGACATAAATACCTTCACATATATAGTATTAAACAATGAAATCATATTTATTAACACACCTTTTATATTAAAAAAAAGATTATTGTGCATTTAATTTGCTTTAAATAAAAAAAAAACACTAGGCCCATACCTATAGTCAAAATTGAATTTTAAAATTATTTATAAAAATATTTTTATTCTTAAGCTCATAAGACAAAAATAAAAAATAACAACTAGTGAAATAAAATGAGTTTAAATTATTAAAGATGATTAAAATGGAAAAAAAAAAAGAGCATAACAAAAGTTTGAGATAAAAATTTTATTTTTGTATTTCTCCTTTTTCCCCCCCTCATTTTAAGTGAAAATAATAATTACCAGGGGCTCGTTTGTGATAGCTTTTACTTTAACTTTTATGCAGTAGAAGAAGAAAAGTTAATATCATAGCTTTTAGTATACTGTTTGGATGATATATTTTAAATTTTGATTTGAGAATCTAAATGATATTTTTTTTGTCATTAATTAAAATAAGGCTAAATACAAAAATGTAAATTTTCAATAAAATTTTAAAAAAAATCTATATATTTTTTGAAGCTTTTCCTAAAGAAGTAACAAGAGTCTGGTTTCCTTTGGAAAAACTTTCAAAACCCAAAAGCTCTTTTGATATTTTACTCAAACAGGCTCAGAAACTGCTTCTGGGCTCAGGAAGCTAAAAAATAGCTTCTAAAAGCCATGCCAAACAGGCCCTAAGTCTAAAAAAGAGTTTAATATATTATAAATAATTAAAATAATATAATAATAAAAAGAGGGAATGATTTTTTTTTTTAAAAGATTCCAGTTTTATATCTTTCTATGTTTTGATCCCATTTTAAGTGTTTTCAATTAAACTTTTTTTTTAAAAAGGAAATTATTAAACTATTTTTTCTTTTAATTTTTTTTACCTTATTTTATGAGTTCAAAGGGTAAAAAAGACTTTTTCTACAATTCCAAGTTTTAATTTTAACTATACTTATGTCCCCCCTCCCCCTCCCTTTTCTTTTTTTTTTCTTTTAAGGTGAAACGGAGCTGTTATTATAAAAATTATTGTTTACAATAATAGTTTACAGTGGAAAAAACAGACATGATTTCTCCAAAATAAAAGCTAATTCTCTACTCCTATAATTATCCTAGCCAAACCAAGTATAAAGGATTGGCCATGACATCAGGAAAAAAGAAAAAAAGCTAAATACGTCCAACAACAGTATACCATTGTCAATGCATTCAACTCCTAAAAAAGAAGATTTTAGACTAATATCCTTGACCTATAAAAGAATCCTAACTCATGAAGCCTTCTCCCTTAACACTTATATAACATAACTACCATACGCATCTTTCTTGAATTGTGAGAAAGAGCACCCAACATCCTGCGAACTTTATTGCTATTTCGTAAATGCATATACATTTAGTGTAGATCTGCCTTCCAAAAGGGGATATTTACAAGTCTCCCTCCTTCGGTCTTCTTCTTTTTATTTTTATTTTTTTTAATAAACTTTAAATATATTCTTACTAAAGAAAACAAACTACTCATCAGAGAAGACACAAATTGACCGTTTAATTTGATATAAATAAAAATGTATGGGTTTTTTTTGGGTAAAACACTAAAATGGTGGGTTTTTGGTGATATTATCCGAATTAAATATTTATGGCTTAGGATTGAGGGTCTAGAGAAAGAGAGTTACTTCATTGAAATCGTTGAAGTTTCGAAGGCATAAAATGTTTATCCAAATTAAAAGCTTTAATTTTTAAAATTGAAAGCTTTGTTTCTTTTCTTGTCTTTTTTTTTTTTTAACATAATTAAGATGATCGGATAAGATGAATAATTATGATGACCGGATTCTATCAAACGTGTTTGACAGTATGTGTTAGGGGGAAGAAAAACTACTTGGAGTTATATTTAATATTGTTTGTGCTCATTTCTGTTATTTCAGGTAACTAAGATTATCTTTTTCTTGAATAATTTTTAAATAAGAAAAAAAATTTGTACTGTAGACTTGTAGTCAAAAGAGTCTAATTACTTAGAATCATCTATTTGTGTCTATTTGTGGACCTAGCTCATGATAAGACCCATACAGGGCATGGAAGAATATACACGACTTTTATGTAATATTCGCGTTTATTATTCTTTGTTTATTTATTTATTTTTTCTACTACCACACACTATGACACTAGTTCTTTGATGTATTTGGTAACTTACCACTCGTTTCAGCTTATATACACTGCCTAATAGCTAGTGTAGACAAGTGACCAGCAAAACCAACCACTTGATCGACCAGAAAATAGGAAAGGTCCAAAATAGCACGTAAACATCATGAAGCCGCCGCGGTCCACCACTCACCGCCTCCACACCGCGGAACCCCTCCGCCGGACCACCTTCAACCGCATATTTGCGGCGGTTTACGCGGCCGCCATCCTTCTCCTTCTCTCTCGCCACGCGCTTGAGATCAAGTCGTTACTCCTTCCCAACTTAGCCTCCGGGAGTCGCTTTGCCGTCATCTTCGCCATGCTGATATCCGATGTCGTCCTCATCTTCATGTGGTGCACCGAGCAGGCCTACCGAATGCGGCCTATTCGCCGCAAGGAATTCCCAGAAAATCTGAAAGAGATGGTGAGAGAGGACGAGTTCCCGGCGCTTGACGTGTTCATTTGCACGGCGGATCCCTACAAGGAGCCGCCGCTGGACGTGGCGAACACCGCGCTTTCGGTTTTGGCTTACGACTACCCGGCGGAGAAGCTGGCGGTGTATGTCTCCGACGACGGAGGGTCGCAGCTGACTCTCTTCGCCTTCATGGAAGCCGCTAAGTTTGCGGCTCATTGGTTGCCTTATTGCAAGAAGAACGGCGTCCTTGATAGGAACCCCGAGGCCTATTTTGCAAAACTGGGTCATGATTCCCATCCGATCAGCTCGGAGGAGATCAAAAAACTTAAGGTACACATTATTTAACTCTACTTGTTAATTCATATAACTTAGTTAAATAAAACTAGTCATATAAAGTTAGTATTTCTTTTTCACTTGTTTTCCCCCTATTTCATGTTTATGTTGCAATTTTTATTTTTTTTATTTTTTTGGGAGAAAAAAAAAAGCAACAGTTACATAAATATGTAGAAGGAAAGTCCCAGACTATCTCTATTCACCCAAGGATAGAAAGAGATAAGAGCGAAATTTCACCACATCCTAGCACAATTTCTATGACCCAAGGCAGCCAATCCATTTGCACAATTATTGGCTTCCCTGAAAGTGTGAGAAAAATGAACTAACATTTTGTAGACAAAGCTATCGCTCTTCTCCAATCATTGAAAATAGATCAAGGCAGGAACATTCAAAGAACCTGAAATACATTAGTTCACAGCCACACAAGAGAATCACTCTCCACCCAAATTTTATGCCCAAGCAATAGTAATATATAGCATTAACTATTGCCCATAGCCCAGCTTCTATTGCCGCCATCTCTCCCAGGAAGATACTAAAGCAACCAAAAAAACAAAAACATCTATTATTTCCAAAAATCCCAACACACGCAGCTGATATTGACTTTCACCTAATCATCAATAGGAGCTATCCAATAAACCGGTAAAATACAAGGTGCTCTTCGAAACATTGCACTAACTCACAACACATCTAAAATTCCGGTAAAATACGAGGCGCTCCTCGAAAGCGCACTAAATCACAATACATCCAAAATTCTTGTATCACTAAAGATGCCCAACTAAACCCCAAATCTAAAATGCTGGAAGTTAGAACACTACTTCATGTTTATTTCATCATCGTGTTTATTTAACTATACCTCAAATCTCAACCACATAATTTGTCTTCAATGATTTTGATATCCTCGATATGTCCCACACGAGCCTCAATAATTTTGATATGTCACTTCCAAGTTTCAGTGGTAGGTTTGGCTTTTGAATGGGTGATCAATACGATTGAAAAAGATCGTACGTTGATACTGGACGTGTATGTTGGTCTGCTTCCTTTAATGGGGGTATTGAGTTGTACACCTTTTTTTCGCTTTGCTTTGTTTATATATCCAGAATCCACGTGGTTTGAATATATATCTATATATATATGCATATATATCCATACACACACATAAATTACGGCCCTTGTTTACAACGCAAAAAAAAAAAAAAGGATGATAAATAAAATAAAATATTAAAAAAACAATTTGTATCCCACAGTAAAATGTTATGTCTCCCAAATAGAATGTTGAAGTTTTTTCGTTCTTATTTTCTTATCATTATTTGTTTCCTATATATTTATGCTCTTTTTTTTTTTTTTCCCATTTGCATTTATGCGTAATATGTACAAATATTCAGCTATTTATGGACTAGCACCAACACTGTGAATCTTGTATTTATAAGTCTGATTTCTTTATGTGTAAACTCATGTCGCAGACCATGTACAATAACATGAAACTTAGGATAGATATAGCGCTTGAGAAGGGGAAAGTTGATGAGGAATTCATTAAAGGAGAACGAGAACGTGAAGCATTCGCTAAATGGACGGATGGTTTCACCCGTCGTAATCACCCAACTGTCATCCAGGTTTCAAATTTCAGAGCCTATCTATAACTTTTATAAATATAGTAATAGTAATTACATTGACAAGATTATTAGCACGTTATTGAAAAAGAAAAAAAGAAAAGCATCATTATTAATTTGCATAATTGGCAGATACTATTGAACAATGCTGAAGACAAAGACATCAGTGGGCATAGTATGCCCAACCTAATATATCTCTCCAGAGAAAAGTCGAAGGCCTCACCCCACCAGTTTAAGGCTGGTGCCCAAAATGCTCTAGTAAGTTTCCCACCAACAATACATATATACTTTATATTAACTTATTAACTTTTAATTAAGTGCTTTATTGTTTGATTGTTGGGTCTTAACATAGCTTCGGGTGTCTGCTACCATGACCAATGCACCTATCATCCTCACTCTGGATTGTGACATGTACTCCAATGATCCCCAAACGCCTTTGCGTATTTTATGCTACTTTTTGGGCCCAGAAGCTCAATCCAACGTAGCTTACGTTCACTGTCCTCAAATGTTTAATGGGATCAACAAGACTGACATATATGCTTGTGAGAACAAGTTTATTTTTCAGATTAACCCTCGTGGTTATGATGGACTATTGGGTCCTAGTTATAATGGTTCATGTTGCTTTATCCGTCGGCGGGCCTTTTTCGGTGCCCCATCTTCTCTGGAGTCGCTGGAAATCCCCGAAATTGGGCCAGACCACATTCCAAATGGGCCCATCCACTCCAAAGAGGTTCTCGCATTGGCCCATCATGTATCCAGCTGCAACTACGAGAACAAAACCAACTGGGGCTCTAAGGTTAGTATACCAACTTATGGGGAAATTAGAAAATATATGGTATTTCTGAAAAAAATTTGGAAAAATACGGTGCTTTTGTATTTTCACGATGTGGTACGGTTTTATTAGAAAAATACCATTTTTAAAAACTATTTATAAAAATATCACTTTTTAAAATAGTAACTACTTTCTAGTAACCAGTTTCCAGAAACTAGTAACTGGTAATCGAAGATATTTACAACGAGTATATAACTGATAACCAATTTCCAGAAACCGATAATTAGTAACTATTTTAAAAATGGTAATTTTCTAAATATTTTTAAAAAGTGATATAATTTAAACCGTACAAAAATTGGAAAAAACCCTGACATCCGTATTTTTGTAATTCTTTTTGGTTTTTGTAGGTATAAGTGTTAGAAATCCATAGAGGAAATTTGATATTTTGTGATAATTTTTCAAAAAAATTTAAAAATCCTGGATTTTGAAATGGTTTGAAAAATTCCGGATTTTAATTAGAAAAATACCATTTTAAAAATATTTAGACAAATACCATTTTTTAATAATTGATAAGATACTTGAAGTAATCAATTAAATGACCTATAATTAACTTGACCGATTACCTTAAGCAATCCAATTGGTTACCTCGAGTGCCATTGAAAAACAGCAATTTTGAAGGAAAAAGGTATTTTTCTAAATATTTATTAAAAGTGTTATTTTCAAAAAATATTTAAAAAGTGTTATTTTTCTAAATCAATACGGGATTTTTCAAACAATTTGGCCCATCCGGGATTTTTCAAGTTTTAGTACTCTGGCCCTGGAATTTTGAAAGAAGCCCGGTTGGATATTTGGTAAATTTATTGATATATTTAATCGATGAGAGAAAAGTAGTTAAATACCCCCTTTTTAAGCAAATTTACATCGATACCCCTCTTTTCTTAATGGATTCATATCAGTTTTTATACACGTGTTTTGAGATATGTATACCACAGTTATTTTATAATTGGTATACATTTCATATATAAAAAGTGTACCTGAATATGAGTATACATTTTATAATGTATACTATAGGCGTATATTTACATTATAAATGTATACCGTATGTATTTTACATATAAAATATATATCTAAAAATGGGTATAAAACAATTAAAATAAAAAACCGGGTAGTAAGTCTAAATTTCACTAAATAGATATTCTCATACATAAACTGAAAGTTTTTTTTTTTCAATGATGATTTTTATAATAAAAATTAAATCGGTCATTCTTCTAAATTAAAGGCCCCAATCTAATTTGTTCAATGCGAAATGTACCTGATTAGTGGTGTTTTGGGGTATATTGACTTTTCTAGAAATTTATAAAATGACTTTTTCATTAGTATCACAATATTAGTGGCCGGAGTGTTGGTCCTACAATTGCCATAGATTTATGATCATTAATTTAACGATTACACATCATTAATATTATGACGTTTCTGGAAAAGTCATTTTAGCCCAAATTACTCCTGGTCATGTCCATCTCCTTTGTTTAGTAGCATCTTCATTTTTTGACAATATACATATGTCCTAAAATATGCAGATCGGCGTTAGATATGGATCTTTGGTGGAGGACTACTTCACAAGTTTCCGGATGCACACTCAAGGGTGGAGGACCAATTTCTGCTATCCAAAGAGAGCACCTTTTTTGGGGAATGCACCAATCAGCCTCATCGGTCTCCTAACCCAATGTAAACGATGGTGCCTTGGTCTCATTGAGGTGGGATTTTCAAAATACAGCCCAATAATATACGGCACCCCAAAACTGGGTATTGTTATGGCCCTTGCCTATTCATACTTAGGTTTTTGGTGCACTTGGTCAATTCCAATTACAATATATGCCTTCCTTCCCCAGCTAGCTCTCCTCAATGGAGTCAGTATTTTCCCTAAGGTATGTACCTATTGATGTCATTATGCTCTATAGTTATGTAAATTTTTTTTTTTTTTTAATAGTGTTAGGGATCCAGCTTAATTTAATTCCACCTAATATAGTAAATTTATTGTCATAATTCAACTAGTGAATTAAAACTTACTACAAATAAGTTGAATATTACTCACCATTTGTATGGTGAGAAACATAAACCACATCAGGTAATATTAAAAAGAAGGGGTATTTAGCATTATCCAATTTTTTTTTTTTTACTATTTCATTATGAGTAATTCTACATGTGTCCAAAAAAAAGTCAATATATATATAAATAGAATAGTGTTATCTTAACATACAGTAATAAAAACTAGAAATATTAGTTCTGTTTAGGGGTGTCGATTTCCCTTGATAGGAGAAGGACCCATGGGGACCCTCCCCATTAGGTGCGGGGTTAGGGGGCCATAAACAAAGAATGGGGTGGGAACGGGGAATAAAACCCCTCCTCGGGGGCAGGGTTGGGGAATAGAAAACCCACCCCGAGCCTGCCCTTATACTTATTTAAGTAAATATATTTTTTTATATTATATATATTATATCTATAAAATATATATAAAATAAATATTTTAACAATTAAAATACAATATTTAGACTAATTTATATTATTATAGTTAAGTAATTAATTTTTATCCTTTTATTATTATTTTATATAAAAATAGCTAGACGGGAATCCGTCAGAGATTCCAACTCCGACGGAGATTTTCCGCCCCCAATCCTCGTTTAACTGGGAATGAGGGTGGAGACAGGGAGATTTACATCCTATTTTAAAATTTTAGCACCTAATTAAAAATGGGGATGGCTACGGTAGGGGCGTCCCTACGTAGGGTCATGCCTTAATTATCGTTGGATGGGAATCTGTAGGGAATAACGGGAATCTGTGGAGAATCTATTTATATACAGATTCCTATCCAACGGTGAATAGACAGGGCCCTATGTAGGGACGCCCCTACTGTAGACGCGCCCATTAAAAATTAGCATTACAAAGGAATTTAAAATACGAAATCTTTTTCTTTTTGTTTTTTTTTCCGGTTCACGGATCTATTATTGGTATGTAACAAGCTAAGTAATGAAACATTTTTAAGTTCTTATTTTTTCGCTAAAATTTTTAAGTCCTTACTTAACCACTTTCTTACTTTGTAATCACCTTTTTTTTTTTGGGGAGGGCTACAGTAGGGGCGCTCCTACGTAGGGCTACCCTTTATATACCGTTTGATGGGAATCTGTGGGGAATAACGGGAATCTGTGGGGAATCTGTTTATACACAGATTCCCATCAAACGATGTATAGACAGGACCCTACGCAGGGACGCCCCTACTGTAGACACGCCCTTTTTTTTTTTAAGGTAAAATATATAGTTTTTCCTAACAGAATCTCCACACTTTTTTCACTTATGAAAGTACTTTCTAAGAAAGAAAGAAGTCATGTTAGGCCTTAGCATTTTCCTTTACTCGTCTACTTTTACTATGTGTTCTTCTGACGAATAATGATTTCTCTTCCTCCAGAAAAACCAAGAAAGATTTTTTTTTCTTTTTCAAATTGCCCCTCAACTGAAAGGTAATTAATTAAGCTTATTTAGTTAAAAGAAGAGTTGGAAATATTTGTGTGACAGGTGACCGAAACATGGTTTCTCTTATACTTGTTTCTTGTCCTGGGGGCGTACGCACAAGAATATCTTGACTTTTCCCTAGAGGGAGGAACATTCATAAGATGGTGGAATTATCAGAGAATGTGGCTGATCAAGGGAGTCACATGCTACTTGTTTGCATTAGCGGAGTATCTTCTCAACTGCCTAAACATCTCAACTCAGGGCTTCAATGTGACCAGTAAAGTACTTGAAGATGAACAAAGCAAGAGATATAACGAAGGAATCTTTGAGTTTGGAGTTCCATCGCCCATGTTTGTCTCTCTAACGACAGCTGCACTTGTCAACTTGGTGTCGTTTATTGTGGGGGTCGTACAAGTCGTCACAGACACTGGCAAATTTGAAGACCTATTCATGCAGATAGTTCTATCAGGCTTTGTCACACTGAATGCTTGGCCAATTTATGAAGCAATGGTCTTTAGGAGTGACAGTGGGAGAATTCCTACCAAAACGACTGTCGTTTCTGCTTTGCTAACTTTGGCTTTTTATAAATCTGCTTCACTTATTTTTAGCCATTAAGGAATTAGTACTTAGAGAATTTTGTAGTCGTTTATCAGATTTGCGCTGAAAATGCGAATGTGTACTCATTTATCATATTTGCAGTAAGGGTATTGTGGGTATTTAAATAAAGTTAAAGGAAGTACATTCGGCTAGTACTTTTGATAAGAGAGAGATCTTGTTCTTACTGTAACACTGTAATCTTTGTTGAAGAAATGATGTTACGGATTAGCAATTCCACAATTTTTCAGATCTAGAAGCTAAATAAACCATTTCCTTTTCATTGCTCTATTTGGCAAAAAGAAAAAAAAAAGCTTAAATGCTAAATTTGGTACATTATTTCATTTTCTACTCCAATGCGTAATGCTATCTTAAGTGCTATTTTTAACTCTTTATTATTTTAAAAGGTAACTAATTAAAAATAGAAAAACATGTTTTTTCATTCAAAAGTAATGATTGATTATTTAAAAATGCGGATTTTATGTAACGACCCCTAGTTTAATCATATTGTCGTATACAGCCAAACTAGGAAGTATTACTCTTTCTTAAACCATATCTTTAGTTTTGATAAAAAGGTGGGCAAATTTGAACTTTCCAAACCTTTTAAACAAAAGTAACTGCATGGCATTGTTTGTTAAAAGTTCTCTACAAAATGTACAATCAAAAGAGATTTTCACCCGTCTTTTTGTCATCAGCGGTAGTATTTACATTACACCAAAATATCTCAAAACAAAAATATTGCCCACAGATCAAGCTCGTCCACATCTGTATGATCATGGCGACAAAAGGCAGGCCAGGCAACCAGCTAGTTAATAGTAAAATGTACCTCTTCATCTGTATCACAAGACTAAAATGAGCTAAAGCTCAGTAAGTAAAAACTATGCATGCTTATGTATGCTTTAAAATCTCAAAAAGTTCTCATTGTACCCTTTTCTTTCTTAAACATTTGAGTCCATATATTTCCTTTAAAAACATTTACAGTTCGGCCCCTTAGCACACTGCTAGTCCCGTAAGTCGATAGGCCGTGATAACATTGGGGCGGAAACTCTGGCCAAGAGTAAATATAAGGTGCGACCGTCGTGTGAGGTTTTTGAAAACTCCTTCCCTCATCAAAGGGGCATCCCACACCGCGCTAATATTGTCCCACTTCAACGAGACACATCATAAGATCCGCAAGTCCCGCTTCAACGGGAGAGTCTGCATTAACAGACTTACCTACCCAGCTCCGACAGACTAGCAATTGCACTTAAAATTTATCTTACAAAATTGGTACAATGGTACTTACTTTCAAATACCTTATAATAAAATTCTCAATTTGCATGCAAGACGTGCCATGCACATACAATTTTATAACATTTAAGAATAAGTAAGTTTCACAAAATGATATCTTCCATGTAGTTCTTGTGATGCAGTTGTAAGTCTTTACTTACCTCGTGTTCTGGATAGGAATTGATAGTGGAAAGAGTCAATATCCTCTAGAGATTGGTGTGTCAATCACCTGTCATGAATTTCTTTTATTCAAAATGTACATTTTTCTAAAATGAACGCACTAAGATACTTGGACAAGATCGAATTCAGAACTTTCACCAATTTAGGAAACTTGATCTTATAATGACTCAGAAGCATACAAATCACTTAAGGTACTTGGTAGTCAATAACTAGTATTGAAAAACTATTTAAAAGTACTAAAATCTAAATGCTAGTTCATTAGCACAAAACTAATCCAAAACGGCACATAATTTTGGAAAACTAGTCCATTTACCTCTAAATGGTGCCATTTTATCTTAAAAACATTTGGACAGCACCTCCTCCATTTTTAGGACATTCCCACATGATTAAAATCATGGTTTTAAACCTGCAATAACAATTAACAATCCAATTCCCACATATATACATCAAAGAGGATCGCTTAGAATAATCAAAGTGCACTTGAACTCTTTTTCGGTTTAACAAGTTTAAAACCAATTTTATACTTATATCTCAATAAAACTAGCCACCAAATGAGTGTAATAAATAGTAGGATACATAAAATATACACTCCAAGCTTAGAAAATCAGATTACAAATAGAAAAACATAATCTACCACACATGAAAATACTTAAATCTATAACTAGCACACTTTAGGGCTTTAGGTTTAAATTTAATCCTCCACTTAAATTTTATGTTTCCAGCAATATGTAAAGGTTCCTAGGACCATTATTCATCAAACAATAACCTTGGTTTAAGGGCTGAAGCAAGAGAAATTAACTACAACTTCAAAATCCTACATAATTCTCACCTTGACTAGTTTGAGTTTTTTATTGAAGCTCTTGCCTTTTACCTCCACCAAACTGATTCCCAAGGCTTAGAATCTGATTTTAGGACTCAAGAGAACCTAGAGGAACCATTAATTAATTGAGAGCAAGTGGTGAATTGAAATTAGAAAACAAAACATAAGAAGAGGAATTAGTAGAACTACCTTGACTAGTTTTGATCTATCTTGCTTTCTAGAGTTCCAACTTGAGTTCTACCACTTGGAAACTCTTGGAAATGGATAAGGGAAGTTGAGAGAACTGTAGGAAGGTGTTGGAGAGGCTCAGGTCGTGGCTGGAGAGGAAGGGAAAGAAAATGACCATATTTGATCAAAAATCAATACTTAATGGCTAAGAAAAGGCATTACTTAATTTCTAAGGGGTATTTTGGGTATTTCACTCATTAATTTCCATGTGTCAAGCTCTAGAACACTCTTAGCATAGTCACCACGTTGCTGGACAATCCTATGCACTCAAGTCTAGCCAAAATAGGTGAATCCTAGCTTAGAAAGTGAAATCTAGTCATACTTTGACTAATGATCCTATATGGCCAATCTTATTGTAATTTGGTGGAACCTAGCCCTATAACCAATCATTAAATATAGAAATAAGTCAATTAGACTCTAATTAATAATTTAAATAAAGTATCAATGCCTAATTATTAGAGTGCACAAAATTAACCTTACGCGATTAAGCTGAATCTAAGCTAGCTTAGTGTAACTAATCACCAATTCAGTACAGTGACTGCCACCTCGTGCTTACCTAGGGCCGACCAATAAAATGCTATAATTGAGTCCTAAACATTAAATTAAAGCTATTTGACGTGTTAAACGAAATGTGAATTAGGCTCCGAAAAGCGTAAAAAATGTATTTTACCGAAAAACTACTATTTGACTTAGTTGTCAACTAATATGATCTTAATATATGTGCATATAATATTGCTATTCATGAATGTATTCTTCATTCTTTTCACACACTAAGCTCTCTCTCTTAGGGTATTGAGCCTTTACACTGCATTGGGACACTTTAACAATCATTAGTATAATAACATCTATGTAAATGCATGTAACATAATAAATGAGCATGTTACTATGAAAGTGATACTAATAACTTCTAGATGCCTAATATGCAACTAGAACATGTTTATTATTGGCTTAGTATGCATGTGAGAATCTTGGGTACCAGAATTCTCCCCTCCTTATAAAATTTCGTCCTCGAAATTTGCTTACCCAAATAAGTGTGGATACTTAGTTTTCATCTCTTCCTCTCTTTCCCATGTGGCCTCTTCCACTTCATGGTTCTTCCACAGTACTTTGACCAAAGGGATTCTCTTGTTTCTAAGTTCCTTCTCTTTTGTATCTAAGATCTTCACTGGATGTTCCTCGTAGCTCACGTCTTGACTTAGTTCCAGTTGCTCATAGTTCAAAACATGTGAAGGACTTGAAATGTACCTCCTTAACATAGAGACATGAAATACATTGTGTACATTTGACAATGAAGGTGGCAAAGCGAGTCTGTAGGCAACATCTCCAACCTTGTCGAGTATTTCAAAAGGACCTACATATCTGGGACTTAGCTTTCCTTTCTTCCCAAACCTCATGATTCCTTTCATGGGAACAACCTTTAGAAATACGTTATCTCCAACGTTAAATTCTAGTTTTCTTCTTTGAGGATCTAAATAACGTTTCTGTCTACTTTGAGCAGCTAGTATCCTTTTTCGAATCTTTTCTGTTGCCTCATTTGTCTCTCTTATCAGTTCTGGACCAAGGAATTTTCTCTCCCCCATCTCATCCCAATGAATTGGAGATCTACATTTTCTTCCATATAACGCTTCATAAGGGGGCATTTCAATGGAAGCCTGGTAACTATTATTATAAGCAAATTCTATAAGTAGCAAGTATTTGCTCCAAGATCCATGAAAATCTAACACACAAGCTCTGAGCATGTCTTCCAGGGTCTGTATAGTTCTTTCTGATTGCCCATCACTTTGAGGATGAAAAGCTGTACTAAATGCCAATTTTGTACCCATTGCCTCTTGAACACTCCTCCATAATTTTGAAGTAAATCTAGAATCTCGATCAGAAATGATAACTTTTGAAATACCATGTAATCTCACAATCTCTTGAACATATAACCGAGCAAACTGGTCCAAGTTATAGGTTATTCTAACCGGAAGGAAATGAGCTGATTTAGTGTATCTATCCACAATCACCCAAATAGCATCGTGTCCCTCAGTTGTCTTAGGAAGTCCAACAACAAGATCCATTGCAATCTCTTCCCATTTCCATTGGGGTATGTTCAAAGGCTTTAATTTTCCAGCAGGTCTTTGATGTTCAGCTTTGACTTGCTGGCATGTAAAGCACTGCTCTACAAATTCAACCACATCTTTTTTCATACCAGGCCACCAGTAATGTATCCTTAAGACTCTATACATCTTTGTAGTACCAGGATGCACAGAGTAAGGAGTGGTATGAGCTTCCATCAATATCTCCTTTCTAATAATTCCTTCAGGCACACACAGTCTGTTTCCACATCTGATCACACCATCATTAGAAATCTGGAAGGCCACCTCTTTTCCAGATTCTATCTTACTCTTTAAGTTCACCAAATAGGAATCAGTATTCTGGCTTTGTTTGATTCTCTTTAAAATTGTTGGTTGAAGAGTAAGAGCTGCCAATCTTTCTGTTAAACCTGTAGGCACAATCTCTAACTCTAACTTATGTAAATCCGTTAAGAGATGTTTCATATCAACATGCTTAATAGTCATAGTGTCCAGTGATTTCCTACTTAGAGCATCAGCAACCACATTGGCTTTTCATGGATGATAATTAATCTCACAGTCATAATCTTTCACCAGTTCAAGCCATCTTCTTTGTCTCATATTCAGTTCCTTCTGGGTAAAGAAGTACTTGAGACTCTTGTGATCTGTGTAAATCTCACACTTCTCCCCATAAAGATAGTGTCTCCAAATTTTTAGTGCAAAAACAACCGCTGCTAGCTTTAAATCATGAGTAGGATACTTCTTTTCATATTCCTTCAATTGCCTAGAGGCATAAGCAATGACCTTTCCATTTTGCATGAGAACACATCCTAGACCATTCTTCGAGGTATCACTGTAAACAACAAATCCTCCTGATCCAGACGGTATTGAAAGTATAGGGGCTGTTACCAAACGATGCTTCAATTCCTCAAAGCTATTTTCACAATTTTTGTTCCACTGAAACTTCACATTCTTCCTTGTTAATTGAGTCAATGGAGAAGCCAACTTCGAGAACCCTTCAACAAAACATCTATAATAACTAGCTAATCCCAAAAAGCTACGAATCTCAGAAATATTTGTAGGTCTTGGCCAATTATTCACAGCTTCAACTTTCGTTGGATCCACAGAAATGCCGTTTTCAGAAACCACATGACCAAGGAAGATAACTTTTTCTAACCAGAATTCACACTTCTTAAACTTTGCGTACAACTGCTTCTCCTTGAGAATTCTCAAGACAGTCCTCAAATATTCTATATGTTCCTCTCTTGAGCGTGAATAAATCAGAATATCATCGATAAAAACTATAACGAATTTATCTAAGAAATCCTTGAACACTCTATTCATCATGTCCATGAAAGCAGCTGGGGCATTAGTTAATCCAAAGGGCATCACTAAAAACTCATAATGCCCATATCTTGTTCTGAAAGCTGTTTTGGGAATATCTTCCTCTTTAATTTTCAACTGGTGGTATCTTGACCTTAAATCAATCTTCGAGAACACCGAAGCTCCTCGTAATTGATCAAACAAATCATCAATTCTGGGGAGGGGATACTTATTTTTTATTGTGACCCTATTCAGCTCTCTATAATCAATGCAAAGTCTCATAGTCCCATCTTTCTTCTTCATAAACAAAACTGGAGCACCCCATGGTGAAAAGCTTGGGCGAATAAAACCCTTGTCCAATAGCTCCTGTAACTGTACCTTCAATTCCTTTAACTCTGCTGGAGCCATTCGATAAGGTGCCTTGGAAATAGGAGCCGTACCAGGCAATAAATCAATAACAAACTCTATCTCTCTTTCCGGTGGTAACCCAGGCAAATCTTTAGGAAATACATCAGGAAATTCATTAACTACCAGTACTTCCTCAGGCTTCACTTTTAACTCTTCTCTAGTATCCATTATGCTTGCTAAGTAACCCATACATCCCTTATCTAGTAGCTTCCTTGCCTTTATTGAGGAAATGATTGGAATCATCGAGTTTTCACTAGTACCAATAAAAGTAAACTTTTCTATACTTGGTGGCTCAAACACTACCCTCTTCAAATAACAGTCAATGGTAGCATGGTATTTAGATAGCCAATCCATTCCCAAAATAACCTCAAAATCATGCATATCTAATACTATCAAATCTACATACAAGTCTTTACCAGCTATTTGGATTGGACATGCCTTGAGAACTTGATCAGAACATAAAGCTTCTCCTGACGGAATGGTTACACAACATTTGAAATTCAAGCATTCTGGTGTTTTGCCCAATTTCCTCACAAATACAGATGATGCAAATGAATGTGTAGTCCCTGAATCTATCAATGCATGAATAGGAATACCAGAGATAAGAATCTCACCTGCTACAACAGATGGGTTCGCCTCGGCATCTTCTTTAGTCATTGTATATACACGAGCTGGGACCTTTTTCTGCGCATCTGGAGAATTTGGACAATTCCTTGCAAAGTGTCCAGACTTTCCACACAAGAAGCAAGCGCCAGAACCCATTAAGCACTCTCCACGATGAGTTCTCCCATATTTAGGACAAACAGTCCTCTGAGTGGTAGCTGATTGTGTCTGCTGGCCTGTGGCTTGGCGCTTTTGGGGCTTTTGTCTTTCTCCTTGATTCTGTTGTCATTTTCTTTTGTTTTCACTAGCCCCTGGTTGAGATCCTCTTCCAAAAGTTGTATTTCTCCTTGCTATATTTATATTCCTACGAATTTCCTGAGCTTTTATAACCCTTAGCTCAGCCTCTTCAGTTTCAAGAGCTTTCTCTGCGACTTCAGTATATAGCATGTCTTTATGAGCAGATATCTTAACATCCCGATAAATTTCTGCCTTGAGCCCTTGTAGGAACTGGTTTACTTTCAGCTCATTCGTACTCACCATATGTGGAGTAAATCGGGATAATTCTTCAAATTTCTTTATATAGTCACTAACAGACATACCTCCTTGTTTCATATTAACAAACTCAGCAGCCTTCATTATTCTGTGTGCATTGCTAAAATATTTTCTATAGAATATTTCCTTAAACTGCTCCCAAGTAATCCTATTAACATCAGTGATAGGCTTCACAGAATCCCACCAATGTCTAGTATCCATCTGGAACATAAAAGTTGCACCCGAGAATTTTTCCTCATCAGGGATTCTAATGTAGTTGAAGATACCCTCAATACTCCGAATCCACTCTTCTGCTAATAATGGATCAGTTTCACCCCTGAAAGCTGGAGGCTTGTTCTTTCTAAATCTCTCACAAGCTGGTTCATAGTTTTCTTGTCTAACCATAGCCTGCGGTGGTACTTGATCTCTACGTCTTTCCTCCCTTTCTATAAGTCTTTCTAATT
>JXTC01000036.1:536602-548125 GCA_002914845.1 Trema orientale
TGCCTAATTATTAGAGTGCACAAAATTAACCTTACGCGATTAAGCTGAATCTAAGCTAGCTTAGTGTAACTAATCACCAATTCAGTACAATGACTGCCACCTCGTGCTTACCTGGGGCCGACCAATAAAATGCTATAATTGAGTCCTAAACATTAAATTAAAGCTATTTGACGTGTTAAACGAAAGTGAATTAGGCTCCGAAAAGCATGAAAAATGTATTTTACCGAAAAACTACTATTTGACCTAGTTGTCAACTAATATGTTCTTAATGTATGTGCATATAGTATTGCTATTCATGAATGTATTCTTCATTCTTTTCACACACCAAGCTCTCTCTCTGAGAGTATTGAGCCTTTACACTGCATTGGGATACTTTAACAATCATTAGTATAATAACATCTATGTAAATGCATGTAACATAATAAATGAGCATGTTACTATGAAAGTGGTACTAATAACTTCTAGATGCCTAATATGCAACTAGAACATGTTTATTATTGGCTTAGTATGCATGTGAGAATCTTGGGTACCATATTTTAATATTTTAAAATTATAAATATGACAATTGTTGGGGTAATTCTCTCAACCAATAGTAAAACAACTTATGGCATAGAAGAATGGTGTCTGTAAATTCTCACTTTGGTCCAAACCCATATTTTTAGGCTCGGGAGAAGGGTGACACTCTCGACCATTAGGGATCGTACAATGTCCAATCAAAGCGAGCAATCACTACAATAAAAATCCTCATATATGACATTTAAAAATGTATTTGTTACTTATTTTTAATGACATTTATGGAGTTTGTGACATTTGTAGCAAATGTAAAGGATATATGTGTGACTAAAAGTCTAGTGACATTTGAAATGTCACTATATCATCCTTTTTAATGGTATTTGTAGAATGCTACTATGTTGTATTAGTGACATTTCTGAATGTCACTGAATCATTTAAGTTAGCAAATTAAAAAATTTAAAAGTATAAAAAAAAGGTTTTTGTGGAATTTTAAAAATATTATTAAACCATATTAATGACATTTGAAAAAATGTCACTAATTTAAATTACACCAAAAGAAAAATTTGTTAGCTGCAAAACTCCGGTTGCTATTTTTTTTAGCAAACATATATAATATGGATTTGTTTTATTTTTTAAAATTATCAAAAAAAAAAAAAAAACCTGTTACTAATGATTGGATGCTAGCAAATTATTATACATAACTATTATTATTGCATGTAAATTAACCGACTTAATTTTTTGCGGGTTTCTTTTATTTTTTACTATTTTATAATCAAAGTAACAATTCCAATAGTATTGACCACAATGAAAAACACGAAAAAAATGAAAATTCAATAAGAAATATAATATTTATTTATTGATAAAATAATGAAGTTTACATGAATTAAAAAATTTACACAATAACGTATACAATTAATGTAGACTTTGTTTAGATAGTTCTTTTATCAATCTCATCAGCATGGTGTTCATCGAATTCCAGAAATTTATGTACCTTGCTTAGATAATTTTTGTACCCATCTCATTAGCATATCTCTCGTCGGATTCCTGAAAAATAAACAAGAGGAAAAACAAATAAATAATATTTTGTTATGGCAAATAATAAAAAAGTTTCCTGTAAAAGTAAAAAGAAAGAAGAGAGAAGATTTATACCAACAGATCAAATTTTATAGGTGTGTGCTTTTTTTTTACTCTTGATTGTGTTACCTAATTAATCGTTATCTTTTTCTCTAGAAACGAGTTGCATCAGATGAACTCTTTTAATTAAATAAGCGAACCTAATAAATAACTCAAAGAAAAAGTTAGAAAGTTTGATAAAATCAAAACAAAACAAAACTCGCTTGCAAAAGAAGTATGAGATAGAAACTTGGAAATAACTCACATGATTACGCTGATGGTAGAAAAGAAAGAAGATGAAGGCTATGGAAAGATAATAATATGATATTGTAAGAGCTAAACTTAATGCTCAGAGAGGCATTTGTTAGTAGAGTATATGAAGGTATACTAGTAGGTAGATGAGAAAATATACGAGTTAGTAGTAGATAAGAGTTAGTTTTTATTTTAAGTTTGTTTCTATATGATGGGATGAAAAATTTTAGGAATTCTAAAAAAAATTAAATTTAGATTTATTTGAAAATTTAAGGAATCTACAAAAAATTTTAATTTAAATTCTTTTGTTTTTAATGATCTTGAATTTAAATTATTAACCCTCCATCATTAATTAGAGACACGTGCTTAGTTTAGAATTTAGATATATATATATACACCTAATAAAAAGGGAAAAAACAATATATAAATAAAAAAAGTGTGTGCTTAGTATTTAACACATATACATAGTAGTTATGAGTACAAATTATACACGCAAGAAGTACCAATATTTTTCTCTCTCTCTTTCTTTTTTTTTTTTGCTTTAAAAGAATTTATGTGGTTATAACTATGCTTTCGTTGTATTTTATTTCCTAGAATTTTCTAGAACTTGAAAATGAATAAGTGATTTTTCAAAATATCACTCAATTTAAAATTAAGTTGCATATTTCAAATATTACTACTAAATCCAACTGATATGAATAAAAAGCATAATGATTGGAATTGACTTATATTCAAGTATGCTTTGATGCTTTATTATTTTTTTTAATGAAATTGTTTTTCTTTATGTTACGTACTATTAGTTTGGGGAAAACAATAGCTCAGAATTCCTTGGGAAGATATTATTCTTTATTCTTAAATAGAAAAAACTTGTACGTTAAAAAATGTAAAAATAATTAAAAGTAAAATATAGAAAACTCTTATTCCTTTTTCTCCCCTTATCTTGTTTAATCGTTTTAAAGAATGGAATTTTTTTTTTAATTTTACTCTAATTCCTAAAATGATCAATAATTTAAAATGAATAAGTGACATTTTAAATTGTCACTATATCTAGAATTTAGTAACTGTGACATCCAGCTCCTCACATAATTAAGAGAGCCAATAATAAACATGTTCTAATTGCATACTAGACATCTAGAAGTCATTAATACTAGTTTCATAAAAACATGCCCATTCCTTATATTATATGCATTTACATATATCTTATCATACTAATGATTGTCAAAGTGTCCCAATGCAGTGTAAAGACTCAATACCCTCAGAGAGAGAGCTTAGTGTATGATAAGAACAAAGAATGTATTCATGAATAGCAATACTATATGCACATACATTAAGATCATGTTGGTTGACAACTAGGTGAAATAGTAGTTTTTTGATAAAATACAATTTTCACGCACTTCGGGGCCGAATTCATTGTGTGTTTAACACGTCAAATAGGCTTAATTTAATGTTTAGGACTCATTTATAGTATTTTATTGGTCGGCCCCAGGTAAGCACGAGGTGGCAGTCACGGTACTAAATTGGTGTTTAGTTACACTAAGCTAGCTTAGATTCAGCTTAATCGCGTAGTGTCAATTTTGTGCATTCTATTAATTGGTCATTGATACTATGTTTGCATTCTTAATTGGAGTCTAATTGACTTATTTTTATGTTTAATGATTGGTTATGGGGCTAGGTTCCACCAAATTACAATAAGATTGGCCATATAGGATCATAAGTCAAAGTATGAGTAGATTTCACTTTCTAAGCTAGGATTCACCAACTTTGGCTACACTTGGGTGTATAGGAGTGACCAGAAACATGGTGACTATGCTAAGGATGTTTTAGAGCTTGACACATGGAAAGCAATGAGAAAAATACCCAAAATACCCCTTAGAAATTTAGTTATGCCTTTTCTTAGTTATTAAGTATCACTTTTTGACCAAATCAGGTCATTCTCTTCTCCTTTCACTCCAGCCACGACCTGAATAGCTCCCATACATTTTTAGACTTCTTTCAGCTCCCCTTATCCATATCCAAGAGTTTCCAAGTGGTAGAAATCGATTTGGAGCTCTAGAAAGCAAGCTAGACCAAAACTAGTCAAGGTAACTCTACTAAGTTCTCCTTTCTAGGTCTTGTCCTTTGATTTCGATTCTCTGCCTGTTTCCATTTAAATAAGGGTTTCTTCAGGTCTTCTTAAGTCCAAAAATCTATTTCTAAGCCTTGGACATCAGTTTGGTAGAGATAGAAGGCAAGAACACTAACAAAGATTCAAACTAGCCAACATGTGGTTTATGTTGGATTTTGAAATTGTGGTGAATTTCTTTTGTTTCAGCCCTTAAACCTAAGCTATTAATTGATGAATAATGGTCCTAGGAACCCTTATCTATTGCTGAAAATGTGAAATTTAAGTGGAGGATTAAATTTAGACCTAAAGCCCCAAAGTTTGCTATTTATGGATTTAAGAATTTTCATGTATAATAGATTAAGTTTTCTATGTTTCTAATCTGATTTCTTAAAGTTGGAATGTGTATTTTATCAATCTTAGTGCTTATTACACTTATTTAGTGGCTGATTGTGATAGCACACAAGGGTAAAAGTGGTTTAGATTTTGTCCAAATGGAAAGGAATTCAAGTGTACTTGGGTTGTACCGAAAGATCCTATTTGATGTGGATATGTAGGAATTGGATTGTTAATTGTTATTGCAGGTTTAAAACTATGATTTTAATCATGTGAGGATGTCTTAAAAATAGGGGAGGTGCTGTCCAAATATTTTAAAAATAAAGTAGCACCATTTAGGGGCAAATGAGCTAGTTTTTACGAATTATGTGCCATTCTGGATTAGTTTTGTGCTAATGAAGTAGCATTTATATTTTTGTACTTTTAAGTAGTTTTCAATACTAGTTATTGACTGCCAAGAATATTAAGTGATTGTATGCTTCTGAGTAATTATAGGATCAAGTTTGCTAATTTGGTGAAAGTTATTATTTCGGTCATGTCTAAGTATCTTAGTGCGTTCATTTTAGAAAAATGTGCACCTGGAATAAAAGAATTTCATGACAGGTGATTGACACACCAATCTCTTGAGGATATTGACTCTTTCCACTATTGATTTCTATTCAGGACACGAGGTAAGTAAAGTATTCAACTGCAACACAAGAATTACGTACTATATGGGTGTCTACTATGTTCATTTCTGTTATGCTTTGCATTAGGGTTATAAGTATGATCATTGGCATTTTGGTTTCAGTATACATGCTTGGCATTTCTAATATGGCATTATCATATACATCATGAGGCCATGCATGTTTTACAGAGAAGTCTAAGATAGGTGACAGGTTTCCAAAATGCCGTAGTAATATTGTGCAAGGTTATGTTTACCACAGAAAAGTTAAGATCAGGTAACTTTAAGAAGGTTTTGTGTCACTGTTACAGGGAAGCGGGATGAACACTTATAGTTCAGAGTGGCAGCCCCAGGAGAGGGGCAAGGCTGACGGGATTAGTCAGAAGATTTGCCACAATATTCCTACTCCAAATTATATAATAGATTACACTACAGTATCGGGCCACCTTATCTCTTGAGCTCGACGGGGTAACGATGGAATAAGGTTAGTAATGAGCCCCACTGTGGTGAGAGCCGGCCGGAGGAGAGCCCATGGGATATTATCAGTTCAGAAAGCCCTGTAGGCGCAGTGCCGAACAGAACAGTGTACACAAGACAGGGGGACCGAAGGGAAATTATTATACCAGTAGGCTTAAGCAAGCATGATCATGCATTTAATATATGTCTTTAAGCACCATTTCATCTATTACTTTACTTACTGAGCTGTAGCTCATTAAAGTCTTGTGTTGCAGGTAATGATTGAGGTGATTAGATGAGCTTGTGTGCTGGAGTAGAGGCCCAACCTTGGTATTGTACATATGGATATTTTGACCACATGTGGCGGCCTAGTTTGTGTATTTTGGGATACTTTGTAGTCTCTCAGCAGAGTTATATTTAGTTTGATTTCTCGATACTTATTTACAACCTCTTATTTTGTAATATACGTATGTACTGATCCATGTTATGTTTGTAAATAATTCTATCTATCCATAGAGTTTTAAAGAAAACAAAAAGTTCAAATTAACCTGTATTTGTTGGAAAAACGAATATAGGATTATTTTTTATAAGTAACGCCTCTTCAAAAGAGAGGGTCAATAATTTCTACTAGTATTATGTAGATAAGTAGGGCGTTACAAGTTGGTATCAGAGAGGAGGTTTAAATCGTTTCTGTAGACCGTCCATATGTACATGTCGAGGAAGGGAATCTCTCAGCTCACAAGTAAGTATTTATGTGCATTAGTTTATACTTCTTGTTGCATGCTTCATGTTTATTATTGGCTAATCTTTACTGGGATAAGGAGCATAGAAGAAATGACTATCACTCGAGGTCAAATCTCTAGAGCGACTGAGGGCTCTACCGCTGAGAGACATACACAGGAGTTAGCAGAACTCTGTGAGATGGTCCGTAGGCAGGCAGACCAAATTGAGAGATTGTTACAACAGTAAGGAGAAAGACAAATTCCGCCTAACACACATCCTCCCCAACCACCACCACCACCTCAACCACAGGCCCCAGCTGCATTACACCCTCTAGAACTACTGTATGAACGGTTTAGGAAACAACACCCGCCAGTATTTAAGGGTACTACAGATCCACTAGATACAGAAGAATGGAAATGTTCGCTGGAAATAATTTTTGATTTTATGCAGCTTAGTGAAAGGGAGAAAGTCTGTTGTGTTATTTACATGTTAAAGAAAAATGCATGTATATGGTGGGATGTGATTAGACAGACTAGAGACACTACCTATATGACATAGACAGAATTTCAAGTGGTTTTCAATGAGAAATATTATAATACTGCTGTGTTGGCCACAAAGGTGAATGAGTTTAGTAAGTTACAACAGGGCAACCTTTCAGTGGCTGAGTGTATGAGAAAATTCGATCAGTTGGCAAGATTCGCTTTAGACATGGTCCCTAATGATATCACAAGGGTCACTCGCTTTATGGAGGGACTTAAGCCAGAGCTTGCTAGAGATGTTGACATGGGACTTACGGGGCCAATTTCATATGGACAGGCTGTAGAGAAAGCTCTACGAGCTGAACATCGAGAGGAGAAGATATTAAAAGCAAGAGTTTCTATCAATTTTCCTCGTAGAGATTTTCAGCCCAATGCAGGTCATTTCAACGATAATAAACGAAGAGGCCAGTTTTTCCAAGGTAGAGCAGAACAGAACAAGAAGTTCAAGAGCGGGCAACAGAGTGGACAACAATGGAGACAACAATGGCCACGATGTGAAAAGTATGGCAAAAGTCATCTTGGAGAATGCAAAGCTCATACCACAGTTTGTTAAAAATGTGGTAAGGAAGGTCACTTCAAAAGAGAGTGTCCATTGTGGAAGAATGAGCAGAAGAAAGAAGAACCTAGGAAGACCAATGCTAGGGTGTTTGCACTCACTCAAGCTGATGCAGACGCAGATCCTTCGGTTGTTTCAGGTGAGATTCTTATCGATGACATAACTATACATGCATTAATAGATTCTGGTGCCACACATTCATTTGCATCCATAACATATGTGAGGAGATTAGGTAGACTCCCTGATCAGTTACCAGATATATTCAGCACAGCATTACCATCAGGCAAAATATTATATTCAGATCAGTGGTTAAAAGGAGTTCTGTTGCAGATAGATGGTAGAGAGCTATTTGTGGATCTTGTGATGTTAGAAATACAGGAATATGAGGTAATACTCGGAATGGATTGGCCTTCCAAGTATAATGCTACTATTGACTGTAGAAAGAAAAGAGTGATTTTCCAACCTTCTGAAGAGGACCAATTTATTTTCATCGGTACTCCACCAAAAACCAGTGTACTTATCATTTCTGCTTTGAAGGCGAAGAAATTGTTGGACAATAGTTATTCAGGGTATTTAGCCAGCGTAATAGATACTTCTATGGAACAACAATTGAGACCCGAAGATGTACTAATAGTTAAGAATTTCGGAGAAGTGTTTCTAGAAGAATTACTAGGATTACCACCAGACAGGGAAATTGAGTTTGTTATTGAATTATTACCTGGTACTGCGCCAATATCAAAGGCACTCAATAGGATGGCACCTGTAGAGTTGAAAGAATTGAAGGCACAATTACAGGAGCTCTTATACAAGAAGTTCATAAGACCTAGCTACTCACCATGGGGTGCTCTTGTTTTATTTGTCAAGAAGAAAGATGGCACAATGCGGATGTGTATTGATTACAGAGAGTTAAATAAAGTGACAATTAAGAATAAGTACCCACTTCCCAGGATTGATGATTTGTTTGACCAATTACAAGGTTTAGTGGTATTTTCCAAAATTGACTTGAGATCGGGATACCATCAGTTAAAAATTAGAGAAGAAGATGTGCCAAAAACTACCTTTCGGACTCGATATGGCCATTATGAATTCCTAGTAATGTCATTTGGATTGACCAATGCCCCGGCAGCCTTTATGGATATGATGAATAGAGTGCTCAAAGATTATCTGGATAAATTTGTAATAGTGTTCATTGACGATATCTTGGTTTATTCACAGTCGAAAAAGGAACATGAGGACCATTTGAGACTTACATTACAGAGGTTGAAGGAGAATCAACTTTATGCCAAGTTTAAGAAGTATGAATTCTGGCTTGAGAAAGTTGCCTTTCTGGGTCATATAGTTTCTAGTGAAGGCATTTCAGTGGATCCGACAAAAATAGAAGCTGTTAGTATGTGGTCAAGACCAACTAATGCCTCAAAGGTTCGAAGCTTCCTAGGACTAGCAGGCTACTATAGAAGATTTGTTCAGGGATTTTCTAAGATAGCGATACCTCTCACACAACTCACCAGAAGGAGTCAGAAATTTGAATGGACAGAGACTTGTGAAAGCTTTCAAGAGTTGAAACAAAAGTTGATTTCAGCCCCAATACTCACTATTCCATCTGGATTAGGAAACTTTGTGATTTATAGTGACGCTTCTAAGCAAGGATTGGGGTGTGTGCTAATGCAGAATGGTAAGTTAATAGCTTATGCCTCCAGACAATTGAAAGACTACGAACAGAAGTATCCTACTCATGACCTAGAGTTGGCTGCAGTTGTATTTGCTCTCAAGATTTGGAGACATTATCTGTACGGGGAACATTGTGAAATATACACTGACTATAAAAGTCTCAAGTACCTTTTCACATAGAAGGAATTAAACATGAGACAAAGACGATGGTTAGAGCTGGTAAAGGACTATGACTGTGAGATTTTGTATCATCCAGGGAAAGTAAATGTTGTGGCCAATGCACTGAGTAGAAAATCAACGAGTAGCTTATCAGTTCTAAGGCGATTATCAAAACCACTCCAGGTTGATATGTGTAAAGCACAAATTGAGATCATCATTGGTAAATTGGCAATAATGACACTTCAATCAACATTGCTAGAAAGAATTAAGCAGGGTCAGCTTACAGACGAGTACTTAATTAAACAGAAGAATGAATTAGAAAGTGGAAGGATCATGGATTTCAGTATCTCAGTTAATGGGACTATGAGGTTTAAAGATAGATTATGTGTCCCAAATGATGAAGGACTCAAGAGAGAAATCCTTACAGAAGCTGATACCACACCGTATTCGTTGCACCCAGGAACTACATAGATATATAACGATTTGAGAATGCATTACTGGTGGCCTGGAATAAAAAAAGATGTCGTTGAGTTTGTTGCCAAGTGTCTCACATGTCAACAGATTAAAGCTGAACACCAGAGACATGCTGGTTTATTACAACCACTTCAGATTCCAGAATGGAAATGGGAAGAAATCACTATGGATTTTGTGGTTGGATTACCTAGAACCTCAAAACAGCACGATGCCATTTGGGTTATAGTAGATAGATATACAAAATCAGCACACTTCCTTCCTGTACGCATGACCTACACTATGGATCAGTTTGCAGAACTGTACATTCAAGAAATTGTGAGATTGCATAGTGTACCGGTTTCAATTATTTCATATCGGGATCCGTGATTCACATCAAAGTTTTGGGAAAGTTTGCAGAAGGCCATGGGAACCAGATTGAAGTTCAGTACAGCTTTTCACCCTCCAACTGATGGACAAAATGAAAGGACAATTCAGACTTTGGAGGATATGTTAAGGGCATGTGTTCTGGATTTCCAAGGTTCATGGAGTAAATACCTGCCATTGATTGAGTTTGCCTATAATAACAGTTATCAAGCAACAATTGGTATAGCTCCATATGAAATGTTATATGGCAGAAAGTGTCGATCTCCTATCCATTGGGATGAAATGGGAGAAAAGAAGTATCTTGGCCCAGAGTTAGTCAAAGAAACCACAGAGACAATTTAAAAGATAAGGAAAAGAATGCTTGCTACACAGAGTCGACAGAAGAAATACGCTGATCCAATGCGAAAAGATGTAGAATTCAGTGTAGGGGACATGGTATTTTTAAAAGTAGCACCAATGAAAGGAGTGATGAGATTTGGAAAGAAAGGAAAGCTGAGTCCCAGATTTATTGGGCCATTTGAGATCCTTGAAAGGGTTGGAAACGTAGCGTACAGACTTGCTTTACCACCATCGCTGTCAAGCGTACACAATGTCTTCCACATCTCCTTATTGAGGAAATATGTTTCAGACCCCTCCCATCTGTTGAGTTATGAGCCACTAGAACTGAATCGGGATTTGACATATGAGGAACAACCAGTACAAATACTTGACAGAAAAGAAAAAGAATTGAGAAACAAGAAAATTCCACTAGTTAAAGTCTTGTGGAGGAATTTCGCAGTAGAAGAAGCGACTTGGGAGCGAGAGGATGAAATGAGAATCAAGTATCCAGAATTATTTGGGTAAGCGAATTTCGAGGACGAAATTTTTATAAGGAGGAGGGGATAGTGACATCCAGCTCCTCACATAATTAAGAGAGCCAATAATAAATATGTTCTAATTGCATACTAGACATCTAGAAGTCATTAATACTAGTTTCATAAAAACATGCCCATTCCTTATATTATGTGCATTTACATACATGTTATCATACTAATGATTGTCAAAGTGTCCCAATGCAGTGTAAAGGCTCAATACCCACAGAGAGAGAGCTTGGTGTATGAAAAGAACGAAGAATATATTCATGAATAGCAATACTATATGCACATACATTAAGATCATGTTGGTTGACAACTAGGTGAAATAATAGTTTTTCGGTAAAATACAATTTTCACGCACTTCGGGACCGAATTCATTGTGTGTTTAACACGTCAAATAGGCTTAATTTAATGTTCAGGACTCATTTATAGCATTTTATTGGTCGGCCCCAGGTAAGCACGAGGTGACAATCACGGTACTAAATATGTGTTTAGTTACACTAAGTTAGCTTAGATTCAGCTTAATCGCGTAGTGTCAATTTTGTGCATTCTATTAATTGGTCATTGATACTATGTTTGCATTCTTAATTGGAGTCTAGTTGACTTATTTTTATGTTTAATGATTGGTTATGGGGCTAGGTTCCACTAAATTACAATAAGATTGGCCATATAGGATCATAAGTCAAAGTATGACTAGATTTCACTTTCTAAGCTAGGATTCACCAACTTTGGCTACACTTGGGTGTATAGGA
>JXTC01000036.1:548601-569753 GCA_002914845.1 Trema orientale
TTAATTGTTATTGCAAGTTTAAAACCATGATTTTAATCATGTGGGGATGTCTTAAAAATAGGGGAGGTGCTGTCCAAATGTTTTAAAAATAAAGTGGCACCATTTAGGGGCAAATAAGCTAGTTTTTACGAATTATGTGCCATTCTGGATTAGTTTTGTGCTAATGAACTAGCATTTATATTTTTGTACTTTTAAGTAGTTTTCAATACTAGTTATTGACTGCCAAGAATATTAAGTGATTGTATGCTTCTGAGTCATTATAGGATCAAGTTTGCTAATTTGGTGAAAGTTGTTATTTCGGTCCTGTCTAAGCATCTTAGTGTGTTCATTTTAGAAAAATGTGCACCTGGAATAAAAGAATTTCATGACAGGTGGTTGGCACACCAATCTCTTGAGGATATTGACTATTTCCACTATTGATTTCTATTCAGGACACGAGATAAGTAAAGTATTCAACTGCAACACAAGAATTACGTGCTATGTGGGTGTCTACTATGTTCATTTCTTTTATGCTTTGCATTAGGGTTATAAGCATGATCATTGGCATTTTGGTTTCAGTATACATACTTAGCATTTCTAATATGGCATTATCATATACATCATGAGGCCATGCATGTTTTACAGATAAGTCTAAGATAGGTGACAGGTTTCCAAAATGCCGTAGTAATATTGTGCAAGGCTATGTTTACCACAGAAAAGTTAAGACCGGGTAACTTTAAGAAAGTTTTGTGTCACTGTTACGGGGAAGCGGGATGAACACTTACAGTTCAGAGTGGCAGCCCCAGGAGAGGGGCAAGGATGACGGGATTAGTCAGAAGATTTGCCACAATATTCCTCCTCCAAATTATATAATAGATTACACTACAGTCTCGGGCCGCCTTATCTCTTGAGCTCGACGGGGTAACGATGGAATAAGGTTAGTAATGAGCCCCACTGTGGTGAGAGCCGGCCGGAGGAGAGCCCATGGGATATTATCAGTTCAGAAAGCCCTATAGGCGCAGTGCCGAACCGAACAGTGTACACAAGACAAGGGGACCGAAGGGAAATTATTATACCAGTAGGCTTAAGCAAGCATGATCATGCATTTAATATATGTCTTTAAGCACCATTTCATCCATTACTTTACTTACTGAGCTGTAGCTCATTAAAGTCTTGTGTTGCAGGTAATGATTGAGGTGATTAGATGAGCTTGTGTGCTGGAGTAGAGGCCCAACCTTGGTATTGTACATATGGATATTTTAACCACATGTGGTGGCCTAGTTTGTGTATTTTGGGATGCTTTGTAGTCTCTCAGCAGAGTTATTTTTAGTTTGATTTCTCGATACTTATTTACAACCTCTTATTTTGTAATATACGTATGTACTGATCCGCGTTATGTTTGTAAATAATGCTATCTATCCATAGAGTTTTAAAGAAAACAAAAAGTTCAAATTAACATGTATTTGTTGGAAAAACGAATATAAGATTATTTTCTACAAGTAACGCCTCTTCAAAAGAGAGAGTTAATAATTTCTACTAGTATTATGTGGATAAGTAGAGCGTTACAGTAACATTTCAAAATGATACTAAATCTAAATTTAGTGGCATTTCTAAAATGCAACTAAATAAAAATATTAATGACATTTTTTTAAAAAATGTAATAGTAGATAAATTTTGGTAGTATTTACCTAAATTTCACTAAATTAACATATGAATGATAATTAAAAAATACTGGTGAAGATAAATTTTAATGACATTTTTAAACAAACGAAACTAAAATATTATTGCAGTGACATTTTTCGAGTAATGTCATTACATAAAATATCATTAATCCATACTTTTCTTGTAGTGAATGGGATAGCAACCAACCATTATGCATCGTTATGATTCGTTCGACCATGACCTTGACCAAATACAATCCTAACAACATAGAATATTCTGAAAGGTATATCCTACCATTAGATATACTGAGTACTAAGAGTGTGATCTATAATCACTATATTAGTGATTACTAATTTATTTTAAAAAAGTCTTGAATTTATTATCATGCATATAGTGACTATCAGCCACTAATACTGTGACCCCAATACTAATATTGTAACGTAATGATATGGGGCACCAATAATGTCCAACAATTCAACAATATGTCAGACTGTTATTGATAATTTTAATTAATAAGGTGGGTCTCACATGAACCCCACCTGAAATGTAATTATAATTAGACAGTAACAAACTGATATATCATGTGGTCCATATGGTGCCCTATAATATTACTCTAACACTCGGGCACTAAACAATTATGATAGTCTTAAAAAAGAAGTTATTTTTTTAAAATTGTTTATATCACATGCGATCCCCAATCTTTTCCTCAAGTATTAATCGAGTCCCCAACCTTTTTTTGTAGTGTTTAGATCCACAACCTTTCACATTTATATCACCTTAGTTCTTTTTTAACTTTTCCGTCTCATTCATCTGTTATCTAATAGTTTTAGTCTCCTTTGGGTCCTCAACCTTTACACAATGTATCATTTAGGTCCTTATTCTTAATTTTACAACTTTTGACTCTTTAAACTTTTATTTTTATAACACTTAGATCCTTTTGAGTTAATTTGAGTTAAAATCCAACTATAATCAAATTATAATAAATAAATTAATGAAAACTACTAACAGAATGTTCAACACCAATAAGGCATTTTTCAAAAAAGATAATATAAACAACAATATTATTTTTAATTAATTCTTACTACTAATAATATTGTACGATTTAATTGTGAATTCTTAGTAATGGTGGTAAAGTTCATTTTCTCCAATTCAATAAACTCATCAATCTTTTTTTTTTAAGTTAAAACTCATAAATAATAAAAAGTTTTAAAAACTTCTTAAATAACAAATAGATATTAATTTATAGAAAATCATAAATTTTGATAATAATAATAATAATAATAGTAAATAACACAAAAATTAGTAACTATACCAATCGAGTACATACATGAATATAACAAGAGGGAAAAATATACTATTTAATGATCATTTCTTGTTAGTGGTTGTGAAATTCATTTTCTGGGATTTTATAAACTCACAATCGTTTAAAAATAGTCTAAAAGTCTTTCAACTCACAAATAGACATTGACTTATACAAAGAAATAGAGGATTTGATATATGATATTTAGGTATATATTTTAATGAATATTTAACTGAGTCATTTTGTTTTTTTTTAATTAGCTGTTTTTATTAATTTATTTAGTGCAATTTGATTAGAGTTGGATTTTAACCCAAAATTAACTCAAAAGAACCTAAGTGTTACAAAAAAAAATTTATAAAGTCGAAAGCTACAAATAAAGAATAAGGACCTAAGAGATATATTGTGTAAAAGTTGATGACTCAAGTGATACTACTATTGGATAACAGCTGCATTAGACGAAAAAGTTAAAAAATGATTAAAATGATAATAATGTAAAAAATTAGAGATTTAAAAATTATAAAAAAAGAATTAAGAACCTGATTAATATTCGGAGAAAAAATTGGACACCGCATCCGCATGTGATATAAACACTTTAAAAAAGGATTCATTTAAAGTCCACCGTACAACGGGCTGGTCCATTTCTATTTGAGAAATTTAGGTGGATGACCAAAATTTAAAATTTGATTAAGTAGATGTCCATTTTTAAAATTTTATAGCTAAATGTCCAGGTAGATATATTTTTACACTTGGTAGATACACAGATCTACCAATTTTAGTTACTTTTTTGAAATGCAGTGGGTATATAATTTTTTATACTTGGTATATAAAATTTTACACTTGGTATATATGCATATATACCGGACATTTTGCTATAACTTTTGACAAAAGGACATTTATTGAAATTAGGTCCAAAATTTGGTCATATTTCTATAAGCCCCTTTCTATTTGCAATCAAGGTTCCCTGGGAAACCCAGAGCGGGTACGGCCACTACAGTAATTGGTCTTTAAGTCCTTTAACTTTAAGTTGAAGATGGCCCAACTTCACCCATAACCACATATAAAGTACTAATGTGGGGCTCCATAAAGACAAACCCATAAAAACAAACTAAGTGCAACTAATAGTATCAGAACCTAAACGTGGTGTCTCTACAAATAAATTGTAAAAAAAAAAAAAAACAGTTTTTAAGGTGGTGGTGTGGTGACGTGACCTGACACTACTAAGTACTCACTATCTTGTGGTGGGCACTGGGCACTATCCTTCAGTTATTTCCTCTTGGGACCCACCTAACGTTTTCCGTTTTATGATTTTATCACCTATTTGCTAGCTACCAAGAGAAGAGAGAGACGAAGATGACAGGGGAAAAAAAAAATACGCTTTAAGTTTCAAAGAATAAAAAAAGGAGACGTCTATAGTAGGGACGTCTTTACGTAAGATCTTTGTTTATACACCGTTTGATAGGAATCTTTGTGTTGTCTTATCACCCATAGATTCCCATCAAACGGTGTATAAACAGGGGCCTTACGTAGGGGCGTCCCTACTGTAGACGCGCCCTAAAAAAAAAAACTAATAATAATAATAATAATAATAAAGAAAGAATGAAAAGTGACACTTTAAGGACCACGATTTTTTTTCCCCTTTCTGGTATCGTTTCACTTTCACTCATTGAATTGGCAAAGCTTGTTGGGACTGCGACTTACCTACTGCTCTCTCGCATTTATATATATACTACTAAAAACTTGCATGCTCCTATTTTGTTTATATGATGTAAAATTTTGAATTTTTACTGTCTATAAATATATATATATATATAAAGAATCTAATTTGTAACATAGAATGATGAAGTAAAGATATTTAAGCAAAAATAAATATATGTTAACAATGAAGTGTTTGTGTTTAAAATTTTTGTTCCACAGTTTTAAGATTTGTTTTGGGATTCTTGGGTTTTTGTTGTTGTTGTTATTTATTATTATTTTTTTTTTGCTTCTTTTGGTATTTACTCAAGGTATTTGAATTTAAAATTTTCCTTGTGTTTTGATGCAAAATGGTAAGGTGATCGCCTATGCTTCTAGGCAACTGAAAGAATATGAAAAGAAATATCCTACTCATGATTTGGAGCTAGCAGCAGTAGTTTTTGCATTGAAGATTTGGAGGCATTATCTTTATGGGGAAAGATGTCAAATCTACACGGACCATAAAAGTCTCAAGTATTTCTTTACCCAAAAAGAACTGAATATGAGGCAGAGAAGATGGCTTGAACTGGTGAAAGACTATGACTGTGAGATTAATTATCATCCAGGAAAAGCTAATGTGGTTGCAGATGCTCTAAGTAGAAAGTCATTAGCTGCTATGTCACTTAAGTATGTTGATCGGAAACATCTTTTAATGGATCTGCATCGACTGGAATTAGAAATTGTGCCTAAAGGTTTAATGGAGAAATTGGCAGCTCTTACCTTGCAACCTACAATTTTAGAAAGGATTAAGCAAAGCCAGAATATAGATCCTTATCTGACAAGTTTGAAGACTAAGATAGAGTCTGGAAAGGAGGTGGCCTTCCAGATTTCTAGTGATGGTGTAATCAAATACGGAAATAGGTTGTGTACGCCTGATGGAACAATTAGAAAGGAGATATTGACAGAAGCTCACACTACTCCCTACTCTGTACATCCTGGTACTACAAAGATGTATAGGGATTTGAAAATGCATTATTGGTAGCCAGGTATGAAGAAAGATGTGATTGAGTTTGTAGAACAATGCCTCACATGTCAGCAAGTTAAAGCTGAGCATCAAAGACCTGCTGGTACATTGAAGCCTATACATGTGCCACAGTGGAAATGGGAAGAGATTGCTATGGATTTGGTTATTGGACTTCCTAAAACCAATAAAGGTCATGATGCTATTTGGATGATCGTGGATAGATATACCAAATCAGCTCATTTCCTTCCGGTTAGAATAACCTATAACTTGGACCAGTTTGCTCGGTTATATGTCCAAGAGATTGTGAGACTACATGGTGTTCCAAAAGTTATAATTTCTGACCGAGATTCTAGATTTACTTCGAAATTTTGGAGAACTGTTCAAGAGGCAATGGGTACAAAATTGGCATTTAGTACAGCTTTTCATCCTCAAACTGATGGGCAATCGGAGAGAACTATACAGACCCTTGAAGACATGCTTAGAGCTTGTGTGTTAGATTTTCATGGGTCTTGGAGCAAGTACTTGCCACTGATAGAATTTGCCTACAATAATAGCTATCAAACTTCAATTAAAATGGCTCCATATGAAGCACTGTATGGAAAAAAATGTAGATCTCCAATTCATTGGGATGAGATGGGAGAAAGGAAATTTTTTGGTCCGAAATTGGTAAGAGAAACAGCAGAAGTAGTAGAAAAGATTCGAAAAAGGTTATTGGCTGTTCAGAATAGACAGAAACAGTATGCTGATCCTAGAAGGAGAGAGGTCACATTTAATGTTGGGGATAAAGTATTTTTGAAGGTTGCTCCCATGAAAGGAATCATGAGGTTTGGGAAGAAAGGGAAGCTTAGTCCCAGATATGTAAGCCCATTTGAGATACTTGAGAGAGTTGGAGATGTTGCCTACAGACTTGCTTTGCCAACCTCACTGTCGAATGTACATAATATTTTTCATGTTTCTATGTTAAGAAGATATGTCCCAAACCCTACACATGTTTTGAGTTTTGAGCCGTTAGAGTTGAGCCAGGATGTAAGCTATGAAGAACAACCAGTGGAGATTTTGGATAGAAAAGAAAAGGAGCTTAGAAACAAGAAGATCCCTTTGGTCAAAGTATTGTGGAGGAACCACGAAGTAGAAGAGGCCACATGGGAAAGAGAAGAAGAGATGAAAACTAAGTATCCTCAATTATTTAGGTAAGCAAATTTCGAGGACGAAATTTAATAAGGAGGGAAGGATTGTGATGCCCAAGATTCTCACATGCATAATAAGCCAATAATAGTATGAATTTCGCAGTATTTTATATTGGTGACATATGTACATTTTATTTTGATTGTTAAATACTTTCGATCTATGTTATTATACTAATGCTTGTTAAAGTGTCTCCATGCAGTGTAAAGGTTTAATAACCTCGGTATAAAAGTTGGTGTGCGAAGAAAAATAAAATAATTGATGACAAGAGATACTGTATGAATGTGATATTTGTGTATATGGGTAATGCATGAATAAGTTACTCCTAGGTTAAATAGTGATCAATTACTCGATTCTAGTTAAAATTCTTGTTTATTCATAGAAATAGACATAATATGTTATTTTGTGATTAGCATCTAATTAGTTGATTTGGTCAGGAAAAGTCTCTATATGCCCAAAGGTAAGAGTTCAATTTTATATCTCTTGATGTTAAAAAAAAAAAAAGAAGAAGGGTGTTAGTAATAATTAATTGATTGTTACTGAGCTAGGTGCTTTATTGTAATTCTTCTTATATTGTGGTGCTGATTATAAATTTTAATTTGCCTTATTTGTATAACAATTATGAAAGATATGTACACTACTTATTTTTCATAGAGTGTGCAACTTAAAAATGTTATAATAATTAAAAATATAGTCTGATTGTTATTTTCTTTTGAGGTCATTATTTAAACTAATATATTGATATATATGTGTAGAAATTGGAATTAATTGGACCGACTTGATTTAGTCGGCAACCTTCCTTGAGCATAAAATAGTTCTTCTAGTTTTTTTTACAACCCACGAACAAAGGGACCTGCTCTTTAAGTTTTCTCTGTTATTTTCTACCAAGTTATGCGTGAGGAAAATAATATACTAGATGTTTAAGAACTTATAGCAAGAGAGACACAGATTAGTGCTCTTACGAACTTTGAAGGTATTGTCATTTGCTTTTAATTATGGCAGCTCTTAATTTATACGCACAAAGCAGCAGAGTTTTGTTATTTTTTTTTTAGCATATGCTTATGCTTATATATGGATATATAGATGTATATATAAAAGTATTTATCTTGATATATGTATATATATACGGCATAAATTTTAAAGTTGGAGTAAATTCTTTAATATTCTATTCTTGCCTAAGTTACTAGTCAGGCTAGAAATCAAATCATCTATTTAATTATTTATTTATTTAAAGAGGTTTCTAGAGACTAATTGATTGATATTGCTGTATACCTATTGAGATGTATTTTAAATTAATTTATCTACTAGTGGGCTAGAACTAGTTTTGATTATATCAGTTTGATCATTTTAATATTCTTGCTAGTTTTTATGCGCACTATTATTCCATATCCCTTGTTTTAACATTATATTTGGCATTTAATACAAGACAAACAAATATTTGGGTTATTGGAATGCTTGCATATTTGGTGGAAGACTTAAATAAAATAAGAGTTTGACTTTTCTTATTCCTTGCATTGTATTGCTGCATTTGTACGAGATATGCCTTATCAAATAAAATAAGCTTGATTAGATTAGAATGATAATGTCTTTAACACAAGACCCATTAAACTATCTATTTATTATTAGACATTATGGTTTTATGGATTACCTTTGAACTTGATTGTATATTTGAGATTTTATTCTTTCAGTCACAAGTTCGAACACTTATTCTAGGGACTAACAAATGTGCTAAGAAGCTAGATTTACTAATTTGTGAATTGTTTAATATTATGGAAGTCAGTATATTCCATTGTCACATGCTAAGCGTATCATGATCTATATCAGATTCTTAGCACACCTGCTATTGAGGATATTGACCCTTTTCACTGTCTTTTCTGTCGGACACAAGGTAAGTAGAGATTTATTTTAAACTGCATCACAAGGACAGTAGTAGATACAATATGTTTTCCTACATGCTTATGTGCATTATATTATTTATATGGTTGTTGTTTTGTTAATGAAAGACATAAGCATGATATTATCATTTAAGCATGATTTTCAAAGAAAGGAAGTTTTCCACGTATTGAATTTAAGTAGTACCATTGTACTGATTTTTATGAGATATATTTTAAGCACAGTGTTTAGTCTGTCTGCGTTGGGTAAGTATGGTTTGCACAGGCATCCTTCTCGCATAAGTGGGCACGGCTTGCCGACTGCCGGGACTGAGCATTGTACTATGAGATTGGTGCATTACTTAGTTGGTCTGGTTCACATCGGCCATGTGTTTCCTTCCCGCATAGGTGGGCACAGCCTACCGACTGTCGCGACTTTGTAATGTACTCAAGGGCCCTATAAAGAAATGTTTTCTAAGAAAAGTGCATTAAAATGAAAAGTTATGAAAAAAAGAGTACAATGGGAATTTCAATAAAGTATATGCTTGAGACACATTCATGAGCATGCATGGTTTTTACTTACTGAGCATTAGCTCATGTAGTTCCTGTGATGCAGGTGAGGAGATTTTTGATGTGTAGAGCTGCTGATTGGTTAGCACACTTTCTTGTCGCCATGATCATACAAATGTAGACGAACTTGACTTGTGGGCGATGTTTTCTTTGTATTTTGATATTTTGGTGTGTTTTAAATATAACTGTTAATGGCAAGATAAACTGATAAGGCGTTTTTGGTTGTACATTTTGTAAAGAGACTTTCAGCAAGTAATGCCTCGCAGTAGTTTTGTTTAAACATTTTAGAAAGTTTAAATTTGGCCCACTTTTTTGTAAAAACTTAAAATATGGCTTATGAAAGAGTAACACTTCCTAGTTTGACCTGCGTAGTCATAGGGGTAAGCAAGGGGGCGTTACAATTAACATGTTTGTATAAGGTTTAAATTATATTAACCTTTCCACCGAGTTTGTACAAATTGAAGTGAATTGAGCTTGGACTTATCTAAGTTTGCCACTGAATTGTCAAGTTTAATAATGAGGATTTGATGCTTCGTATGTTTTGGATGGGTATATACTTACCATCAGCTATAGGTTACTAAGTTAATACTATTATTTCATTCGTGTTGATATGTCATAGCATATATTGATCTTATTAAATATTAAAATTGTAAATTTCATTTCAAACTTTTAATTATTTGGATTTTATAACTCTGTGTATGCCAAATATTTGGGCAAGTTTGTATCATTAAGGTAATTGTTTGATATTATGGACCTTCGTGGCAAAAAAAAAAAAAAAAAAAAAAAAAAGAAAAAAGAGAGAACTTATTAAGGGTTTTGTTACCTTCAGGGATAGTTTTACACTACAATTCATTTGGCATCGCATGGATTTTGATTAGATAAGTTATATAGCGATAGCTATTGATTTTCACATGGTATCTTGTTTATGAAATTCACACCTGATTATATTAATTGAATAAGTCTAGTATTCGTTTCTTATGTATAGTAATTGATGATTCGTGGTGCTTAAGTGGGGTTCTGTATACATGGTGGTCTTATGTGTATTAAGGAAAATAATATTATTAATTGTTGTAGTTTCTAGTATTGTGTGTAATTATCTTTCGGGCTTTCTTTTATTTTGGAAACTAATCAAGTTGAGTATTATACTTAATAAGGAAGTTACACTTATATAACTCCAATAATTAAAAATGGACTTAAAAACATTGATTATTTTAATTGTTTTCTATCAGTGCATGTTTATATCTTTTATATGAACCATGAAAGTCAACTTGATCCTAGTTTATGTGATGAATAAATATCAAGATTTTGAATAAAGTCCTTATTTCTCCTTGCTGTTATTACCTTGTTTAATTAGTTTTTGTTGAATTCTTAGAGGATTTATTTGAATTAGGTGTATAATACTATGAACTCTAAGTTCGAAAAGTAAAAAAATCTTTATTAAATAGTTAATTGTACAGTATTTTGCGTTCTCTTGCTTCGAATGATATTAGGAAATAATTACATTCAAGCAAAGTTTAAAATCACAATTTCTGTAGCATCACATACATGACGATAATATTTGAAAATAAATAGGGTCGCGTCAACTGTACCTAGAGCAACGAGCATTTCACGGGAAAATCGGCAAAACTCGAAAACAAAGTAAGTAACGTCACACCTACAATGTAACAAATTCTCTGTTTCTGTGAATCTGTGGAATCCGTGAATATAAAATTTTTGAATGTGGAAATTGTGCATATGTGTACATACATATCTGTCATTATGCTTTATATGAGACATGAACGCGTGGTGTATTTATTTTACCTGACGAGTATTAGTGAATAGGGTGTGGCGGGCCAGCGCCCAAATATGTGATATGGTTCCTTCGGGGACACTCTGGTTCATTCGGGAACACTCTGATCCTTTCAGGGACATTATGGTTCTTTCGGGAACACTCTGACGGCGGTATGAGGTGGACCTCTGCTGTACACAGAGGGGATTTTCTGGGGCTCGAGACCTCCATATAGCTTATGATATGTTATATATTCTCTGAGTGGCTCAGTATGCGATTCACGGTCTTGTCAGGCAATGTAATATACACAGGGATCCCAATCATATGATTACTTGTTCTCTATCATGTGCACTCTGCATTTGCATACGTTACTTACTGAGTTTTATACTCATTTATATTCTTACATTGCAGAGGATACTGCCGATGTTTGAGTTAGAGGATGAGCGCCGACTTTCTGACCGTGGCTTGTGTATATGAGCATTTTGACACTGTGGTTTTCTGACTGAGAATTTTGTATCTGTTTTGAGTGTGTGTACATTATATATATTTTATGAGAGGCCCACTTTGCCAGGGTGTATATATAATTATGAATGGAGTTTTTTTTTTCTCCCAGAAAGTTTAAAAAGTTTTAATTTTCTCCGATTTTATCAGTTTTAAGTCGAGTAGCGTCTCCCGATCTTACTAAATATTTATACGAATATCCTTACGTACGTGTGTGGGATCGGGGGATGTCACAATTTTTTTTAATAAAATTATTAATATTATTATAACTACCAAATTAAAATCCAATGACCCAAATTAGAGTACCCATCTATAGAGCAAAAACAAAAAAACTCCATTAAAACACCGCCCTATATATTATATATATATTTAAGAATAAAAATAGGCTGATGCATCCGTCCTTGTATAGTAGCAATAATTATTAGGGAAATCAGGTGTAGTACTATATTTTGGCAAAAAATAACTTTTATACGGTGTACTGATACTTATCAGGGTTCCTTATAATATTTTTTATAAAAAAATTTGAATTTTACGATGCCTGATATTAGCCGTCAGGTATTAGAAGGAAAAAAAATGCCTGCACTATCAGATGCGCAGCGTGGGTTAGACGCACTAAAGCGCGTCTGACTTGTTGCCTTTAAATATAATAGATTATTTTTTAATATGTTATTTATAATTTTGTCCTAAATATAATATTCTTTCCAATAAATTTTGATTTTCTTTTACTCTTTTTTTAGGATATACGTTTTTAATTTTATAATCTTTATAATGTATTTTAATTTTTTGGGATAAAAATAATTTTTTCATTTAATCTATTTCTATATATTTTTAGTTTTGATTAATTTGATTTTTTTTAAACGAACTTTGTTAAATTAAATGTTGTTAGAATATAACAAGTGATTACTTTTGTTATGATAAGATTATTTTTTTAATTATTTGTCAAAGATTAATTATCTCTGAAAAATAGAAGCACTTATCAAAGATATTAAACTAATGGTATGTCTCATAGTCCTATCTCGTAGTCCTTTCATTTAGATACTGATGGTCTCCTATTTTACTATAAGTATCTTACGAGTTTACTTATGGTATTTGTAAACTAGTTTTTGGTGGGATATTTTTTTAATAGTTGACTTTGGTAGTTTACCAACGATCTCTCACTTAGATACCAACAGTATCCTATTGTCATAAGTATCTGCGAAAATTGTAAACTAGACTTTATCTATTCATCATATCTAGTTTTTGGTGGGATATCCTTTTTTTAATAGTTGAATTTGATAATTTACTTACAGTCTCTCACTTAGATACTGACAGTCTTCTATTACCATAAGGATCTTACGATGTTACTTATGGCATCTGCAGAAATTGTAAACTATACTCTAAGTATCTATTTAATATACCTAAATTTTTGTTGGACACCTTTTTTAATGGTTGAATTTGGTAATTTATCTATGGTCTCTCACTTAGATATCGATGGTCTCCTATTACTATAAGTATCTTACAAGGTTACTTATGATATTTGCAGAAATTGTAAAGTAGACTCCAGGTATCTATTTAACATATTTAAATTTTGGTTGGATACCATTTTCAATTGGTTAACTTTGGTAATTTACTTACAGTCCCTCAGTTAGGTACCGATGGTCTCCCATTAATATAAGTATCTTACGAGGTTACTTATGATATCTGCAGAAATTATAAACTAGACTCTAAGTGTCTATTTGACATATGTAAATTTTGGTTAGATACCTAATTTTAATGGTTGACTTTGGTAATTTACATACGGTCTCACACTTAGATACCGGCGATATCTCACTTGATTACCTAAAATAATTAAAGTAAATTGTTAGAGTTGGATAGTTATTATAGATATCATACGAGGTTACTTATGGTAACCGAGTAAGAGGTGAGAATAGGTACCCATAGTATTTAGGTAAATTGAAAGGAAAAATGGTTACTATTTTTATTATAGTTATAAGCGTATAAATTGGAAAATGAGTTGTATAGTTACCATAGTTATACTACCAAGTCACTTATGGTATCCAAGAAAGGATCGTAATTAAGGCAGCCTTTATATAAAGTTTTATCATAAGTGGTAAAGTATCTTGGTAGTAAACATTAAAATTAAAAAAGAAGTTAGATTATTACTATAAGTATCCTAGTTACTTATGCTATTTTGGTTACCAATGGTATCCACGGAAAAATTTAATTGAGGCTGAAATAAGCATTTAAAAGAAAAATTATTACTATAGGTATCCTACTTGGGTATTTAGGTATGAGGTAACGCATGAGAATACCTATAGTATCATAGTTGGCTGTTATTTATAGTATCTTTTATTGTAATTTGGAAGATAATATTTGGGCTATTTGAAAAAAAAAATAGTTATCATGAATAATATAACAGATTATTTATAGTATCTAGGTAATTGAAAGTGGAATTAATATTGTTATTGTTTTTTAAAAAATTAATTGCTTACTATTAATTTTATTAAACAATTTTTAAAATTATTCTTAATACATTCGGTAGTTCAATTAAAAAGTTTTAAGCTAATCTATAAAAACAATTACACGGTTACATATAAATTTAGTTTAGGAAATAAAATGTAAATTTTGGACAAAAAAAGGGTGAAAAGCTGAAAAAATAACAAAAAATAACAAAATTAAAAAAAAAAAAAAAAAAAAAAAAGATTTTAAAAAAGTTAAAAGATAAAAAAAATATTTTATTTCTTTTACCTGTCTTTTGTTTTGTAATTTAAAAAAAATAAAATTGACAGATGCGTCAGGCCGTATTTTTATAAAGTTATTCCGTATTTTTAAAACCTTTATTCTGTATTACCGTATTTAATAAGTTTTTGACCAGTATCCGTATTTTTTAAAAAAGGTAATATTTTTCACGTATTTCTATAAATTCCCCTTAATTATTTTATCCAAATTAACGAACCCATAATGGTCTACAGAGTCATTATAGAGATTTTCTGTCTTTATTTATCTCCATGCATATTCTAATTGCTTTGAATATTTTTAGAAAGTAATCACCAAAAGCTTACTTCTCAAATGCAAATCATAAAACACGGAAATATAAATATAGCCATATCATCCATATGCATGCATGGTTTATTGCAAGTCGCATTGTAACTTAAGATACACGACAGATCATGATGTTTGCTTCGAAAATTTTAAACTAGAAAACAACAATGGCCAACCTTACGCGGAACTACGCTGAAATTTATTCGAGGTCCATTGTTGTTATTAATAGAGAGTGGGTCAACTCTTATTATATATGGAAAGTCTTCAAGGGAAGTGTGGCTTTGCAATGAGCTCCAAACTAACTTTCTTCGACATCGTTATACCGAAAAGTTCGCTCAAATCCAAATCCTTGGCTGTAACACCTGGAGGAAGTTCATAATCGAAGCTATGGAGAAGCTGAGCCAGAGCATTCTCAACACCCGCGGTTCCAAATGATAAACCAGGGCACATTCTTCTACCAGCACCGAAGGGTATGAACTCGAAATCAGTCCCTTTGTAATCAAGGCTGCTGCCCAGAAATCTCTCCGGTTTAAAGGTTTCTGGGTCTTCCCAACTTTCTGGGTCCCGCCCAATTGCCCAAGCATTGATATAGAGCCTTGTCTTGGGTGGAATATCATATCCATCAATGGTAATATGTTCACTGGATTCTCTAGGGAGTAATACTGGAGCAGGTGGGTGTAATCTAAGGCTCTCTTTGATGACGGCTTTCAAGTAGTTCATTTGAGGCAGATCCCTATCTAAAACAACTTTTCTTTCTCCCATAATGCTTCTGATTTCAGCTTGTACTTTTTTCATTACGTGGGGGTTCATCATTAGCTCTGTCATTGTCCAATCAAGGATTATGGTGCTCGTGTCAGTTCCTGCAGCAAACACGTCCTGTGGCCAGCAGTAATTATACTTCTAATTAATAAATTTAATTAGAAGAAAAAAATTGATAAACCACGCCTGATTATGTGGACCAAGGAAAATGCTGACGTCAGATCAAATTGATAATAGACTATTGGGCTCATATGGTCAAACCACATGATTAAGATATGTCATACAAATTGTGATGTTGAAATTAAGTTCTCTTTGGACCACATAGGGGTAAATTTGCGAAGGACACACAATAACAATTTTTTTCAAACAAATAATGCTAAGACTGTAACAACTTCAATTATTGTACCAATTTTTTTAAAAAAAATATTATTGTATCAAATTTTTAATATTCGGCACATGTGATATATGTAATTTATTGCTATTTAATTGATGATAGTAAGCCAATTGGGGCTAGCTCAGTTGGTCAAAGGTTTGAGGGTTGTGTGTGTGTGTTTGGGGGGGTCAGGGGTTCAAATCTTGGTAATGTGTGTGTGTGTCATTTTCCTTTAATTTGTAGTAAGTGGTGGTCATTAGTTAAGCCCCATTAAAAAAAAATAAAAATTGATGATAGTATTTAATCTATTTGTTATAAGGTCTAATACACTAATTAAATAATAACAACTTATATTCTACATATATATTAGTATAAAAAATTTGATACAATAATTAGGACCTTTAGCATTATCCTTAATATATTGTTGGCTATTTTATGTTCTACTGATTTGTGAATCTAACTAAATCTTATAAAACATGAAGTATTCTTTTTTCATATCTTAAACAAAAAAATTTCCAAGTACACAGTTGAATAAATAAATGTAACTATGCTCCAGTTAGGTTGTAACGAAAATATAAACATCTAATCTTTTTTCTAGCTAGAAAGTACAAAATATATAGCTCCTATGTTTTGCAAAACAGATAAAAGACGTTCCTTTGAAATTAAGCATATAGACCTTCTATTTCCTATTTCCAGGAAATGTAAAATGCATAAATTTTAACCAATTTGCAAAATTCAGTAGATATATACTCTGTAGCTCCCAGAAAACAAGAACAAACATCCTCTTTTTCTGAAAGCCATGCCGGGGAATAAATATTGTATTTTTCTTTGGACAACATATAAAATTTCAGGATTAGAATTCTTTTTTCAATAATTATCTTTACACTTACCAGAATGAGACCCTTGACATTTTCCATGCTGAGAGACATCTCACCAGATGCATTCCTTTGTACATCAAGTAACACGTCCACAATATCCGTAGTTTTCTCATCTTTAACTCTCTCAGGGTCACGATGCTCGGCTATAATGCGATCAAAAAGCTGATTGAAGCGACTAACGGCGTGGACAAGTCTCGACTTGGTTCCGGTTAAGCTGAGAACAAACTCCAGGGAAGGGAAGAAATCTCCAATGCTGAACCCTCCAAGCAACTCTTGGTACTCCTCAAGCATGTGATGGAAGCCATAATTATCGTAGTCTCCTCCTTCCGTAAACTCTCTCCCAAAAGCCGCCCTACAAAGATTACTGTTTGAATACAATCCTACCATCTTGGACATATTAACAGGGCGAGGATAATGCTCCGAAACCCGACGGACCAAATTGAGGACTTCTTCTCTTCTAATGAGTGTATAAGATTGGACCCTTTTGGCGCTTAGAACCTCCAGTATGCAGACTTTCCGAATGTACCTCCAATAAGAATTGTAAGGCGCAAAGGCCATGCCGGTGTGATCAAAGTAGAGATACTCGGCCCCTATAATCCGAGGACGGTTTGCGAGAGCAAGATCATGAACTTTCAAAGCTTCTTTGGCCAGTCTAGCCGATGAGATTATCACGGTTGAGATCTCACCGAGCTTTAAGTGCATTATTGGACCATATTTTCGTGCCAAGTTTCGGAGAGAGGTAGGAGGGACTTCACGGGCAGTTCCAAATTGGTGAAGGTTTCCAATAATTGGCAGCTTTGGAGGACCTGGTGGGAGATTGAAACGTTTCTTTGTGAGCTTATTCTTAAAGGCAAAGTAGGAGAGTAAAATAACAACAGAGAGGGTAGAGAAATAAAAGATGGGCTGTTCTCTTAAGATTTCAAAGAGACCCATATTGGAGGCTGTTTTGAAATTAAACTGAGTAGTGTATTGGTATTTTTAACACGGCTTTGCTGGTATTTATAGCAGGGGTTCGGTAAAACTACTAGTTCATCAGAGCCTCATATAATTGAAAGGAGAATTCAATTTTGGGATATCTTGATAGATAAGGTAAAATATACCGAACGTTTCAAAAGTAAGGTATCATGAAGGGGAAAAAAGGAAAGGAAAATACGACATCTCGGTAAAAATTTTAAGATATTTTGATGAGGATTGAACATCAATGGTGCCTAACACACAATAACATATCAGTCTTTTATTGAGTGAAATTAATAAATTGGGTCACACATGAGCTTCACCTATAATGTAACTATAATTAGACAGTAATAAATTGACACATCATATAATATTATATGACTAGGATGCTCGTAATATTATTTTATTTTAATTCCCTTTAATATGTACGACACCAGTCAAGGACAAAAACAAAAGAGTATTAATGCTCTTTTCCTTATTACGGCTAACATGTGATTTTTTCTCTCCCTGGACTAGTACTGTCCAAACGAGCCAACACTAATAGGGCGGCACGGACACGACATGATTATGAGCCAGCACGGTACAACACAATTAATAACCGTGCCCAGGCCAGTACGACACAATAAGTAAATGTGCTTGGGCCAGCACAATACATACATAAGTACAACACATAGTATGATAAGTACGAGTAACAAGCACGACAAGTACGAGTAACAGGCACGACAGATACGATTAAGAAAAATAATTAGTTTGCAAAAAAATATACTTATTTTAAATCTATTTTAATTTTTTGTGCATAATTTTAATACGATAAATTTTAACAAAATTAGAAAAACTAAAAATTAAAATATTTTCTAAGTAAAAATAATATATATTTTAAATATTATATCAATTTCTATTTTTTTTTTGAAGTAAAAAAGTTCCAAAATTTAATAGGTTTGAGCCAAAGAGTTTAAAGATATTAAGAATCTAAGGTAAAACTCGCATCCAATAGAAAAATATTAAAATGTTAAGAAAGAAAAATAGAGTTGAGGTATACTCCAATCATAACTTTTGAGTTATATATTTTAATATAATCTGAGTAGGCACCAATTTAGTTGGAATATATTTTAACTATAAAAATTTAAATTAATTATCATTACTCACGTACACTTTAATATTTTAATTTTGATTTGTTTTTATATAAAAATTTTCTCAAATTTCAATAATTTCTTTCTATTACATAATAATTAGTAATTTATAATTCATAATTATTTAAAAAGAAATATGTCCAATAGTATTCAAATAACTAAATATGAAAAAAAATCAATAATGAGAACGATTATAAAACAAAAAAAATAAAAGTAGTCTGAAAATAGAAATAATTAGGCTTGAAATCATATATGATATACAAAATGGACAAGGTTAGACACATGAATAATATAATAATAAAATAATCATGCGATTAGGTATAAAAATATCATAGTACTTAAAACAGGTACAATTAGTACGAAAATAGCATAATATCGGAAACATGCACAATTAGGTATAGAAATAGCACAATATCAGAAGCGAGCACGATTAGGTACGGAAAATAACCCAATACCGAAAATGAGCATAATTAGGCATGATAATAGCATAATTTCGAAAGCAGGAACAATTAGACAAAAAAATAGAAAAGCACGATAATAGCACAAAATCGAGAACTGCACTGGCATATGTTAAGAATTATTAGCCCAAGATTGACTACCCAAGAGGGGGGGTGAATTGGGTTTTAAAACTTTTTGCGGAACTTTTCAACTATGTAAAACTATAGACCACTATTTTGATCTTTGAAGGTAAAACAACAATTATAGCAAGCACATAATAAAGATACCAAGTATAATAAGCACACTAAATATCACACACTCAATTAAATGGCTTGCAATAAAGTAAAGAGTGTAGGGATAGAGAAAGTGCAAACTCGATTTTTTACGAGTTTCGACAAACACGACGGTTTGCCTACGTTCCCGGCCCTCGGCAACGTGCTTTGAGCTTTCCACTAATCGGATCAAGGTTGTGGGCTTGACCAACCCTTTTACATAACAAGTGATTTCTCCTTAGGCACACTCACGCCTTTACAATAGACTTGACTCCGGCTCTATTACGCCTAACTCGGATTGTTTAGACTTCGGTGTCAATTTCACCTATACCGGGTTGTTTAGACAATGGTGACAACCTCACCAACTCCAGTGATAACCTCACCTACACTCGGGTTGTTTATGATTCCGGTGGCAACCTCACCTCACAAATATAATTTGATTTTTGTTAGATGGAACACTCAACTAAAATCTCTCTCAAATGAAAATATTTGATACAAGGTAAGCTTAGAGAGAATAAATGAGAACACAAGATATAATCTAGTTTAGCTCAATAGATTTTTGTGAAAAAGTGGATTTGAAAGTTTGGTTCACAAAAATTGGTTTGAACACTTTGAATGTATGATATAAGCAATGTAAGGATGTTCAAAGATAGTTTCAAGTGTTAGAAAAGCCTCTATATATAGACTTGAATGAAAACTAGCCGTTTATAGTCGTTAGACAGACATTCTGTCACTTTCGGTAGACCGAAAATGTGTTTTCGGTCGACCGAAAAAACTAGCCGTTGGTAGTGCGGTTCTAACGGTCGAATTTGAAAATTTGCTGAAAATAGGCAGGGGAATCGGTAGACCGAAAATGGGCTTTAGGAAGACCGATTCTATCCGAGAGCAAACTTTCAATTTTATTTCAAGTCTTTTTCAATTATTTTCAAAATGTGACTTTATAAATTGATTTATTACGTAATATAGGAATTATAGAAATTCATAAATCAATTTAAAAGCTTGTCTAAAATAAATTTCTTATTTTAATTTGAGATAAATAGATTTGACAGTTTTGCTTTGAAAACTTTCAATTTTATGAAAACTTTGAGCCATTAAGATCATATATAGTATAAACAAGTATTCAAATACAAGAACTAAGTGTTTAACCTTTGTTGATCTAAGTCTTGTATTCTTGATCTTTATCTTCAAGCTCTTTTCCATCCATCTTCAAGCTTGGTTATAATAAGTCCAATATATATCCATCTTCAAGCTTGATTTTTTGATAAACTTGAGTTAGAACATTAAAAGCTATTTCACTACACACTCAAGTTAAATCATTAGTACTAAATCAAATGTTTGTTATCTTCAAAATAGGAGTGAGTAAGATTGAATCCTCAATTTTCCAACAATCTCCCCCGTTTTGATGATGACAAATATTGATTTATGAGATAAAATAAAATATGCAATAAGGATATAAAAGTATAAAATTTGACAAGTTTAGCTTAATTCTTACCATATTTTAAGCTCCATCTCAAAATATGCTTGAGAAAATAAATGGGACTTTCTCTCCTCTTTTTTTTTTTAACTCAATTAGACATCATAAGCATATTATGAGATAATGTAAAAATGTGTGCTATGTAAAGTTCTCCCCTTTAAAATATGCACACTCATAAATAAATCTTTTTATGTTCATTTTCATAAATCAACATATTTCTCCCCCTTTGACATCATTAAAAAGATAGAAAATAATTTTCAAACTAGATGTCTTGTAAGGAATATGTCTCCCCCTTTGTAAGGAGTTTTAAGAAAATCTAAGA
>JXTC01000036.1:574603-595580 GCA_002914845.1 Trema orientale
TGAAAAGAACCTTCTATTTTCTATTTGTAATGGGAAACACCTAAGTCTTAATCATCTAAGTCTTATTCCAATTTTACTCGGATAATATAGATATCCTGATAGCTTTTTTTTTATTTTTTTCAAGGAATACTTAACTCTTAGACTCTCATTCCAATTTTCTGAATATTATCAGTAATTTAATATGATACCTCTGGTATACTTACCACATGCAATGTGCTAAAATATCTATAGTAATAATGAAAGTCTAACTCTTATTCTAATTTGACTAAGTAGGATACCCATGCTAACATGCCAAATTAGCCTAATCATTCTTTTCTTTTTCTTTTATAAAGAATGCCTAACTCTTTTTCCAATTTTTTGGATATCATAGGTGTTTGGTAAGACACATATAATAATTTTTTTTTTTTAATTTCTAGATACTATATGTAACCTTATAAGGTACTTGTTAGAGTAATTTTTTTTTCTTGGCAATAAGATACCTGATAATCAGTAATCAAGTGAAAGACCAACAGTATATAAGTGAGAGGGTAATAGAAACTAAGATACCTGATAATCAGTAATCAAGTGAAAGACCAACAGTATATAAGTGAGAGGGTAATAGAAACTAAGTGAAAGACCATCAATAAGTGGCTAAAATTATCCATTACAAAACTGGATCCAGTATGAGCTTGGTACATTTAAAAAATACATAGAGTTACATAAGTTTTGTCTTGGTAACTGAATAGATAATAAATAACGAAAAGTATTTATGCTATATTATTAATTCAAATGGTGAAAGTAACCTTATTAGATATTCTTAGTAGCTTATTATAAACTAGAAAGAATATATTATCAAAAAAAAAAAAAACCTAGAAAGAATATCAATTTAAGATTAAAAAAAAAATGAGCATGGTAACCAGAATAGATACCTTGGTTGATTTTTTTTTCCCGAGATTGTTTACCAAAATTACTTAGTTTGGATACCTTATTATCTATTATAGAGATTTTTATTGCATAATTTATTTGGTTATTACAAGTTAAATCGCTATTTATTTGGTCATTACAGGTTAAATCGCTAATTTTTTCTCAATCTTAGTTTTAATTTTACGATATTATTTGTATTTTGAAATGTGATCATAAACTCAAACAGAGAATCTATAAATTAAAACGGCAGTTTTTTTAATTAAACAAAGACGCGTCAGGTCTGATGCGTGTCAGATTAGATATACAAATATTTAAAACAATGCGTCTAAAGCACAAAACAGAAGAATCATACTCACACTGCTAAAACGCACTATATTACTCTGTTTTGATTCCCTTTAATATGATCGACGCCCGTCAGGGACAAAGACAAAAGAAGGGTTGACAGCATTAATGCTCTTTTTCTCATTATGGCTGACACGCGATTTTTTGTTTTTTTTCCCTCTTCAGTTAAGCATGCGCGTGGTTTGGCTTTTACTTCTGGGTTAAATAGAGTAATGTTTCCGAATTATACTAATTATATTATTTTATTTTTTAATTTTTTAACTTATATAATAATAATAATTTATGAATTACGTAATTGTTACAACAATGACTCTTTTGTTACAAATTATTTATTTTTTAATAGAAAATAATCATAGACAAAACACATAAAGTATTATTTATTTTTATGAGTCAAAATCTCGCTTTTAACTATAATTACTAAACTATGCATTTTGTACAAGACCAATTTCTGTTAAAAATTTAATAGTCGGTGAAAAAAAAGATTATTGCTGTAATAATTGCATAAATCTTGATAGTCTATGTATAGTTGAAAATTCAAAATCTTATCTTTTATTATAATTACCAAACCGGGTGTACTCTATAATGACTTATTTCTAGGAAATATTTAACCGTTTGTAACAAAAGGATCGTTATTGCAATAATAACATAATTCAGGGATTATTACTATACAAGTTGAAAATTCAGAAAGTAAAATAGTACTACAGATATAATTTAAGAGCTATTAATATCATTAACCCTTTGCTTTTTACTTTTTACGCGTTTTTTTTATCCGTCTCCTCTACACTTTACACTTGAAGCTCCTGAACTCCATTAAAAAGAACCATCTAATTTCCGAAAAAACTTTCAAAACCCTACTGTGATTTGTGGTGTTGTACGTGTAGATCTTATATTTAAAAAAATTAAAACAAAATTCTGAAACTTTTTCTTTCTTTTCTTAAAAAGAAATTTTGGAATCTTTTTCTTTCTTTTTTTTTTTTTTCACTCACAACTTTTGGCAAACTTTTAAGCCTTTTTTGCCCTCATTTTGACTTTTTCTCCTAATTTATTTTCTTGATTATTTGCAGGGTTTTTCTTTCTTATTTTAACAATTGAAAATTTAATTGCACAATCGCGCTTTTTTTTTTTTTTTTTGTTGATATATGTCATGTTTTGATAAAATTTATTCTTAAGCAAGATTTTGTTTTCGCTTTCTACTTTTTGTTTCCCAAAAGTTTGCTTCCAATTTATCTGATGTACTATGACTAACCTATTAAGATATTACAATAACTTCATTTTTTTTTTTCTTTTTATTTTCTATTTGTAATATAAAACACCTGAGTCTCATTCCAATTTTATCCGGATAGCATAGGTATCCTGGTATTTTTGTTCTTGTTTTTTGGTTTTTTTTTTTTTCAAAAAGAAAAATAAGGAACACTTAACTCCCAGACTCCTATACCAATTTTTCGAATATTATGGGCAACTTAGAATGAGACCTCTGGTATATTTACCCCATATAATGTACTAAGATATCTATAATAAATTTTTTTATTTTATGACAAGAAGGAAAGTCCAACTTCCATTCCAGATTAGCTAGGTAAGATACCTATGGTAACATGCCAAATTATTCTCTCGCTTTTTAAGAATGCCTAACTCTCTTTCCAATTTCACGGATATCATAGGTATTTATAAGATATTATATACATTCATCAAGTCCATTATAAGAATAGAAAATGATGTAAATGATCACTAACATATTTTATCTATATATTATCACCATTAAAATGAACAAAATTTATTAATTACATTAGAAAAAAAAAATTAGGTAAGTTATGTGATCATGCATTAATTCAATTATTTGAATGGTATATTTATTATATAGATTTTATGGATATTAAACACAAATATGATATAATATTGCATTACTTTTATAGTGGATGAGCATAATTAGGTTTATAAAATTAATTTAATTGCCTGATCAAAATATAAAAAATAAAAAAAAAGTTAGGTAAATGTTGATTAATATTAATATTTTTGAATTAATTTTTAATCATATTTTATATACATAATAAGCCTATTAATAGGATACTCTTTTGTAAACACATTCAAGTCCCTTCATTTATTTTCCTCTATCTCTCTATCTCTCAAAGTTTCAATTCATCCACTGTGATTTTAAAAATTTTCTCTTAGCATTCTTCAAGCTTCAAGAAAAAGGTTATTCTTAGAACTCCTAGTCTTTCGAGATTTGTATGTTTTATTATACTTAGGTTCAAACTCAATCTATAATATATAGAGTTAGAAATCTTATTCAGATCTTAAAGTTTTATGAGAAGTCTCTCTATATGTCTAGTTTATTTTTGGAATGTTTTACTTTTATACCCTACACTTATAATTTTACAAAAATCTTTTAACACAAGTTGATCGTTACTTAAGAAAAGCTATAAAACAGATTTTATATATTTGATTATATAATTTCAAATAGTAACCATTTTTAGTTTGGGTTCAAATTTTAAATACATATTCATATATATGTTAGGATCATTTCTGGAAAGTTTTATGATTTTTGGATATGAATAAGATTGATTTTCGTAATACAAAATATTTCCATATTTCAAATGCTAAAATGAATTCTAAGGTATAATTATCAGCAATTAAAGTACTATGAAATGGTCTATTTTAGAATTCCCAAAGTTTATACATATTTAATAATGTGTTAATGATATACCTTTAAAATTTTAATTTTGTTTGATACATAAAACATTCCTAAATATTCAATCATTCTCGTTTAGTCATAGCTTTTATAATTTTACTATATTACAAACTCTAAATTGGAAATTGAAAAAACAGTGATAAATGATGCTTATAAATTCTAAACAATTTTCTTTAGATTTATATTTATGTCATAAGGATTCATGTAAATTTTCAGAATGAATAGGATTACGTACTGGAATATGAAATTCTTTAAGTATGTATTACGTGCCAAAATGACATGAAATATGATTTTAGGATTTATATTGTGGATGTTTTCAAATACATAAAATATGTTTCATATGAACAATGATAACATGTGTTGATATATGAAATGAATATTGACGCATGAATAATAAACAAAAAAGATAAAGAAGAGGTACGTAGTCACAATAAGGTTAAGTATATGGTATTTTACTACAAGTAGGAAGAAAATTTTATAAGAACTTAAGGTAAGTACAATCTCACCTACAAGATAGGTAGTTTTAAAAGCATGTTCTTTGTTTGAATATAAAAGTCTGAGATAATTAAAGGTGATATCTTACCTATATTTTGAATAAAAATATGACTTGTATATGATATGACATATGCATATGAAAATATATGTCTCGAGTGATGTTAAAATAATGCATGCTTACTCGAGTGATGTTAAATAATGTATACTTACCTTATAATGTCGTGATTGATAACACATGAAAAACATATTTCAATTAAAGAAAATACCAAGATAAAGAAATATAAATTTGGGTTTGATATTTAAACATACCCACTTAAGTTAAAGAGGAGACTAAATAAGAAAAAAAAAACATAATAGTATCGTACTAAACTCCACTACGTGAGGATTCCCGAGGAAAATATATTAAGTTTAGGATCATGGATATTTTTAGTAGGGTCCCTCCCCTGATTCTCCATTGGTTGCGCACACTCAGTACGTACACTGGGACCCATTAAAAAGATAAGACTTTACGATAACATATGAGATAAGAGATTTCTTCATGAAATATATGTTGAAAGATATCACAAAAAAGTAAAATTTGACTTTCATAAAATATTGTTTGCATGAAATGTTTTGTGACGTTTAAATTATACTTACTGAGCGAAAGCTTACGTAGTGTAAATGTGTATATTATAGGTACCAATAGTAAAAAACCTTTATTTTGACTAATGGGTTGACTGGAACAAGACAGGGATGGATACAAAGTACGAGCCCTGGGATACTATCATTATCATTAATTCCGTATATGTTTCCTTCTCTTTAAAACGAGACAATTTACTTAAATATGTAAGCTTAAGTTATATGTTTCCGCAAGTTAATAGCGAGACAATATATTTACATATGCAATCTTAATTTGGAGTTTGATTATGTCTCAATCTTAATTTGGAGTTTGATTATGCCTCTAAGACTGAGTGCTCATTTTTTTGTTTGACCAAGTTAAACTTTCGTTATATTTTATTTAAATATCCCTCTATGGAATATTATATATGGTTTTGAAATATGTATTCAATAATTAATGGCTTTTAAATAAATGTTCTTCAGTACCTAATATTTTAATTTGAATAAATGTTAGACTAAATGGGCTTTGTCAAAAAGACCTAAACCTGTCTAAGGAAGCTCAGTGGACCTCTTATATTTAAGCGCTTTCAAGAAGATGGGTTTGGAAATACAATACTTGAAGCCAACAACAGCCAAGCATCATAGCTTCACTGATGATAGCGTCCTATCTATGACTATAATTTAGCTCGCACTCACTGCGGGAGCGCGATGTCAGCAGAAAATAGTCATGGCCAATTTCATTGTAGTGGATTGCCTAAAGGCCTACAACACAGTCCTTGGAAGACCGTCTCTCTGGGAACTGAAGGTCATCACCTTATTCCACCACTTGGCAATGAAGTTCCTAACACCATAAGGAGTTAGAGTTCTACAAGATGAGCAACAAGAAGCTCGCAAATGCTACAACCAATCTATCAGGACCGTAGAGAAAATAATCGAGAGGGAAAATAAACCAAGCTACTCGTAAAGCAAAGGGAAATACAATTTTCTTAAGTATAATGCGAGCAATCACAGAAGAAGTTCGACGAAAAAGTCCTAAAAAACAAGAATTCTTGATGATAAACTACAATTGGATTGATAATCAGTTCGGCCTTAATTAATTCGGCCTCCTACCTCTTTCTTAGCTCACAATACATACAAGCAGTCAAAGAAGTGGTGGCTCGACACTTTCGTTCACCTTGCCCCATGACAGAATGAACCAGCTCGAGCAACTCAAGAAAGTGAAAAAGTTCTTGCTGCACAAAGTGACACCAAGAACTAGGGGCAATTATTATGCATCAAATTTATAGCTGTTCGAGGATAATAAGCTTGTTCGAAGCTCATTTCCATCGAGGTGATTAAGGGTCGCGAGCTGTCCGAAGACAAGTTAGCTCGCTTATGAGCTGATCTTGAGTGACGAGCTCGCATACAGTAAATAAGCAAGCAGATCTTTAACGCTGAGATTTTCTTATTCAAAATATCAAATCCCGAAATATTTGGGATTAGATTCGGGGTTTTAGGGATAAGGTTATTTAAATCGAATATTAAAATAGAATATTATCATATCTTGGAGGATAAACACAAATTAAATTCGTATTTGATTGTATTCTCNAAGGGAAATACAATTTTCTTAAGTATAATGCGAGCAATCACAGAAGAAGTTCGACGAAAAAGTCCTAAAAAACAAGAATTCTTGATGATAAACTACAATTGGATTGATAATCAGTTCGGCCTTAATTAATTCGGCCTCCTACCTCTTTCTTAGCTCACAATACATACAAGCAGTCAAAGAAGTGGTGGCTCGACACTTTCGTTCACCTTGCCCCATGACAGAATGAACCAGCTCGAGCAACTCAAGAAAGTGAAAAAGTTCTTGTTGCACAAAGTGACACCAAGAACTAGGGGCAATTATTATGCATCAAATTTATAGCTGTTCGAGGATAATAAGCTTGTTCGAAGCTCATTTCCATCGAGGTGATTAAGGGTCGCGAGCTGTCCGAAGACAAGTTAGCTCGCTTATGAGCTGATCTTGAGTGACGAGCTCGCATACGGTAAATAAGCAAGCAGATCTTTAACTCTGAGATTTTCTTATTCAAAATATCAAATCCCGAAATATTTGAGATTAGATTCGGGATTTTAGGGATAAGGTTATTTAAATCGAATATTAAAATAGAATATTATCATATCTTGGAGGATAAACACGAATTAAATTTGTATTTGATTGTATTCTCTTTAAATATTTACTTACCTTATCTGTAATAGGAAACCCTAATCTCTAGAGCATGTAAATACAAGACTCATTAATAGAGAAAGGGATTCTCCCTTGAAGGATTTCTGGATTTCTCGTAAGCCAACAAATAGAGATTAATATTCACAATAGTGGACATAAACTCTTTGTTTGAAAGGCTGAACTACTATAAAAATTATTCGTGTTCTTTATTTTCTTGATTATTCTCTTTATTATTCACAATTTAGTCTCAAATAAGCAATCCTGTTATTATACCAACTTTTGATATCAACACTCGTTATATTTATTTTGTTATATTATAAATTTGAACCTACTACTAATTTGTTCTAACCCTGCTTAAAGTAGGATTAAAATCTAAAAACAAATAAAGTAGATACTCACATATATAAGAATACAAATTATTTAACGTGATTCGGCTACAAAATATAGCCTACATCTACGGTCAACCACCAACTAGCATTTTACTAAGAAAAGAACAATTACACACTCTCATAATTTTTTATCTACACGAAAAAACTCAAAGTGCTCTCACCAAATTTAAGAGAATTCTCTCACACTCTCTAGCTCTCTTTCTCTCTTTCTAAATGTCTTACCTTATACTCATGAGAATTAAAACTCACGACTATCTATATGGTCCTGTATATCTATACTATATATACTAGGAGCGAATAAACAGATTTTGGTTCGATTTCTTTTTCCATGTATATCCTTTCTTTTTTTAAGTTTTTTCTTTGTTAGTTTTAATACATTTAAATAATCTATTATTATGTAGGATTATTTTTGTACTTTTATCTAATTTTTAATTTTTTTAATTATAGATGCACGTGTATCAAAATTTTATTGGCTTATAAGAATAGGCCTACATGTCTTTTCAGAAAAATATATATATAGGCCTACACATATATCAAGATTTTGTTGTTTTTTTTTTATATAAATTAGGCTTTTGAGCATTACTAACAAAGACACGAATCCGGATATAATTATATACGCATGAATTCTTTTACATGTATTATTTAACTTTGAGACGGTAATCTTTACGATTCATTCTTCTTTATTTATTAATCATTTCTTTTCAGAAAAAATATTACGACTTTCTTCTCTTTAGTACTTTCCGAAATAAGAAATATGGTTGGTTTAATGGTTGAGGTAAAATTAAGGATGTACCTCCAGATGCAAATTATAAGAAAATTAAATAGTGATATTTATATATCTTTATTCCTCAAATTTTCCAGAACTTTCTACTTAATTGATTGTTAAATAAAAATATCAAAAAATAGACAATAGTAAGAAAATTTACACGTAACGGAAATAAATATGACCAACGTTGAAATTTGAGGAAAAAAATTTCAAATTCAAACACGTTGAGTGAGTACCAAAAGAAGCCCAAAATAATAAAAACAAAAAATAATAACAACCGTTACAAGAACCAAGAATCCAAAGAAAAAAAATCTTAAAACTGTAGAACAAAGATTCTAAATACAAATATTTTTATCTTTAAAGAGCTCACAATACACACTGTCTAATTATTATTAGTATTATTAATTTCTAAATTAGCAGTGAGGGGGCTTCAACCATCAGTCTCAATATTGGAGTTATTAATCATGCTATGCCTGCAACCTTACAATCTTAAAAAATTTCTATTCTTTTCTTTCAACTCATGAGTTCTCTCTGTTTACTTCTTTATTTATTTCGAAAAATTTTCTTTATTTTAAAATTGTTATGGAAGTAGTATATTTGGTTTTGCTCTATATATTTATCTCCGAGACAATAACAGCAACTATTTTTTTCCCTAAATTTGATTCAATCTTTTAGAAGCCTCTTATTAACTTTTATCCAAACAAGCCGAATTTCTAACAAATAGATAAAGTACAAGTTGAATTTTAAATTTTTGCACATTTTGTACTCTCAAGTTCCACATATGATAATTGTATCATATTTTTAGTTAAACAATCACTTATTCCAGTTATAGTATTTGTGCAAATTAATTATTTCTGTTTCAAATTTTGTTTTCTTAATTAGTTAAATGAATAAAAAATCCTAATTATAAATCTATAAATAATTATTCTATATGTAATAACTTTTATAAATTGAGAATTTTCATCATATTTTCTCATATGTACAAATAAGATGATAAATTGATGTGCAACAAGGATATATTAAGTCTATAAAATTTTAGAAATTGTGTAAATTCATTATTTATTTAAAAGGAACATCATTAATTGTTAATATATATATGGGTGTGTCTACAGTAAGGGCGCCCCTACGTAAGGCCTTGTCTATACACCGTTTGATGGGAATCTGTGTATAAACAGATTCCCCACAGATTCCCATCAAACGGTGTATAAACAGGGGCCTTACGTAGGGGCGCCCCTACTATAGCCGCCTCCTATATATATATTTATCTTTGTTCTATTATTATAATTATATTTTTTTAAAAATATCTTTACTTCATTATTTACTATATTATAAATTAGATTATTTTTACATATATACTTATCGATCATAATAGAAATTCAAAATTTTACATCATATAAATAAAGCACATCTATTGCACGTGCAACGTTTTACTAATAGAGATATAAATAGCTAAAGTCTCAGTTCCATTATTACGGTCAATACACAACTTGTCCCATCTAACCACCGACTAGAAAAGAGTTGAACTTCTACAAGGATTCTAAATAACTCATATGACTAAATGAGAATCCTAATAAGTGTATGATGTAGACATGGAATACAATATATTAGGAAATTATATTATTATTATTAATTAGAATTATTTAGATTTATTATTAGGTATTATTTAATTTTGGGTAACTAGATTTATGTTTCCTGTTTCTATTAGTTTCTAGAATTTGTCTAGTTTCCTAGTTGTGTCCAATTGCCTATCTATAAATAGGCTTAACTATGTAATTATTTTTCAGATTATGAGACTATGATGAATTAATAAACGATTATTGAGTTTTCTCCTCCTATGGATCTCTCTCTCTGAGTTTTTATCCTGATTCTCTATTGCTCTTCTACCCATTCATCTATTTCTATCTAAATTCTATCACCCCTTGCTCTTCTACCTATTCTCTTTCTAAATTCTCATCTTATCCTACATCAATTGGTATCAGAGAGCCAAGTTCGCTTTCCTCTTGTCTATTCTTTATTTTTTTTTCTTTTGCACTCTAAAATATCCAAAAAAAAAAAAAACTGTTCACGGTGCTGTTCTCTGATACCAATTGATGTAGAACAAGAGTGAAAATTTAGAATAGATGAGAAAGAGAAGAGAAAGAGAGGAATTTAGAAAGAATTTAGAGAAAAAGAGGAAGAACTTTAGAGAGAGAAGAAGAATATTAGAGAGAGAATTTCTGAATAGTTGTATATCATTAATCAAGTCTTAAAAATAATGAACATAGAAGAGCTTATTTATAGAGAAGCTCTTAGACTCAACTAGAAAACTAGACAAATTCTAGAAACTAATAGAAACAGGAAACATAAATCTAATTACCCAAAATTAAATAATACCTAATAATAAATCTAAATAATTCTAATTAATAATAATAATATAATTTCCTAATATATTGTATTCCATGTCTACATCAGTGTACCTTCCACCGCTGCCTAGGTATAGCTTTGATTTCGAAGTGTACTAGGTGTCTTCTTACGGTAGCCACAAGCAACATGTTGTATTCTTCTACGTGAGTCCCACCGATATTTGTGGTGCATGTTCTTTAAAGCCGTATGCCTATGCTGCGCAAGTGGCGCTATGGGGCACTAGGTTCAGTTTGTTTTTTTTCTTTGCTACTAATAATTCGTGGTAGCTGCTATTCATAAAAGAAAATAATGAATTAATGTGACGTTACATTCTAATTTTAAGTAAAGATTAATTCTACACGTTAATAACTTATCTAAAAAATAAATGTGGTAACATGGTAACATATAGCTAGTTATATTTGTTAAATGTTTTATTTTTCTAGTCTACCTTTTAATTATCATCTATATTTTGTCAAGATAATTTATCACGATATTTATTATTTTTCTTAAATGAATTACGTGAAAGTTTCATAAATTTGATAATATAATTTAACTATTTTAGGTGACATACATGAATATATGATGCAAGCAAAACGTGTATACCAAAATGACCACTTATCATCTACATCAAATTAACTATTCATCTTTTGAATCTTCCTATTCTTTAAAATTCTTTATTACTAAAAACAAATTATAACTTAAAAATATTTTTTGTGATCACAGACGTACTCTGATTGCTAACCGCACTTACTTCTTATGTTGAGGTATGTAGATATCAATTCTCTCACCCCTAATGTCCGGAAAAAAAAAAAAAAAAACTTAAAAATAGTTCTTGGCAGGGATAAATACTCTTAATCTCTGGTGAGTGTTCATACTCTGTCTTTCTTTCCTTGTTCGATTATTTAGCCAAGATTAGTAAATCTACTAAGTGGATATATGAGGATAGCTTTGTAGTTAATTTGAAAACTTGAAACTACAAATGATTTTTATAAATTATTTTGGATTAGAATTTTCAATTGAACTTATTTTACAAAAATACGTAAATTATTTATAAGTTTCCAAACGAATTAATGACAAGCTTTCTTAAATTTTAATGGGTAATTTTTCTCAAGTAATTAAAACTTCTAAGAGTTTTAACAGTTGTGGAATTTATAATGATTTGAGGACCAAAATGAAACCATCTAATACTCGATTTCTCCTGAATTTCGTAAAATTAATATTTTATTATATTTTCACTTAAAATTACTAAAAGTCAGGGCTTTGGATTTTCGGTCGTGACAGAAATGGTATCAGAACTGTCGACTTTAGATCCGTCTGGGATCTTGCCTATCATATTTTATTATTTAAAAGGGATTTTTAAAAAGTGTTTGACAAATACCTCGTACATCATTTAGAAATTGGCTAAATATATTGTCTTTACTCTAATTTATCCTAAATCTTTCATTCATCTCCCTAAAGTGAAGCTCTAGTATTCTTGAGATGGCTCTAACCCAAAAATTCTAGTCTCAAAAGTGCTAGAACTGACACGAGACTAGTGAATTCTATTTTAATCCAACTTCTCTGATTCAAATGGACATTCATTCTTGTATTCCTATGTCCATTATGGTGACAAGCTATATGAACCTCGTAAGCTGAGATAGCAATTTGGTGTCTTGTATCTTAATTGTCGTGGGTTGAATTCATTTGTATGTATGAGATTGTGAAATTAATCCCTTGATTTTGGTATACTTTTAATTACTCGGTTCGAATAATTGGTGGTATAATTGATGATACTCTTGCATGATATATTATTTATAGATTGATAAATTGATACGATATATTGAGTTTGCTTAAATGTAGTATTGTACTAAATTCACCAAGATTGGCTCGACATTAATTGTGCATCGGTAGAGTAAATGATATAATTTCATTTGAGATTCTTTGGTTATTTGGCTCTGTCTAAATTAATGAATTATGATTACATTTTCTTGTAAATTGTTTACTTATGATAAATTATTTTGCCTACTTGATAGCTGCTTGCCTAGTTTACTTGTCTTTATAAGGTAAAGCTTTTGGAATTGGAAAATTTTTCACAATTAATAGACTAAAAAAATTTTCACTGAATAAAAAATAGATTTGTGCACCTAGATATGGTTTTCATTCGGACTTATATTTTCTCTCTAAATATATCGACTTTGTAATCTTTGGATAAGAAATTATTTAGTTATTGGTAATTTAATCAAACGTATAACTTTCTTACATGGTTTAAGTGACTTTTAAAGCTCCAAATTGATTTGCATGATTTGAAACAAAATAGGCTGTTATGTCTGAAGAATTATACGTCTTTATTTTCAAGAGAGTCATGAATATTTCAAATTTAAATAATAGTTAGGTAAAGATAATTTACTTTTTCAAAAGATGTATAATTTCAAAAACTTATGGGCTATTTAAAAACTGGAATTTCTGAAACTGCACTATTATAAAGTTTTATTCTTAGTGTTTACAGAATTTAGTTATGGTACTAAATTAATCCTAACCTATGTTTAATAGTATGAGTTAGAGAATTCTTTAGACCAAGGAAATTTTTATCAACTTAAAGTTTCAAGCATCTTTCTAGATTTGAATATGACAGATATTCTTAGTGCTTGACTTATAAGCTGAAATGTACATTCACATATTTATTTACGTGTTAACCTGGAATTACACAAGGAATGTTTATAGAAAATTTATGTGATAACTTGAGAGACAAGTTTGATTTCTTAGAAAACTTTTGGTACAAATTATTGTGGTATAAGTATAAATTTTTGAAAAAACTATGTGTGTGTTTGAGATATTATATATATAAATATCTCAATTGCATGAATTTTGCTAAGTAAAACTTGGTAGTAAAATCCAGTTTGGAAGTTTTTGTGAAAAAACAAAAGAATAATAGAATTTAAATCCTAGTTTGGAAGTTTCGTGAAACCCTGTTACTATGGTTTAATGTGCCTTATTAATTTGACATGGGTTATACTGTTGGGCTATTTCTAACATACAACCGCAGGTATACGGGTCGCAATAAGTAATATAGAAATAAAAGAGTATCGATTCCCACGAGGAGTACTCGATTCACTAATGTTAAGTACTAGCAGAAACTAGCTTCTAATTTATCCAAACAACGATAATTGATTGTTTTGTGCAAGAATTAAAGAGTAACTAACAATATAGAAGGTAAGAAAGGAAACCGAAATTAAGCAACCAAAATAGTTCTTAAAGCAACAGTACGGAATCTAGGGATGTAATATACCCTCTAACTCCTCCAACTACTTATTTTCCTCATAAAACCATTATCCATTTAGAATTGACAACCGAGAATTCTCAAGTATTCACAAAATCCTTTCCAAAACATAAGTGAAAATGTCTAAATAAGATAATATATTACTCCTAACATAAATTGATTAGACTCATTAGGTTTAGTAATTCTCACACAAAGTTACACAAGTTACATAGGTATATTCCTATCCTATGCAAACTCACCCTACACTAGGCAATCTTATATTGTTCTATCTATGTCTATACCTATATTCTCTTTCCCAAGTTCATATAGATTTCAGAACACAACTCTATTTATTGGCCAAGTAAATAGGTGCATTAAACTCAAAATAGAACAATCAACTCAATAATAGATATCAAGAACAATAGAGAAAAACAGAATAGTTAGATTACATTAGAAGTTCAATTGCCTCTCTAGAAATGAAGTTTAGCTCATGTTCATACAAGGAAAAACACAACAGATATAACAAAATAGATACATATTCAAGTGCAGAAAATAGAAGAGAAAGACAAGAGCAAAAAGTAAGAAAAACTCTTTTTGCAGCTCTCTGATATGATTTTCCCCTCTTGAATCCTCTTCCTTGATATTGTTTTCTCTCTTGGAGTAGCTCTAGAAACCCTTGCCTGCTAGGGTTTTCATTCCCCCAGTGCCTTTTTCTTCAGATGAGAGAAAAGAGAGTTTAAATAGAGGAGCTGTCATGAGCAAAATCCGGATTTTCTGCAATTTTTTGGCACTGCGGCACAAAAACTGGCACTACAACGCCGAGACGGGCAGAACCATGGCACTGCAGCGCCAAACGGTGGTACTACGGCGCCACGGTGTTAAGGCTACGGTGTCATGGAATTGGCACTGCGGCGTCATGGGAACGGGGCTGTAGCCCCGTTGTTTTAGGGTCGCGGTGCTGCAGCCCCATGGTTTCGGGGTTGCAGCGCCAGATTTTTGGGGCTGTAGCTCCACTTCTTCTGTGATGCTGTGGCGCTAAATTGACTACTAATCTTCACTCTGACAGCTCTATCACTGGTCTTCTCTCGTCACTGTATAAATTTATCACTAAAACATCTACATTTACCTCCAATTTAACTCCGAAAGACAACAATCTTTGCTCAACGATCTCTCACCTTAAATATACATAAAAAATAACAAAACAAGTAAAAAGAGCTCAAAGACGAGCAATTCTTAAGCTCGAAAGTATAGTAAAGATATGTGTAAAATATACTTATCATATACTTCCAAGCTTGTAATTATATGAGGGACTTATTTTATTAATGCATACATGATGTTGGTGGGCATTATATTATTAAATCCTTGAGTAATGAATAATTTTCACTACTTAAGTCAAGTTGGGTCGACTTTACCCTGGTGATCTCGATTGAATAATTGAGCACCTGTGTGGTTGATTTAATTTGGTATCCTAGATGTTGAGAACTCCTAGTACTGGAGACTTAGAATGACATCCCATTTGAGCTTCAAATAGAAATAAATTAGTTTTGAATACCTGAGTCCTGAAAGAACTTAGGTGATACATAGTAATACATGGCATTTTCATTAGAACTTTAAAAAAAAATCATGGAAATTATAGTTATGAATTAATATACTTGATTTGGTATAGAAATTTGAGTCATGCAAATTAATGTGTGGTATTTCCTTTGAAAATATAAACTGGGATTCTAAAATTCTTAGGGTTGAATATGTTATGAGCTGAGTAAGGCTTATATAAAAAGAATATCTATATATATATATATATTACTCATCTGCTAAAGTCAAAAAGTTTAACTATGACACACTTTACTATTTTTTCAAAACGCTTTATAAAATATCTTTCATAAAAGTGTCTTTCAAAACTATTTTTAATAAAATTGTTAGAGTGTGGTGACTTCAAATTTATAAAACACAAAGATAGTCTTACTAAAGTATGCCTTACCTAGAATTTTTCATAAATAAAGAATTGTGGAAATGTGTTTGCATATATGAAGTGCCAGTTAAAATATGTGATTTTAAATTTATTGAAGAAAAATGTTTGAAAACTTTTAGGAAAGTTTTGGGATTTTAAGAAAAATGTCAATTACGTTTAACTTTATTTAAAGGAATCATTAGATATTTTATCATAATCTGTTGAGAATTGAAACTTTGATTGAGTTATATTAAGTTTAATTTGTAACTCATTACTTGAATTGAGTTGGACACAAGTATCACTATGGTAACATAATTAATGATATTTGAGATCGATTCACTAGTGGGTCTATATAGAGACTTGCTAAACTCTTGCTAATATATTTTCAAAAAGATTACTTGGAGTTCAGATTTAGTTTACCTATAGCCAAGGTAAGACCATATTGTGAACCAGTGTAGTATTCTTGTATGTCCCTTATTTTGTGTTACATGATTTCAAAAATATTTTTGAAAATTCTGTTTGATTTGAAAATGAAGTAAAGTTTGATGGGAGACAGGCATTGCCGAGGGAACGACATATTCTGTTGAAACCTTATTGGGCATTATAATATTATTAATGGTTTTACTTATATATTGTATATCGAGTCATTTCTATATGACTTCTCCTTGCACCAAAGATTTAGAAAAACTTTGGAGGTGATTGATGATTTGGGATTATTATTATAATCCTATATTGGATCGAAAAACTTATAAAGTCTCTGGATATAAATATGGTATGAATAACTACCATATGGTATTACCTTGGATAAAAGACTTAGGAAGCTTTTGGGCTATATTTGTTATGTGAAGACTTGTATTTTAAATGATTAGACTACAGTGTGCTATGTACTCCTTTATTAGAGTTTTCTATTCTTGGTGATTCTAGTCATGTTTCCGACTAGAAGTATTCTGTATATTTGGTTACTTCTCACTCGTCCTGAGAAATAGTAAATGACTTATGTCGTTATATCCTTATTATGGTTTCTAACTTTTGAACTTATCTATCTTGTGTGGTATAACACAAGGGTAATTATTTCTATTTGGGATCTTGTTAGAGTCTTTGAACTCAGTGATTATTTAGAACTGAATTCTAGATACAGACAAATGGGATTATCCCAGTGCAATATTGATCTGATATGATCAGGGGGACAGTATCGCTTGTATTCGACATTTGGTCTGCTACTCTAGTTTGGTATCTAACAATCAACACTCAGGTTATAAGAGTCTTGTATTATTGAGTCTTGATTATTATTACTACTCATAGTTTATGTACCAACTTAACATCATTCTCATTTTCATATATCGATGTTCTTGTATCTATTAATGGGTCACCTTATGATTCCATATAACTTTATATACCTGTTTAGCTCATGCCTTATGTGGCATCGAAATTTTGTCGGGATTCTAACACCAAGTGGGAAGTATATGGCTCACTATCCGATTAACCATTATTCTTTATTAATTCTCTCATACTCCTTGTATTGTACTTGGCTTTCGAGACGAAATTCTTTTAAGGAGGGGAGGATATAACAACCATATTTTAAAATAGGGCAAATAAGTAATTTATAACCCGATGGCATTGTTGTAATTTTAATTTTTTGGAATATTAAATTCAAAATTTCCTGAATATTAAATACAAAGCTATAGTTTTATATTTTTGCATTTGAACCCCTAGAGAAGTCTTTCTTCTCACAAGAAAGTCTTAGAAGAGAGAAAGAGAGAGAGAGAGAGAAAGCTCTCTGTCCTGAACAGCCGCCAAGACACCGCGGGCTTCCCGGCCCAACATGCCACCCCGCCCTGTTCGTCAGACGAAGACGAACAAATCTCGACCAGCCACACTGGAAACCGAGCCCCGATGCCGGAGAAATCTTCCTCCAAAAGTTTCGCCAACCGCGGTGTTTTCCAGCCACCAGAGCTCTGTCGGATGTCGTTTCCCAACACCAATAGTACCATTGGACTCGTCTCGTCATCGCCATCATTTCCCAACTGGTCTCAGCTGTTAACTCACCGCCAGTAAGATTTTCACCATTTGGGCTGTTTTACCAAAGTTTGTAAAAAATAATATTATTATAATTTTTTCACTAGGTAATTATTTTACCCGAGGTAATTATATGAGATAAAAAAAGTTTAAAAATCGTGAATAAGTACGGTTAGTGGAAGTTAAAATGATATCGAAAAGTATGTTAATTTTCAAATTGAAAAATATGGTATTTTTCTAATTCAGAACGAAAAGTGATATTTTTTGAGAACTACATAGTGTTGGACTGAAGTCTGTTACTGTTCAGTTTGGGCCTTGTGCTGAGATTAGAAAAATGTTACTTTCTGAAATATTATTGAAAAAATGACATTCAGAAAAGTGATATTTTTAAAAATAATTCAGCAAAGATGATAGTTTCTAAATATTTGAAAAAAGTAGACATTTTTTCAATTAATTCCAAAAAGAGACATTTTTTGTATTTCTCAGATTTATAGCCCGTTTAAGGTTCGGGAACTCGAAATTGAATTCTGATTTCAAGTTTGGATTTAGTGAGGTCGAAAAACAAGTTTTGATATATAATATCGCTACATTTCGAAATGACACAAATTTCGTGGCCCGTAAATTATACCGTTTTGTGTACCATAGGCCGGTCCCGTACCGGGACTCACTTTTGATAAATTATATATTTAACCTAGCATTTTTAGGTGCTTTGAATTCAGTGGTGACCTCTGTTTCTCCGTCTGAGGCTCCGGTGGAAAACTCACTTTTCCAAATGGACTTACCGGGATCTCGAAACTGTTGTTTAAACACCCAAATGATTAATAGGAGTTTCTTCGAGTGTCTTTAGCTTCGTATAGCTATCATATTGATGTAGGAGTTTAATTACCTGGTTTTATATTTATTTTGAATTTATAATTGCATTATAATTGATTTATGAAAAATCGTGGTTCACGCGATAATTTTATAAAGTTATGGAAACACATTGGATTATTATGGGATTGCACTGTAGATTTCATATACATATATTTTTTTTAATTTGTGATTATATGGTAATACGGCGGAGAGTTGCCAATGTTATAGTAAATACCAGAATAATGCCATGTTGAATTTTAAAACATGATTTGATTCTTAGATACATAGTTCTTATAAACGGTTACACGTTGTACATACCATTGGATCACACACTTGAGTTTCATTATTACATCATGCCAGTTTAGATCGCTGACGAGTTGCTGCAGTACTAGGTGAAAGACCTAGGCCCCTGCACAGGTTTTTAGCTGACATACCTACGGGTAGTATCAAGATGCTAGGTACCTCTACTACAGAGGTATTACAGGGTCGTGATGGGAGGATGAGAGCTTACTCATATACTTGGTTGCTTTATGATATGTATAATTATGTGGATTTAGATTTAGTTTTGAATATGAGATTTTTCAAGATATCACATTTTGGAAAAAGTATTAACCATGCAAGTTCGGTAAAAATTGCATCCTTTCAAAAAGCTAATTGAATTACTACTGAGTATGTTAATTCCCACCCCCTACTTCTTCCACTTTCAGGTGTTTATCTAATTGAGGTAGTAATCTTGGTAGTTAGACAAGCTGTGTAGCTTGTAGTGGCAGTTCTACTCTTAATCCCTGGTGGATGTTCATATTCTGTTGTCTTTCTTTCCTTTTTCAATTATTTAGCCAAGATTAGTAAATCTACTAAGTGGATGTATGATGATGATTTTGTAGTTAATTTGAGAACTTGAAACTATAAATGATTTTTATAAATTATTTTGGAATTTGGATTAAAGTTTTTAATTGAACTCATTTTACCAAAATTCATGAATTATTTATAAGCTTCTATACGAATTAATTACAAGCTTTCTTAAATTGTAATGTACAATTTTTCTTATGTAATTTAAAACTTTTAAGAGTTTTAACAGTTGTGGAATTTATAATGTTTTGAGGACAAAAACAAAATTATCTAATACTCGATTTCTCGTGAATTTTATAAAATTAACATTTTATTATATTTTCACTTAAAATTACTAAAAGTCATGGTTTTAGATTTTCGGTCGTGACAGGTACAATTTGGTTCTCTCCTTAATTTAGTTTTTCACAAACAGAGTTCTTAAAAAAGAGACCTCTTCGGTTATTATGGATGTCGTTGTTAACGTTGGTTCATTAAATAGGAGAATATCTCTTTTTACTGTATATAATTTATATTTATTTCATAAAAAAAAATTGTATAAGGTATAGGTGGTACAAAATATGTATTTACTATGTACATACAGCGCATTATATATGACAAAAATGTGTGATAACTGATAAAGGATTGGTAAGCCTAAACACTATAAATAGGGCCTTCATTCTTCATAGTGTCTCATTCTAGAGTGAGTGAAAACACCAAGAGTGAGAGCAAAAGGTGAGATATTTATTCTGAAAGTTAAGGAGAAAATTATCTTAGATATATTCTAGATCGCTAGGTAGAAGAGAGGAAGCTATATAATTGAATAAAAATTCATAGAATGGAAGTATTTTCTGAGGGTCGTAATTTTTTCTTCTATTTTGGAGTTTTTCAACTTTAAATTCTTATATTGTACTTATTGATATTATTTATGTTTTAATTTCTCTATTTTTTTCTTGATATTTATTAGAAGTAGCATCTTTGGCATAATGAATATGGAAAGTCGAATACCCAACAGCTAGTATCAGAGTAGCATGTTGCAGCAAGTTGCGACAAGTTCTTCAGTGCACTAGAGCCTAGTGATAGTCTAAAAGGTTCTGCCTAAGGAGGGTGTGTTTAAATGAGAGCATTTGAACTCTCCAGTCTTTTTTGGGAACTTTCTTAGTAGTTTTCTTAAGCTAGAAGTGCACGACGATATGTCAAGAATCAAGTACCCAACTGTGATTAAAGTTAATGAGGAGAAATTTGATGGCAACATCAACTTTTCTTGTAGCAAATTCGAGTAAAAGATTTGTTAACTCAATCTCGTCTACAAGTGTAGTTTTCTAAAATGAAAGG
>JXTC01000036.1:625694-645213 GCA_002914845.1 Trema orientale
ATTCTCTGTAGAACAAACTCTTGTAATTTCATGTGTTAAGCATACTGTACAGGCCTAAAGTATAAGTTTTAAGAAATTGTATGCAACGCCTACACATTCATCCAGTTGTGCTTAAGGCTTGTATTAGAATATCGTGGTTTAGAAGATAGAAAAGCTAGTAACCGCTGATAAGCTATAAGAGGTATTAAATCTATTTTCTTTGTATGTTTTTATTTGCTATGAATTAATACTATGCACTCATATAGTCAATTGTTTTGAGAAAATTTTTTATTGTTCCTTAACCAATATTCTCCTGCGAAAATCGTTTTAAAAAACAACATGATGAACCCAGCATCAGTGGATAGTATCTTTGGCTTATTTATTCTGGTGCAAAACATTGAATAAAGGATCTAGATTCTTTTGCGTATGGCTACAAATACATTTAGCAATAAGCATAATACTTATTCAAGCCACAAGCTCGAGCACCTAGGTGAGAAAGGGCTACTTTTCAATATGTATGAAAGTTAGCATTGAGTAATTATCCACTTTGTAGAGACCCTTATGCTTTAGAAGATCTACCGGAAAGAGGATTACCCTCTGGGATGTGTGCAGCTATTAATTTAGTTTACAGTTAACAGAGTGGTAAAAAATGATTAATATAAAAAAGAAATTGGGAAAAAAAGGAATGTGTGATATGTGGATGATTGCCAATGTACCAATGTGCATATAAAGAAACAAATTTTCTACTAAGTGTAGCCTGTAACAAAAACCAATACATGTATTTATCACATTCGCACACAATGCTCCCAAATTTCTTATCTGTGTGAATCTAGGAAATTCTACAACATTTGCAATAACTTCGTAATCTTTTTGAGCTGAATATCTTATCCTCTCTTTTTATGTTCAATTAACTGGGAATAACTTTTTGATGATCAATCTTACTCTAAGTTGGAAAGCTTACTTTGCACTTATTTTCCATACATATTTCATATCATGAGTAGAGTTTTGTTGATTGGGACACTTAAAATCATACATAGTTTATTCTTTGGATTTATTAAGTATATCTGAATAAAAATTGGTTTCATTTTCGTTCCTCCTGTTAAAATAAACACGATAAGTTACCTCCTCACTTACTGTCATGCCTTTGAAGTTGATTCTAGTTGTGCTTAATTCAATATTTGTTTTATCATGTTCTATGCTTGTTCTGTCTTTTGTCTGTGTGCTTTCGATGTGCTTTTTGCTTGTTTTATCGTGATTTTCACAACAGTCTATCTGTTTGATAACACAATCATTTATGCCTTTTCGTTTATTCCTGCTCTATTTGCTTAGGTCGTTTTTGTGTTTTTACAAAAAATTTTCTTAAAAAGAGAGATTTTTTTTTTAATACATTTGTTCTCATTTTCTCTCATCCATAATTCCCATTCTCTCTAACCAGCGCTCAAGCTCTGCTTGTTGCGGACTTTCTCCTCGTTGTCTTTGTGGTAAAAATGGCAGGTTCTAATGTCAACATATACCCCCACCGATGAACCCAGCATCAGTGAGTATCTTTGGCTTATTTACTCTGATGCAAAACATTAAGTAAAGGATAATCTAGATTCCTTTACGGTTACAAATACGTTTAGCAATAAGCATAATACTTATTCAAGCCCCAAGCTCGAGCAAATATCGGCCTGGCGCGAAGATGAACGGCTCTTAAATTGAAAAGTTTCCTGAATCTTGGAAAAAGATTCGATCTAATACAGAGCGATCGAACACGCTACTAAAACGAACATAATTGACTGGCATGTCACAGAGATGGGCACTCTACCCTTGTCCTTCCTTAAAAAGATAGCCTGGTAAATTGGCAGGTTAATGAAAACCAGCAGACCACCAAGAATAGTCTGCAATGTAAGTGGGTTTAGAACCAAACTCTGCTCAGTCAAAACCAAACTCTTCAAACCCCAGATGAAACCCAATGCATTGATCAATGCGAGCGTCACCAAAATGGTAATCATCGGTGAATTAGTACCAAACTCCATTAGCTCTTGCTCGTATCTTTTATAAACATCGTCATCAACAACCTTTTCAGTTACCCCAAAGGCTGACTCATTGTATCCAAACTGCCTTAGGATTTGGTTCACGAAGCTAAATAAAAACGAAGTTGTCCTTCTATATTGCGACATTCTTTGGTCGTTCAACCATTCTTGGTATGTCCCTCCCCAGATAAATATTTCTCCAAGGCTGTACGCCCGGTTGGCCAAGAAGACATAGAGAAATGGTACAATCCATATTTTAGACATCTGCCAAGACAAGGAATATATCATTCAATTTGTTGTAGTACTGCATATAATTATGAACATTAATCAACGCAATTACAATCACAACCGCTCACTAAGTTGGAAAATTCTAAATTAAGCATGGCTATTCTTTTCCCCTATTATTGGATGTATCAGATGAGTGACCTGGATTCAATAGTGAAAATTGAGGGTACGTAAAAATTTTAACTTGGTATACAAATGTCCTAAAAAGACCTTAAACTTGATGGAGCAATATTTCTGAAACTAAGAAAGATTGAATGAGATGACTACTGCAATCCCGAAAAGGTTAATTAATTGGTTACCTCAGGAAACAAGGAGATTCTTCTAAGCAGAGAAAGTGATGGCACAATGGCATAATAGAGTGAAGCCATGCAGTGTGGAGACCAAAGCTCAAAGCAAAGGTATGAAAGTCGAAGTCGTAGGGGAATCTTCCCGACGCCGTTTATCAAAGGACAGTACCTTGAGAGTAGAATTTGAAAATTTCCTTCAGACCATCTCTTGTACTGTCCAAGTGATTGTAGTAGTGTTGTGGTAGCAGCTCCCAGAAATGCCTTTCTTTCTGGAGTACAAAACATGGATCTCCATCCTCTACATTGTGTGACTAATCCTGTTAAGATGTCTTCCACTAAACACCCATACATCAGGCCCATCTGCATGCACATCAGCATATCCATTTGTAAGCATAAGTTTTAAGATTAAGCTTGTTAAATTAAAACATCACCGACGGTCGTCGTATTCTGTTTTTCAATCAGTCAGAAATTATCAGGAAATTGTAGCGCTATTTCGTAGTTTAAATATATCTTTTCATCAGGAAATAGAAATAGAACATAAGAGAAACCTCTTTTCCCCACTTAGGGTTTTCTAATTCGTAGGTGCAGTTGGCAAGAGATTTGCTAGTTTCTTCGAGAGCTTCAGCACTAATTTCTTCAACTTTTCCTACACGATCAATCTTGCTTTTCCCGTCTAGTACTTTAGTTGCCTCCTTGTACTTCTTACCTGAAAGAGATTCTCTTCTGTGAAAGCAACCAGTACCCATATAGAAAGTTCCTCCATTAGCGTCAAATCCTCGATATTCGACCTTGAGATCATTATTATGACCATATCAAATAAGGAATTACACTGTAAATTATATGTAGTAAATAATTTTATGGGAAAAAAATACGGTAATTATTAGTAACTAGCTAGGCAAACCTCCATTGAAATTCGCATGGCCGCGCTGTATATATCATTCTTAGTGATGTTCTCAAATGCCTGCGGAAACTGGATAAAGGCAATTTCATGGCCTTTCTTTTCATCTAGAAAGAAGCACAATGCATCTCTCACTGTCTGCGAATTGTTTGAATACATGTCGCAGTCCACGTTTAGAATTATTGGAGCGTTGCTAATTCGTGACGATACCCTTATCTATTTTCTCAATAAAGAAACCAAAAAAAAACAATCAGTTTTTGAAGCTAATTATTACCTATAGCTAAGTTGACAGAAAAAATATAATAATTAGCTAATAATAACCAGAGCATTCATGGCTCCTGCTTTGTAGTTATGGTGGTATTGGGGTCTCTTTTCGCGTGACAAGTACACGACAGTTGGCAGAGGTTGTCCTTCACTGTCCACAGCTTTAGGATCTCTTCCATCGATAAGAATCTATAGAAAAAGTACGAAGTAATTACTGGTTGTAAAGTCTTAGTTCGAAGCTTTACTTTAATTCTGATCTTAATTTTCTACTACTTGAAGTCAAGTAGAAGTATGTCATATAAATGAAAAGGATGATAGATAATTATTTAGAATTAGAAAAATGTAGTACTTGAACAATGGTCTGATGATCACGTTTGCTTGAAACAAAGTTCCACTCACGGAATCCCTTGTGCTCTCCTCGTATCGCTTGTGAAACTCGGCCTAAGCTCGTGGTACTTTCAATCCTTGTCTTCATATCTTCATATAAATTCTATAATATGGAAAAAAAAAATTAGTTTTTTTCTAATAAAATTTTTAAAAAGTGATATTTTTCTAAATTAGTCCAGAATTTTTCAAAAGAATCAGTCCATCCGGAATTTTTCAATTTTTGATAGTTTAAGCCTAGAATTTTGTAAGAAGCCCTACTTATTAAGGGAAAAAGTTCATAAATACCCTTTTTTAATTATATTTTCATAAATACCCCTTTTTTATTTGTATTTCATCAATACCTGTTTTTGGAGAAATGTACACTACTACTGTTTTATACATGAAATGTATACAGTGGTCTATATTTTATGAGTAAAAATGATACTAAAAATTAGCATACATTTTAAAATATATACCGTAGTCAAATTTATAATGAAAAATAAACCGCGGTAAACATTTATATTGTAAATATATACTGTTCATATTTTACACATGAAATATGTATATTATGGATAAAATTTATATTGTAAATATCAACTACTTATATTTTGCATATGTAATGTGAACCATAAAAATGAATATTTTTGAAAGAAAAGTTAAGAACGGGTATTTATAAAAAATAAGTTTTAAAAACAGAAACTAAAAGTAATTTATTAACGATCCTGGCTCGAGAGGGCCTTAGACGATAGCCTGATCGAGGCGGATTATATATCTGGGAAAAGTTTATAAATACCCTTTTTTAAAACCATATTTTCATAAATATTTTTTATTTTTATTTTTATTTCATAAATAACTGTTTTTATACTTTTTTTTTAGAAAAATGTAGACCACCACTTTTTTACACATGAAATGTAGACCGCGGTATATATTTCATGCATTAAATGTATACCGCGGTCCACATTTCATGAATAAAATTTACACTCAAAATTGACACATATTTTAAAATATGTATCGTTTATATTTAATACATGAAAAGTGTACCTCATAGATAAAATTTACATTGTAAATATGGATCACTCATATTTTTTATAAGAAATATGGACCGTAAAAATGGGTATTTTTGAAAAAAAATTTAAAAATGGATATTTTTTAAATAAGTTTTAAAAAACGGGTATTATGTGTAATTTTCACTGTATATCTCCTATCTTTGTTTGGCCTATATCCCAACTTGTCGCGTCATTTAGAAAAATTAATAATTTCTATAGAAAAATTAATAATTTCTAATGTTAAAATCGGCTGTTTAATTTTTGTTCGCTCACGTCTCTGTCAAAGTCCTATTACCAATTCCCGAAACAAAATTGGTTTCAAACTCCCTGGTCCTGCGTTGTCTAGCCTTTGAGCCTTGAAATGAAATCTTGGGGCCATAAATATGTGTATAAGTAGACAAGGCTTGAAGTTACTTACAACAACAAGCTGTATTCAAGATTTTCGGGAGCGTGAGAGTGTGTGGGAGAGAAAAGGGTCAAATTCTAATTAGGTTAAAAATTTTATAATAATTTTTTTTGTTGAAAAAAAAAAAAGAAAAATGCAAATACTGACAAGTTGTACGTATGTGTAGATACATACCTTGATGGAGATCCAGTGATCATGATCATCATAATCGAGTGGTGGGGAATTAGCTGTTCGGAAATAAGCCCCGGGCGATCGTGGTTCCACTCGGAACTTCTTGCAAAAGGGAAGCCATTCCTTGGAGAAACGAGAGGCTTCTAAGAGAGCATAAAATGTCAAGTCCGAACCGCCATCGTCAGATAGGTAGACGCTAAGCTTCTCCGGCGGATAGTTATGAGCCATCATTGACAACACTGTGTTGATTACCATTAAAGGCGGCTCCGATTTTGGATCGGCGGTGCACACAAAAATGTCCACGCCTGGCAAACTCTTCTCATCGTATCTGCTACAAAGTACTTATGTATTAACAACAACAAATATTGATTATACATACTGTGGTATACATGGACTTAAAATATATTTATGTAAACATACCTGAGGGAGAGTCTGTCTTTGAAAGTGAGACGATATACGGGATTCCATCTAACAAGAGTAGTGATAAACCAGTAAAAAGCGAAGAAAATCTCAGAAAGAGACATTCCAATCCAAGCCCATAATTTTAGTGCACCTTCTTCTTTCGTTGGCATATACCTGAATCTGTACACAAGAGTCAGGCATATGCCTATAGAGATTGTTGCTACGAACAATCGAAACAGCGCACGACCCTTGGCTGACTTACTTTCGAAAAGAGGAATATAGTCATGGTGACTTTTTCCCATGGTCTGATCAGGGTATAGTTATATGTATAGGTGTATAACGAGTTGTGGCGAGCTAGACTGTAAAACTCTATAATAACATATATATATATACACACATATATAGAAGCACGAATATGACTGCGCGTCTTGGAGCCCCTCCACTAGATACCTCCTCCCGGTACTTGGTTCATTTTCATTTTCATTTTAATTTATTTTTTATTTGTTATTTTTTATTTTTTAATTTATGTTTTACAAACACCAAACCTAGTGAAAAGGAGCGCTAGCTAGAAATGTCGCAACTAAATTGGCACTTAGCTAGAGAGCGTCTATTTTTCGTCCAACAACCATTAGAACAAACTATAAAAGACTCTGAAAAAAAGAAAAAGAATACACAGTGCTTTGATTTAGGTGAAAAAGTGACCTATTAAATGTAAAACCAATGTGCACTGGTTGTTTGGTTAATTTGTCTTCCAATTTTTTTTTTTTTTCAATCTTTTTCTTTTTAAGTTATGTAGGAATATGGGAGAACTGGTGGCTGCACTCTACAGTCATCAATTTTCCATTAAATACTGACCTACTCTTTACCAGGAAAAACGAATTGCCATTAAAGAAAAAAAAAAGAAAAAAGAAAAAAACAGGTGGCTGCGTATCTGAAGTGCATGTTGCCATATTTGTTTCTTAATTGAAAGCTTTTATTTTTACAACTTAAAGTCTGACTTTTTTTTTAATGATTTTATGGGAGTGGAAATTTGAACTTGAGACTTTTCACATTAGGATTGAGACTTTTCACATTAGGAAGAGGTGTGATTACAATTAGGCTAAGTTTACGACCAATTTAAACTCGACTTTTGTTCATACGTCAAATAGCAAAAAATAAGAAAAGGAACGTTCGTTTTGTTATTTATTTTATTAGGATTGTTCATACATCAAATAGCAAAAAATAAGAAAAGGCACGTTGGTTTTGTTATTTATTTTATTAAGACTTTGAAGCATTTGAGTTTTGTTTATGTTTTGTTGTAAGAATAAGGTGTTTTGAGAAGAGGAAATTAGATTTTTATGGTAAAAGTTAAAAAACCAAAATTGAAGAATCCTGGATTTTGAAATTGTTTGAAAAATTTAGGATTTAATTAGAAAAGTATCACTTTTAAAAATATTTAGGAAAATACTCATTTTTATTAATTGGTAAGATACTTGAGATAATTTCTCAAATTACCTAAGGTAACTTGATTGGTTACTTCAAATAACTAAATTAGTCACCTCAAGTATCACTGAAAAATACCAATTTTGAAAAAAATAGTATTTTTCTAAATCTTTATTAAAAGTGTTATTTTTCTAAAATTATTTCAAAATTGATATGGTTCTGAACCCATCCGGAATTGAAATTTACGCCTAGGACTACTTTTTAAAACATTTTCATAAATACCTGTTTTTATTTTTTTTTTAAAATACCCTACTTTTATGGTCCACATTTCATATGCAAAATATGAATGGTCCACATGTATATTGTAAATTTTATCTATGAGGTATGTATTTCATGTATAAAATATGAATAGTATATATTTACAATATAAATATTTACCACGGTTTACATTTTTCTTTATAAATTTGACCTATGATATACATTTTAAAATAAATGTCAATTTTTATTATAATTTTATTCATAAAATATAGAACATGGTATATATTTAATGTATGAAATATATATTGTGGTATACATTTCATGTGTAAAATAGTAGTGGTCTATATTTTTTCAAAAGTAAGTATAAAAATAGATATTAATGAAATAAAAATATAAAATTAGTATTTATGGAAATATGATTTTAAAAATAGGTATTTATGAACTTTTTCCTTTTTTAATTTTTAACTCCATGGACCTGAATTTTTGTAAGAAGCTCTTTTCAGAATAAGCACTTTTTAGTGTTCCAGTTTAGATCAACTTTAGTAACTTTATAATCTAACTCCGCGTTCCTTTCGTTTTTTTTCGCTTGCGGAGGATTTTGGCATTTTGCCAAAAATATTTTCAGATCTCAATAATTTTGTTCGTCAAAGAAAAAATTAGAATGGTTGCGAGCAGTAACTTATATGTATATTATCAGCCATATATGTTGTGTATATATATACACGTACACGATAATTGCATCTCTATTTTCTCTAACTCATTACTTGTTATTAATTAATTTATATCTATATATATATTATACGCGTAGTTTAAATTTTTAATGGTTAGAGTAATAGATAAAAGAACCAATTTTTTGACATCATTCAACGTGCACCAATTTTAGTTTCATTCTAATATATATGTTTTAATCCAAATATTTTCCTTTTAAGATTTTTTAACATATTCTGTTGGGAATGTATGTTCTTCAAAGCATATTCTATTTTGTAATAAATATTTTCTAGAATTAATAAAATACTTTAGATATTTTCATTATATCTTTTGTATAAGTATGATCTAATAAATGCCCATTTAATTACATAATATGTATTTTTGTGATCAAGAGGTAAATTCACAGAAAATATCGATATAAATTATTTTATAATTAAATAAAATGCTTTGCAGTTAACAAAATAGAGTTGAGCTTTTTAGTTTAACTATTGTAAATTCATCGAGTGATTTGTCTCAAAAAAAAAAAAAAGATCTACTAATGTCGTTAGACTACATTGAACATATCAATTATAAGATTCAATAGACCTAGAATAACTTTCAAATATATTAAATCTCATCTAACATTAATAATACTCTATTCTCAATCCCAGAGTTAGTTATTGCTGGAAATTCCGAAAAATGATTTCGAAAAACGATTTTAACGAAAATGATTTCTACAGTTTTGTAAACAATTCAAAAACTCAGCGGAATTTGGTATTTTAAAATTTTTCTTGAAACTTTATAAAACAAAACATAGAATCATTGATCTAACATAAATCAATTCATGGATCTTGATTTAGATAAAACTTGGAAGCACTTCACAACCATTGAGCCTTTCCGTCTATTCTCTGGAGCCCGTTGAATGATCTGGAGTGTGGGCACCTTCTTGATTCCCAACGAGAGATGAGCGGATGATCCGGAAGATGCTCTTCCTTCTCCTTGACTATACGTCTACGGCCATGGGTATCTTTCCCTCAGCAGCCATGAATGAGCTGGGATTTTCTCATGCAGTTGCTCGGCTCTCTCACTCTCTCTTTTTCTCTATGTCACACGTGAAGCACAGTTACTGTGCTATAGATGGCGTGTAGCTTTCTTACAGAGTGTTAGGAGTATTATGGAATAACCTCCCCAATAAATACACAATATTAGAAGTGATAAAATAAATGTGAAAAATAATGCCGAAATAAAATGAACAGGACACACAAAATTAGCGTGGTTCACCAAATTAGCTACGTCCACAGAGCTGTTGCAGATTTTCACTATTGAGAGAAAATGAACCTTTACAAGTGTTTACACTCAACACACACCCCAAACCCCGAATACACCCAGATAAAAACTATATTTTTCTCTCACTCTTAAAGAATAAAATCTTATAATTTTACTCTCTTTCTCTTAACACTTGGTGTCTCACTTTCTGGGATGAGAAACAATGAGAGATGATGACCCTATTTATAGTTGAGGCTCCTCCAAACTTTACACATTTTCCTCTCAAGGTTTCCTAATGTATCACACGATTTTTACACGGTATTTTATCATATATTAGTTGGCCATTTAATTTTCTTTTTTACTATGTATTAAACAGGGATTGTACATGAGCAAAACACAGTTTTGCTCACACGGTTAACACAGGGAGAAAATCTCCACCGCTTGACAATCTCCCACTTAAAGACTAATTTCAGTTATCTTTTCACACCCGATCAGTGCAGTAGTTCATCTTCTCTTGTTCATGCTTGCAAGCCAAGTAAAGCTGAACACAACTTCAGTTTGTCAATAGTCACTGTCTTAGTTAACATATCCGCTGGGTTTTTGCTTTCTGGAATCTTCTCTAACACTAAGACTCTATCTTCTGAAGCTGAGCATATGAAGTGATACCGAACCTGTATATGCTTTGTCCGAGTATGATACACAAGGTTCTTTGCAAGATGAGTAGTACTTTGACTGTCATAATACAAAGCGTTCTTCTCATAATTCTGACCCAGTTCCTCTGGAAAACTCTACAACCATATCAACTCATTGCTTGCTTCTGTCACAGCAACATATTATGCTTCAGTAGTAGATAGAGTGATAATCTTTTATAGCTTTGAGACCTAGCTAACTATTGTACCACCTAATGTGAATGCGTATCCAGTAGTACTCTTTCTACCGTCTACATCACTAGCCATGTCAGCATCCACATAGCCTTGTAAACCTAAATTTAAATTTTTTGAAGCACAAGACCATGTTACTGGTACCTCTCAAGTACCTGAGAATCCACTTCACTGCGTCCTAGTGTTGTTTTCTCAGATTGCTCATATATCGACTCACAACTCCCACTGCATGTGCTATATCCGGTCTGGTGCACACCATAGCATATATAAGACTGCGAATAGCAGAAGAATAAGATACCTTGGCCATGTGAGCTCGGTCCTGTTCTGTTGAGGGTGACTGTTCCTTGGTTAGTTTGAAGTAACTAGCCAAAGGAGTACCTACAGGCTTTGCATTATCCATGTTGAATCTACTAAGTACCTTCTTAACATACTCCTCCTGAGATAGCTTCAACTTCCCTTTCACCCTATCTCTAGAAATCTGCATCCCAAAGATTTGCTTTGCAGCTCCTAAATCCTTTATAGAAAACTCCATTGACAATTCTTTCTTGAGCTTATCAATTTCCTCTATATTAGCTCCAATAATCAACATATCATCTACATATAAAAGTAGAATAATATAAGAATTGTCAAACCTCTTTATGTAAAAGCAGTGATCTGCTTGATACCACAAGTAACCATTGTTACTCATAAATGCTTCGAACTTCTTGTATCACTGTCTTAGAGCTTGTTTTAGGCCATACAGACTTTTCTGAAGTTTACACACCATTTTCTCTTTCTCTTGTACTTCAAAACCTTGTGGCTGCTTCATGTAAATTTCTTCCTCCAGGTCACCATAAAGAAATGTCGTCTTGACATCTAATTACTCTAGATGCAAGTCTTCTTTAGCCACTAACCTAAGTATTATTCTCATAGTGGTCAATTTAACCACTGGAGAGAAAATCTCAGTGAAGTTAATGCCTTTCTTCTATTGAAAGCCTTTGACAATAAGCATTATCTTGTATCGCTTACTACCATCATGTTCTTCTTTTATTTGATACACCCACTTGTTGTGAAATGCCTTATTTTTTTCTGGTAGTTCTGCCAACTCCCATGACTGATTGGACACTAGTGAATTCATCTCATCTTTTATGGCTAACTCCTACTTGATTGACTCATCATTCTGCACTGCTTCTTCATAGGTCTTTGGCTCACTTTTATTAGTCAATAGAATGTAATGCAGTGCCGGAGAATATCTCTGAGAAGGTCAAATTATTCTGAAAGATCTTCTGAGTTCACCATTAGGGTCTATGGGTCTGCTGCTGGTTCTATAGCTTCTTAATCTTTCTCGCCATCATTAATCTTCATTGTTTCTGTTGGGATCTTATTCAATGATATTACCCTATTCTTTTTTTTACTTCAAGACATACACTATCAGCTCCGGTGTCCAATCTGTCCTTGTACATTACCTCCTTGTTGAATATTATATTCCTGCTTTTGATGATCTTCCAATTTTGGTCATCCCAGAAACGATAACCAAACTCAGCATCACTATAACCAATAAAGAAACACTTTTTAGACTTGGGATCAAGTTTACTTCTATTGGCAGGGTTTATATGAACATAAGATAGACAACCAAATACTTTCAAGAAAGAAAGGTTTACCTTTTTAATGCTCCAGACCTCTTCTAGTATTCTGAGCTCTAATGATACTTGATGATCCTCTATTGATAAGATATGCAGCAGTGTTAACTGCATCGGTCCAAAATATTTTGGCAGCCCTGCGTGCAACCTCATACTCCTTGCACGTTCATTCAGGGTTCTGTTCATTCTTTCAGCAATACCATTCTATTGAGGTTTCTCTAGAATGGTTTTCTCGAACTTGATCCTATTAACGGCACAATATTTCTTGAAATCATCATCATCATCATATTCTCCCCCATTATTAGACCTCAAGCATTTCACTTTTAGATTAGTCTCATTTTCAACCATAGCTTTCCATTTCTTAAAGTTATTTTAAATGTCAAATTTATTTTTTAAGAAATAAACCCATACCTTTCTGCTCGAATCGTCAATGAATGTCACATAGTATCTTGAGCCTCCAAGGGATATCACAGGAGATGGTCCCCACACGTCTGTATGAACCAGCTCTAATTTTGCTGCTTTCGGTTCTCTTCTGCCTTTCGAAAAGCTCACCCTCTTTTGCTTGCCAAAGATACAGCTTTTGCACAGGCCATGCTCAACTAACTTTAGCTTTGGTAGCTTTCCTTTTGACAGCATCACCTTTATTTCCTTCTCGCTCATATGCCCAAGTCTATAGTGCCATAGACTTGAATTAACTTCAGCATCGATGGTCCCTAGGATATCTCTGTAGACTGGAAGTTGTGTAGAGAGTTCCAGTTTTGTTTGTTCGAGCAATAACCATGGCTCTTTTGCTAACCTTCCACGAGCCACCAGTAAAAGTCACATTGTGTCCTTTCTCGTTAAGTTGTCCCACCGATATAAGGTTCCGCATCAATCTAGGTATATGCCTTACTTTCTAGATTTTCTACATCGATCCGTTTGACCTCTTCAGATGGATATCACCGATACCAACAATATCTAAAAGTTCTCTATCGGCTAGATAAACCTTTCCGTAATTACTAGTGACATAATTCTCTAATACATCACGATGTGCAGTGGTATGAAACAAAGCTCCAGAGTCTAAGACTCAAGAGTCAATTGGATTATCTAAAGATAATAGTAAAGCGTCATGTACTTCATCAGTCATGGCATTCGCATCATTTCTGCTGTCGTCTTTTCTTGGTGCCCTGCAATTCTTTTTTATGTGGCCAGTCTTGCCACAATTCAAGATTCTAGTCTTCTTTCGGATCTGGACTTGTCTCTGCCATTCCTTGACTTGGACCTACTACGACCCGGTTAGAATTCTTCTTGCTGCTTCTTCCCCTGTTCTCGAGATTTAGGGTAGAACTCGATGATGCACCTTCACCTAAATCAATTCTGCGAACTTCTTCTGCCAAAATTCAGTTTCTAACATCATTAAATGCAGCTTTTCTTTGCCTACAGAATTGCTAACCGCAGCCCTCATTGGTTCCCAGCTAGTCGGTAGAGATGCTAGAAGAATTAGAGCACGAACTTCATCGTCGAAATTAATTTTGACGAACGTCAACTGAAAAACGATCGTGCTGAACTCATTGATATGAGTTGCAATTGAAGCACCTTCTCCCATCTTTAAATAAAACAACTTCTTCATCAGATGTACCTTATTGTTTGCTGTCTGTTTCTCATACATGTCTGACAGGATGCTCATCATCTCTGCTGTGGTTTTTGCCTCCGCCACATTATGAGCAACGTTCTTCGTTAGCGTCAATCAAATTACGCCTAACACCTGTTGATCAAGGAGTTCCCAGTCGTTATTCTCCATCTTCTTGGGTTTCTTCTCTGATAGAGGCTAATGCAACTTTCTACTATGCAGATAATCACTGATCTGCAATCTCCAGTATGAGAAGTCTGTACCATCAAACTTGTCAATTCTGGGTCCTGATCCTTCACCTCTGGCCATCGTTCCCACTAAAATTGAACCTTTCTCTGATACCAGTTGTTAGGGAATAACTTCCCAATAAATACACAATAGTGGAAGTGATAAAATAAATGTGAAAAATAATGCCGAAATAAAATAAACAGGACACACAAAATAAACGTGGTTCACCAAATTGGCTACGTCCATGGAGCTGCTGCAGATTTTTACTATTGGGAGAAAAGGAACCTTTACAAGTGTTTGCACTCAACACTCTCAACTCACACCCAGACCCCGAATACGCCTAGAGAAAAACTGTATTTTTCTCTTACTCTTAAAGAATAAACTCTCACAATTTCACTCTCTTTCTCTTAACACTTGGTGTCTCTCACTTTCTGGGATGAGAAACAATAAGAGATGAGGACCCTATTTATAGTTGAGGCTCCTCCAATCTTTACACATTTTCCTCTTAAGGTTTCCTAATATATCACACGATTTTTACACGGTATTTTATCATATATTAGTTGGCCATTAACTTTTCTTTTTCACCGAGCAAAACTGTGTTTTGCTCACATGGTTAACACACAGAGAAAATCTCCACCGCTTGACAAGGATAACTTTTCTCTTAAGATAGGCTTATTAGGCTCAATTGACCATTCAATTAGTATTGGGCTATGTGTGAGCTGGATAGGGGATCTTATGGATCCAAATAGTTTAAGCTCCAATAGATCAACTACCCACAGTCATAATTAACTCTTAATTATGAGTGTGCCTTATCCATTAATATTGGGGCACTCCACTATAGGCCCAATATTGTATTCTTAGACTAAATGTTATATATTTAATGTGAAGCTAATTAACACTTTAATTCACTTGATCCATTTAGCATATACTATACCTTCAGATATATCCCCAATGTAATGCCGTACTAATGAGGTGAAATTACTATATTATCCCTCTAGTATATATTTACCTTTGAGTTACCATGTTTCATCTAATGGATAATAATTGACTACGGTGTTTGTAACTACCCATACAAACACAGTCAAATTCACAAAGTATCGCCTAGTTTTTTATTATCCAAGTCTTTGAAAAAACTCAAAGTAACATTATATGGATAGTGTCCAAATCATGAAGGACGCTCTCGTCAATTCACAAATCTTATCTTCCAAGATACCGGAGTTCGAACTATATAATCGGAACTAGTCCTTTAGTAAGTTAAAAAGATAAAACTTATGAAAGCAAGTCTGGAAATCAGTAGGATTAAGGTAATCTTGCAATAGTGCTAGATTAGTGAAAGATAGAATATTGAGTTACTGCACTTAATCTAAAATTCTATTTTTACTTGGTCCAATTCAATGCACTTATAACTTTCTTATAACGCACTAGTGTTTCTATCTGAAATCAGACACTTCGATGATTGGAGACTTCATCAATCCCGTTGAAATAGACAACACTAAATTCTATTGCAAAATAAAGTATTCCATCTTTATTTGTAGAATGTGAACTTTTAATTTAGACATAATGAAATAAAGAATTTAGTCTCCCATATGTGAACACTTTATATGAATAATTTTTTATTACTCATTATTAGTCATGGAAACTTTTAGACATTTGTACAATAGAAAACACAAACATCACATGTATATAATTGGAACATAATATGAAATTTATTAACAACAAATAGATAACCATTAAATCCAATAAAAATTATTTAAAATTTCAAACAAAGAAACTGCTTTCTAGGGCATATTCCCAACAGTTATAAGTTCATACTTGTTTATACTGTAATATTTGAGTTACTAAAGAGTGTAAGTCTAATGAGAGATCAATATTTCCAGCAACTTTGTGTGAGGTATTTAAAGACAGTGATACTTATAGATTGATAATATAGAATTTGTACATACATATTTCTTGATTGGTTTTCGGTACTTGATCATAGAATTCTCTTGTCCAAATGTGTGAACATATCTAATTAATATGTTTAAAATGATTATTAGAGAAAACTAGTAAGAATCGAGAAATTATAGAAATATAATTAAATTGATTAGACAGACGAGATGTCAATTTAATTAAACATTACTTTTTTGCTATTAAACTATTTGGTACGGAAAGGTAAGTTCGGTAACAATATATATGTTAGGATAATACCTAACAAGTATTTATTAATATAAATATTTATTGAATATTTTAGATATTTAATAAAGTAATATTACATACATAATATTTGTGATAATGTTTTAATTATTATACAATAGTAAATATTGTCAAAAGGTCACATGATTTATTTATTAGAAAAATATTTTAATAAAATTGTTTATTAAGGTTAGGATATATTTTCTCTAACTAAATTAAATAAGATTATTCATAACTAATAAGAGAAGCTAGATACTTCTCGTGGATATGTTGCAAGGCTTTGTTAATTTATCGTGTGTCTTAAACTATATTGGTATGACCATATGTAAAAAGTCTTATTATATAAAAATACTGAAGAATGACCATATGAAATATGTTCTTGTAATAAGTGTCGTTAACAAGAACATATTTTCATGAACTTGATAATTAAGCGTGTTTTTCTTAATTCTAAAATAAGGAATGAACCTATATTCGTAAACTTGTATTATTTACGATATTAAAAGGTACGGATTAAGAAATTGATAATCTAAACCCTGACATTTTGGTAATGCTATATGAAAACCACAACTTTATTATATGAAGAAGTGAATATTGTCTTGTGAAACTATTGGAGCTTGGATGATTTAAACATTAGTTAAGTATTAACCGAAGTTATTATTTTATCAATTGAAGACTTTCTGTTAGTCTAGTCATCTATTAGATATAATCTTATATAAATGTATTGAAAAATATAACTGGAGGGATAAAACGATTATTTTACCTCGCTCCAATTATCGGTATTCACATAGGAATACACATGCAAATGTTAATTATCTAAGGGACATAATTTTGATATTATAAAGTATCTTATGAAATTTATTTAATTCAAGAGTGCAATTTAGTCCTTTAGTAGAACATGTCTACAACTAGTAGTACAAGCCTACTTATACTAAGAGTTAATTAAAATTGTCCCTTTCGTCTACTGGAACTTGAATTAAATAGATCTATCTAGGTCTCCAACCTACATCAATATCTTGGACTATATGAGATCAATAGAATTAGGCTCAAATAGTTTTCTAGGCAATTACACAAAGTGTGAAAATGCTATATAGGCCTAGTACACTGCTAATTTAACAGTGAAATTCGGGCAAACTTAGGGCTCAGACTGGCCAAATTACCTTATAGAGGAGCCTAGAAAAGGCTCATCCCCCCTCTCCTTTGAGTAAATAGTTTAGTTTCTTTTATTGAAATATTTGTTTGGTAGCTACACTCAAAAAATAAAGGGAAAAGTGAGAGAGAGAAATTCTTGGAGTCATCATTGGAGGCCCTTTAGAGTTCTTGGATTCTCACTTGAAGGTTGATCAATATCGAGATGCCAACACACCTCTGTAGTTTCAAGCTTGGTATTTAGGAAGGAATACTCTTTTACTGAGGTTATCCGAAATTGTTTTATGAAAAACTAAATCTGAAATTATTTTTATTCTATGCTTCCCCTTAATTTAGATTTTGCCACTGTTTTTATAAAATTTAACCAACAATACAAACTTTCTAAAACCAATGATTTGGTAGTGAAGAATTAATGTAAGAAGTCCACATACTTTCCCTATTGGTATAGTTTCTAATTCATATACTTTCCCTATTGGTATAGTTTCTAATTCATATTTATTGATGTAGATAGTTATGTGAATTTACATGTATATATATAGTAGATTTATAGGTTAAGTTTATTTTTTTTTAAAAAAAAGAAAGATTAATAAGTGGTAAATAAAATTGCTTCCCTCAAAATTAGAACTGTTTACACATTGGAAAAAATGAGTTAGTAGTCAAACTAGCTAGTTAATAAACTATAAAAATGGCCTTTTTTGATAAATGAGCAAGCTAAAAATTAAAATTTTAGAATTCCCAACTTTCCAACTCTCAATCAAAGCAAACTTAAAAAGAAAACTAATTCATATATAACAAACCTAAAATGAAAGCTTATTCATCATCCCATGTCTGTTGAGTCTCCTCTCAGTGCTCACCCTTCCCATTCTTAGGGGTGGTAATATAGGTCATGACACGATAACACGACTCGAAACCTGCACGATTAGCTGAACCTGCTTGACAGAAATTGACTCGAATTGACACAATTAAGTAATTTTTTGATATTAAATAATTATTTTCAAAAAAATATTTTTTCATGAATTTCTTGCAGATAAAATAAAAGACATAAAGGTAATGAACTAGTTTCTCTTACTACAGTAAAACTTAATTAAAAAAATCGAGTAAACTAACAATTATACTATTTATATACGTTTTGACCCATCAATCTGCACGTCGTTTTCATTAAACAGGTGATACGTAAGTTAACCTATTAACGACACGATTTAATTAGGTTAAACACGATACGACACAGATTGCCACGTGTGCCCATTTGTAACATCCCCCAAATCCACATGCGTATGTAAGAGATATTTGGATGAATATTCAGTGAGATCGGGAGATGCCACTCGACTTCGAACTGATAAAATGGTGAAAATTTAAAACTTTTAAAACTTCCTGAGAGAAAAAGAGAAATTTTACTCACTCATAGTTATACGTACTTTGATACATACATATATACACACCCAGACAAAGTAGGCCTTTCATAAAAATATATGCATAATATACACACACTCAAAATAGGTACAAAATTGCCTCTCAGGAAACCACAGCGTCAAAATGCCCATATACACAAGCCGCAGTCAGAAAGTCGGCACTCTTCCTCTAACTCACATATCAAGAGTATCATTTGCAATGTAAGAATATTTATGAGTATAAAACTCAGTAAGTAATGTGTGCAGATGCAGAGTGCACATGACAAAGAACAGATAATCATACGATTGGGATCCCCGTGTATATTGTATTGCCTGACAAGACCATGAATCGTATACTGAGCCACTCAGATAACTAATAACTAATCACAAGCCATCGTATGGAGGTCTCGAGTCTCAAATACATCTTAAACCCCTCTGTGTACTGCAGAGGTCCTCCTCATACTGCTATCAGAGTGTTCCCAAAGGAACTAAACATATATATTGTCCCCGAAGGAACCTAATAATGTCCCCGAAGGAACCAGATAATGTCCCCTAAGGAACTAAATATTTGGGCGCTGGCCCGCCACACCCTATTCACCAATACTCGTCAGATAATATAAATACACCACGTGTTCATGTCTCATGCAAAGCTGAATGATAAATGCATATGTACACATATCCACAGATTCTATAACCACAAATTCCACAGATTCACATAAACAGA
>JXTC01000036.1:645923-681399 GCA_002914845.1 Trema orientale
AAACAAATTTCATTTTGAAAATCATATCCAAACTACTTATTGATCTAATCAAGTATTTCCTAATAATTAATATGTCCAAATAATTATATAGAAAACAAACTTAATACACGTCAAGCTTATACCCATGAGCGTGTTTTGAGCATTTCACTGTAAAATTTACTTAGTAAATGACGGTTAATAATAACAAGAAAATTACAACAAGTATTTAAGAATTTTAACTTCTTTTCTTTTTCTTTTTCTTTTTCTTTTGTTATAATTTAATTTTTTTTTAAACAATTTATGCCCAACTATGAATGCACATATAACTTTAATTTAAATGATATAGAGTCATATTATTATTGACTATTTAATTTTGTAAGGAGCTGGGTGTCATACAAAATTTAGGATATCACACCATTCCCATCTTTTGTTTCTCTTTATAACAAGTTTTAGTGCCTTCATCTTATTTTTTATTATGTGACTAAAAATTTTAAGTAGCGAAAGTATTTTCTCCTACCGAAAATAATTTGTCCACTATTTAAAATTGTGCATGGAACCAAATACTTATGCGAATTTGGGAAAGATAAATTGTAGATTAGAGATATAGCTTAACACTGATATATAAAATAACTTTTTCATCTTGCGGGATCAGTATTGTAGGACCTTCATTTTTATGATGTTGAATTTATTGTTTGGAAAATTAGAATATATATGGTAAAGTTTTTTAAAAAATTTAATATTCCCGGATTTTTAAATATTTTGAAAAATCTTAAAATTATTTCGAAAAATATCATTTTAAGATATATTTAGAAAAATAATCCCCAAGGCAGCTGAAGCTAAAGCCCCAAGGCAAGTGAAGGTCACCAAAGATAATCAAATTTCAGAGGCCTTAAAAGGAAAAGCTACAAAGGACTGAAGAGGAGACAAGCAAGATTGACAATGAGGAGAGCTAATGGGACCCCAAAGGTCGCTACAACACTCCTAACCAATTTTGCAAAGACTACTCTTACAAAGTCAACAAAGCTCATTGGTGGCAACCCTGCTATAACCAAAAAGGTTAAGGATCATTGCCTAATTCAAATAATGATTGGTTCTATTCCAATCGATATTGTCACCGGCAATGCCAACTTGGCGATTTTCATAAAGGAAGAAAACAATTGTCTAACTCTTTCAAAGTTAAAAGCCACTAAAGGTACCATGCCATCAAGTATCCCAACGTTGCTTAAAGAGAATACGAACACACCCTATACTCAATGTGTTGGGAAAAATTCAAATGTCTCTCTAATAGATTCAGAAAGCATAAAGAGCAAAGAAATTAGATCGATTCCGATGGAAATCGATTCCTTGTTACAAGAAAATTTAACCATGGAATTTACATCAAAGCCTAAGCCCACAAGAAAAGCTAGAAGCAGTGGACATAGATTTCCATCTTCGCTATTTAATAGCCAAAAAGAATGGACCATGGAAAAAAACAAAGAAAGAGAAAGGAGTTCTCATATTGGTCAACAAGTAACTAAAACTTCTATCCTCAAAACCAAGGCATTCAACAATAAATCAAAGCCCTATATAGGAAAAGCACTGCATTCTAGACCACATCTCAAACATCAAGCTTCAACCTATAGATCTTCCTGCTTTTCAATATACAAAGCTATAAGCTTTGTCAAACATTTCAATGACCTACTTTATAAGGATTCTGTTCTAACAAACAAAAACAAGGATCCTCCTCGAAAGTTAATAAGTCAATATGATAACACTGAATCTAAGATCATGCCAGTGTTGTTATTGGACCAACAAGTTTAGAGGAGCAACTTCAAGAACTATGAAGAATGTTACCTGAAAAGGAAGCTGAAATTGAACGCCTTACAGCACAACTAGTTGAATGTTGGTTGGAATGTGCAACTATAAAATCACACACTCCCGTGCAAGTGCACACGGTCACAAGTAATATAGATATGGAAGTAGAGTGTCGAACCCATGAGGATTGATTTCTAATTCAATGCTTAGTATCAAAATTATCTCAACCATAACTTTATCCAAATAACTGAAATATTGATTTTAAAGAAATAAAACAAAGCAACTAAACTAGCATGCAAAATGAATGAAAGCAAGCAATAAGAAAAACGTCTAGATTTACTAATTCTCCAACCATCCTTTAAACACACAATCTCTCAATTCCCCTCTTACATTAATTAATCCAATAGAATTGTCAACCGATAATTCAAATGTATTCACAAACTCCTTTACAAGACATAAGTAAAAACATCTAGACAAGCTAATATGTTACTCCTAATATAAATTGACTAGATTCATTATGTTTGTAATTCTCAAAGAGGTTGCACAAGTCACATAGGTATATTCCTATCCTATGCAAACTTACCCTAAACTAGGTAATCTCATATTATTCTATTTATATTAAAACCTGAATTCTCCTTCCCAAGTTAATAGAGGTTTCACTCAACAATCTATTTAGTGATCAATTCAAATAAAAGCAATAAGTATAAGGTAAAACAAAAAACTTAACAATGGATATGATTAATAAAAGACGAGAGAAATAAATAAACACAAGATACTAGATTGGTTCACATAGTAAAACAAGACAAGAAATATTTAGTTTATAATATAAATTGAGAACAATAGCATTTCAATACAATAGAATCAAGAAATACAAATATCAAAGAGAAAATAGTTTTAGAATTCTCCCTCTTTGAAGAGCTTGAAGGTATTAATGGAGATTGTCAATCTCCTCCTCTAAGGTTGGTCCATGCTCTCTTGATTCCTGTCTCAAATACTTGCTCTCAAGAATATCACTCTCTAAATATGGAAAATACATACAAAAACTCACAAGAAAATAAAGAGAAGATGGTATGAACAAAGGGTGATATTGATATTATGGAAGAAATCAAGAAATAGAGGATTAGAGCATATCTTCTTGTTCTTCTCCTTCGATGGTTGCTTCCCTTTCTTTCTCTCTATCCCAACATGGCTTTTTCAACCCCAAAGACAAGGCTTTAAAGAGGTGGCTCGCGCAAACCTAAGGCAGGCTGAATTTGGACCCTTAGATCGTTAAAAAATTGATCTCAGCCGTCAATTATTGACTCAGGACACAGTCAGTGGCACCGCGATGTCATTTTTGGCACTGCAGCATGAAAACTTCCCGAGATTTGGCATTACGGCGCCACTTTTTGGTGCTGTAGCCCCACTTTTCTACTAGTGTAGTGTCTCAATTTTCCAGGTGCGCCATTTCTTCGTTTGAGCTCTGATTTATCTCATTTTCATTGCGTTACGACCGTCTCGGATTCAACTTCGATCTCAATGGTTTGAAAAGCCCATTTGGGAGGCACAAATTCACCTCACTTTGCATCAAACACCTTTGTTTTATTATCCTATCAATATAAACAAACAAAACATCAAAACAACAAGAAAAACACTTAAAACAACTTAATTCAAATAAGAACATAGCAAAACTTAAGGTATAATAGAACTAGATAACTCCAATTTAATGGACTTAACACACCCCTAAACTTAAGATTTTGATAGTCCTCGAGTAAAAGAAAAAGAAAAATACCCAAAAGTACACAAGAGGTATTATGCCGACACTGAAGATTTCCAATTGGTTCCTCAATACTCATATAATAACATAACTTAAAGAATGGTGCAAATATTGGCTAGGTATTAAAAATAACTCAAGAGCACGTCCTAGCTCAGATCGAATTTCCCATGTGTATATGTAAATGTCTTTCTCCTACTATTTTGTGAAATTTGGATAAGTTTATGCAAACATATATTAAGTACAAAATCTCAAAGGCAACAATCAAGTTCTATAAATTTGCTTTTCAAAGCTATCTCCACTAATATAGATAAACATAACACTAAGGATTAAAAGGCCTTCATTAAGCTTGTAATGTGGGCTTAGGTGAAGGTATGATGTTTTGGATAAAGTGAACTTAAATCACCCTTAAACATAACAACTCTAGGACTCATGTAGAACTATTCTTTTACACACCAAGTAACACACTAATAAAATCAAAATTTCTTTTTCTTCCATTAACACATAGCCAAACACTTATTCTTTTTTTTATTTATTATTTTTTTTTGTTGAGTCGTACATAACTAAACTTATTTCTTTCTTTCATGAACAAGTGTATAACTCTTTTTTTTTTTTTTTTTGACAATCTCACTCCACCGATCCTCCCATAACATAACATAACATAGCTCAAAATAATTCAATAAAGACAATCAATATGCTCAACGGATAAAGGCTGAATGATATTATTTTAGGTTAGGCTAATATGTATGGTTGAAAAAAAAAAGGCTTTACAAGGCTCAAAATGGGTGTACTAGGGATAAAATATATCATAGTTAGCTTGAAAGGCTCAAACGGTCCAAATATTGCCTAAATCCTTTCCTTGGTGAAATGCTATCTAGGATTTTGCCTCAATAGATTATCAAGCAAATTCTAGTACTTGTGAGATTATCAAAATGTCATGTTCACATAAACATTCTCTACATTCATACACAAATCAAAAATCAAGGCATTGTGCTCAAATATAAATTTCCACAAGCAAAATAGAACTAATATAAGAATTATCCATAAGATTAAGCTAATATCTACATTTTTTAACAAATTATGCACAAATTCGCCTCAAGTTCTTATCATTGGAACATGGTAATCATCAAAGAAAGTATAAAAGACCTCTACTTATTCAAACACACAATCACAAAACTAAAAAAATAAACACACAATAACATACAAACTAACATAAGCACAATCAAACAAGGTTTACTCCCTCCCTCAACCCGAGCATCCAAAATATAAGAAAATTAAAGAACAAAAGAATGAGTTTACGGATACTCCTCTCGTTGGCACATAGCCATGAAGTTTGATCTCCTTGAAATGGCACCATCTCCTTGGATTGCAAAAAATACGAACATGGAACAATAACACACGAACATGAAAAAATAAACACTTGGGTTACCTCTCAAGAAGCGCTTAAGTCATCGTCTTTGGCTTGACTCAGGTGAATGCTCATCAAAGAGCGGTTGTCACCCATAAAGTGTGGCATACACCATCAGGAATGAGTCTTTATTGCAATGGTAAAGTGGCTTGATTTTAAATGATTGGCTTCAAAGGGAAACTTTACCTTCGGTTCATGCTTGTAAAGAATGTAAAATTGAGATGGTGGCTCTAATGGCAAACAACACTCCATCCGTGGTATAATTGTGTAGATCAATGATGTGGCCAAATCCACCAACATGTCTTATGGTTCTTCTTCTTCAAGTTCCCTTGAAGACTCTTCAAAATAAAAGCATTCTAAATCAAACTTTGTCATGTCCTCCATTATTTGATAGGCTTCATCTTCGGGTCTCTCTTCACAAATTGGGAAGCCATATCTCTCTTTAACCCAACTCTTACTTGTAAGATTCAAACCTTTCATAAACACTTGGAGTTGGTACCACTTAGGCAATTCATGGTCAGGTTCTCTACTAAGCCTTGTCTTGAATCTTTCTCAAGCCATATGTAAAAGTTCCAAGCCATGCTAGGAAAATATTGTGATGCTTTGGTGAAATCTTACCTTAGCAAGCATCATGAACCTCATAAACAAAATAAAAAAAAAGTTAAAAAAAAAGTTTGAAGTAAAATTAGGATTGATTGGTATTAATATTAACAAAGAAATAGTGTTTCAATCCCCAGCAATGGCGCCAAAAATGTGTTGGTTGAAATATACAACTATAAACTCAGACACTCCCGTGCAAATGTACACGGTCACAAGTAATATAAATATGGAAGTAGAGTGTCGAACCTACGAAGATTGATTTCTAATTCAACGCTAATTATCAAAATTATCTCAACTCTAACTTTATCCAAACACCTGAAATATTGATTTTAAAGAAATAAAACAAAGCAACTAAACTAGCATGCAAAATGAATGAAGGCAAGTAATAAGAAAAGTGTCCAGATTTACTAATTTTCCAATCATCCTCTAAACACACAATCTCTCAATTTCCCTCTTACATTAATTAATCTAATAGAGTTGTCAACGAAGAATTCAAATGTATTCACGAACTCCTTTCCAAGACATAAGTAAAAATACTTAGACAAGCTAACATGTTACTCCTAACATAAATTGACTAGATTCATTATGTCTTATAATTCTCAAAGAGGTTGCACAAGTCACATAGGTATATTCCTATCTTATGCAAACTTATCCTAAACTAGGTAATCTCATGTTATGCTACCTATGTCCAAACCCAAATTCTCCTTTCTAAGTTCATAAAGGTTTCACTCAATAATTTATTTAGTGATCAATTAAATAGAAGCAATAAGTATAAGGTAAAACAAATAACTCAACAATGAATTTGATTAATAAAAGAGGAGAGAAATAAATAAACACAAGACACTAGATTGGTTCATATAGTAAAACTAGACAAAAAATATTTAGTTCATAATATAAATTGAGAACAATAGCATTTCAATACAACAGAATCAAGAAATACAAATATCAAATAGAAAAGAGTTTTAGAATTCTCCCTCTTTGAAGAGCTTGAAAGTGTTAATGGAGGTTGTCAATCTCCCCCTCTAAGGTTGGTCCTTGCTCTCTTGATTCCTCTCTCAAATATTTGCTCTCAAGAATATCATTCTCTAAATATGGAAAAATGCACAAAAAAACTCACAAGAAAATAAAGAGAAGATGGTATGAACAAAAGGTGATATTGATGTTATGGAGGAAATCAAGAAATGGAGGATTGGAGCATATCTTCTTCTTCTTCTTCTCCTACCATGGTTGCCTCCCTTCTTTCTCTCTATCCCAACATGCCTCTTTCAACCCCAAAGATAGGGTTTTAAAGAGGTGACTCATGCAAACCTAAGGCAGGCTTAATTTGAACCCTTGGATCGTCAAAAAATTGATCTCGGCCGTCAATTATTGACTCAAGACACAGTCGGTGGCGTCACGACACCATTTTTGGCACTGCGGTGTCAAAACTTCCTAGGAGTTGGCACTGCGGTGCCACGTTTTAGCGTTGTAGTGCCACTTTTCTGCTAGTTTAGTGCCTCGGCTTCCCAAGTACGCCATTTCTTCATTTGAGCTCTGAATTTGCCTTATTTTCATTGCGTTACGACCGTATCGTATTCAAATTCGATCTGAATGGTTTGAAAAACCCGTTTAGGAGGCATAAATTCACCTCGTTTTGCATCAAACACCTTTGTTTTATTATCCTATCAACATAAACAAACAAAACATCAAAACAACAAGAAAAACACTTAAAATAATTTAATTCAAATAAGAACAGAGCAAGACTTAAGGCATAATAGTTTTAGATAACTCCAATTTTATGGACTTAACACACCCCCAAACTTGAGATTTTACTAGTCCTCGAGCAAAAAAAAAAAAAAGAAAAATATCTAAAATACACAAGAGGTATTATTTCGACACTAATGATTTTCAATAGGTTCCTTAATACTCACATAATAACATAACTTAAAGAAAAGTACAAATATTGGCTACGTATTAAAATTAACTCAAGAGCACGTTCCAGCTTAGATCGAATTTCTCATGTGTATATGTAAATGCCTTTCTCCTATCATTGTGTGAAATCCGGATAAGTTTATGCAAAGATATATATTAAGTACAAAATCTTATATGTAATAATCAAGTTCCATAAGTTTGCTTTTCGAATCTATCTCCATTAATATAGATAAACATAATACTAAGGATCAAAAGGTCTTCATTAAACTTGTAGTGTTGGCTTAGGTGAAGAAATGATGTTTTGGATAAAATGAACTTAAATCACCCTTAACCATATTAACTCTTGGACTCGTCTAGAGCTATTCTTTCATATACCAATTAACACACTAACAAAATCAATATTTTTTTTTCTCCCATCAACACATAGCCAAACAGGTATTCTTTTTTTTCTTTTTTTTTTTATTGAGTCGCACACAACCAAACTTATTTCTTTCTTTCATGACCAATTGTATAACCCTTTTTATTTTTTTAACAATCTCATTCCACCCATCCTTCCATAACATAACATAACTCAAAATAATTCAATAAAGACAATCAATATGCTCAAGAAATAAAGGTTGAATGATATTATTTTAGGTTAGGCTAATATGTATGGTTAAAAAAAAAAGGCTTTAGAAGGCTCAAAATGGGTGTATTAGAGATAAAATATATCATAGTTAGCTTGAAAGACCCAGACGGTCTACGGATTGCCTAAATCCTTTCCTTGGTGAAATGCTATCTAGGATTTGCCTCAATAGATTATCAAGAAAAATCTAGCACTTGTGAGATTATCAAAATGTCATGTTCACATTAATATTCTCTAAATTTGTGCACAAATCAAAGATTAAGGCATTGTGCTCAAATATAAATTTCCACAACTAAAAATAGAACTAACACAATAATTATCCATAAGACTAAGTCAATATCCACATTTTTCAACAAGTTATGCACAAATTTGCCCAAAGTATCATTGGAACATAGTAATCATCAAAGTGTGAGTTTCGTATTAATTCTCCTTTGAAGTCGCCGTGGCGCTGTAGCCTTTGGAAGTCTAATTTCAAGACAGCACCGTGGCACTTTAATATAGCGCCGTGGTGCTCTCAGATCTGGAAATTAGCACGATAGCTTTTCTTCCCGGGGGCGCCATTTCTTCATTTTTGCTCCATTTTGCCTGATTTTCATTGCGTTGCGTTCGTATCGGACTTAACTTTCATTCTCAATGGTTGAAATATCCGTATTTAGCACCAATTTATCTTAGTTCTCATTTATTCATAAGAACTATAAAACAAAGTGAAAACACATTAAATCAACATAAATGCTTGAGAACTTACAATTATTTAAGTTGAATAATACTTGATTTTGAATGAATTAATTACTCATCAAATACCCCCAAACTCGAATATTTGTTTGTCCTCAACCAAAACAAAACAAGAAAAAGAAAAGCGAAACACAAATCAAATGACATAAATAACAAAGTGTGAGTTTCGTATCAAATCAAAAACCATGCAAGTATCTCCGAAGTCACAAAATGTTCCAAGCTCAAAGGAAATACAAACATTGAGATTATCTAGATTTTCAACTTCAAACATCAATTTAACTCCACTCAAGACTCTCAATATGTAAGTGTGTGCAACATCAGTATCACTTAACAAAATGAACTTAGGATAGACTTGTGTGTTTTGATAGACAATGAAATTGTAACATGCCCCCCCCCTCCCCCCGATCTCATATACGTACGTAGTGATATTTTATAGGAATATTTAGTGAAGTCAGGAGACGCTACTCGACTTAGAACTGATAAAATAAGGGAAAAATAAAACTTTTAACTTTTTAGAAATAGAAAGAAAAACTACACTTATAATTACATATAATATAATTTTTATATATATATACATACTCACAAAGTGGACCTCTCATTTAACTATACATAATATACACACGCTCAAAATAGGTACAACATCTTCTGTCAGAAAACCACAGCGCCAAAATGCTCATATACACAAGCCATGGTCAGAAAGTCAGCGCTCCTCCTCAAAACTCAAATGTCATCAATACCCTCTACAATGTAAGAATTTTTGTGAGTATAAAACTCAGTAAGTAATATATGCAAATACAAAGTGTATATAACATGAAACTAATAATCATATGGTTAGGATCCCTGTGTATATTGTATTGCCTGACAAGACTGTGAATTGCATATTAAGCCACTTAGAGAACGTATATTGTATCATGAGCTATATGGAGGTCTTGAGTCCCAGAGAATCTCCTCTGTGTACAGCAGAGGTCCACCCCATACCGCCGTCAGAATGTTCCGTAAGAACCATAATGTCCCCGAAAAGACCAGAGTGTTCCCAAAGGAACCATATCATATATTTGGGTGCTGGCCCGCCACATCCTATCCCTCAATACTCGTCAGACAATATAAATACATCACGTGTTCATGTATCATGCAAAGCTGAATAAAAAATATGTATGTACATATATCCATAGACTCTATATCCACAAATTCTACAAACTCACAAAACAAAGAATTTCTTACATTGTAGGTGTGATGTTACTTACCTTACTTCTGAGCTTTATTTGTTTTCTTGTGAAATGCTCTTTGCTCTTGGTACAATTGATATGCCCTATTATTTAGCTAATAACAAGCTATATGAGTCACTAAATAAATTTATCAATCAATACAATTTAATCTACCTATCCAAATATCCATATAATACTGATCTATGAAGAAAAAGTTGTCCAAAAGAGTTTCATAACCATTACAATATTACGATAGTTACAAACAATTAGTCGAACAAAAAAGAAACAAACTAAATCAATAGGTAATGTCCAAGATGGAACCAATTATATAGACTGTAAGTCTGTAACTATAAGTTTATTTTTTGCTAGTAATTCAACCGTTAATTATTAGTTATCTTAAATAAGACTCAACTATGGCAGTCCACTAATTTTAAAAAGATATATTTAAATATAGTTGATAATAAAGGCACAAACAATCACTTATAAGTACAAATAATTTTTCCTAAACATTAAAATTTTAACACCATATATATGTATATAAGAATAGTCTGAACTAAGAAAAGTTAAATAAAAAAATAGTTGCCGAGAGAAAATATGATGTTGATTAATCCATTCACCTAATAACATGTATTATATAGAAGTCCAATTCTTTTATGGCATAAATAACTTCAACATAGACATCAATTAAAAGCGAACCGACTAATTTACATGAAACCTTTCATCTAACTAACTACAAAAAATATAAGTGTATATATATATGTATACAACTCAACATATCAAAATATATATATATATATGGAAAGTTCTAACATTGAAGTCAAATTGTGACCACGGACAACTTGAAACTTCACCAATATATACTTGAGTGCTTTACATTAACAAGTTCGTAAATTAACTATAATTCGAGTAGAGCACTTACGAGCTAAGCAAAGTGGAGAATGCAAGGATACTGATATATACTTAAATGGTGGTGGGATGAGATATTACTAATTATAAAAACAAGAAAAGAAATACAACACCTACTTGTTTCTCGAAGCTGCCGACTTAACATTGTCGGCACTTCACCCTTTTTTTTAAATAATAATAATAATAATAATAATAATAATAATAATAATAATAATAATAATAGTAGTAGTTATGAAGAGTACAAATCATACTTCTTTCAAATATTAACCAAACGTATTCCTTATTTTAGAAGCACGTAGAAATATAAAACTCCATATACTTAAAAAGAAAACATGTAATATATATATATATAAGTTTATCTATACTTATAGGCAATCCGATCAAACGTTATTCAGGAAAAACAACACAAAATGCTTAAAATTATGTATCATATTAAAATGAATAAACTTAAATGATGATTTTCTAATTAACTAAAATGCCAAAAAATATGCTAAAACATGTCAAACTGTACCAAAGAGCTTGTATCTAGCATTTCACTGCAAAATTATCTTAAAACGTAATAAAAGTTAATAATCATGATAATTTAAAGTCAAAACTTAAAATAGTATGCAGACATGACACTAATATAAATGAAAATGCTAAGCAATCATGCTATTACTGGCTCTTTAATTATGTGAGTAATAAGGTGTCATATGAAAATTCTGGAATAAAATAAAATTTATGTAATAATGTTATTGTTAGCTATTTGATATTGTAAGGAGCTGGGTGTCATATAAGACTTTAGGATATCACAATCCTCCTCTCCTAAAAAAAATTTCATCCTCGAAATTTGCTTACCATATAATTATGGATGTTGCCTTCTCATTTCATTTTCTCGTTCCCATGTAACCTCCTTAACAGAATGGTTTCACCACAGAACTTCCACTAAAGGAATCTTTTTGTTTCTCAATTTTTTCTCCTTTCTATCTAAAATCTGAATGGGGCATTCCTCATAGGTTAACTTTGGATCCAGTTCAAGTGGCTTTTGGCTAAGAATATGGGATGGGTCTGATACATACTTTCTTAACATAGAAATATGGAAGATGTTATGTACACCTGATAACTCTGGGGATAATGCAAGTCTATAAACAATATTCCTAACTTTTTCAAGGATCTCATATGGACCTATAAATCTCGGGCTCAACATTCCTTTCTTTCCAAATCTCATGATGCGTTTCATAGGGGCAATCTTAAGAAATATTTTATCACCAACAAAAAAAAAATGTAAAGGTCGATGCTCTGGATCTGCGTAAAACTTTTGTCTACTTTGAGCTGCTATCATAAGTTTTCTGATCTTCTCAACTGCCTCAACTATATCCCTAATAATATCAGGATCCAAATAACGTTGCTCTCCAACCTCATCCCACTGAACTGGAGATCTACACTTTCTACCATATAATATCTCATAAGGTGCAACACCAATCATAGCTTGAAAGCTGTTGTTATAAGAGAACTCAATCAGTGGTAAGTAATGATTCCATGACCCTTGGAAATCCATAATACAAGCTCTAAGCATATCCTCTAAGATCTGAATAGTCCTCTTAGCCTGGCCATCTGTTTGAGGATGGAATGCAGTACAAACTTTCAATTTAGTCCCCAAGACTCGTTGTACACTTTTCCAAAATTTTGAAATAAATCTGGTATCTCTGTCTGAGATTATGGAAACTAGAATTCTATGAAGTCTAACAATCTCCTTAATATATAATGTCGCAAGTTTATTCATAGAGTACATTATAGAAATTGGAATTAAGTGAGCTACCTTAGTGTGTCTATCGACTATAACCCAAATTACATCTTGATGAGATACTATCTTTGGTAACCCAACTACAAAATCCATAGTGATTTCTTCTCATTTCCACTCTGGTAACAAAAATGGTTGTAGCTCTCCTGCTGATCTCTTATGTTCAGCCTTAACTTGCTGACATGTTAAATAACATTCCACGAATTTGAAAATATCCTTCTTCATCCCTGGCCACCAATAATAAAACTTCAAATAGTTGTACATTTTTGTAATACCTGGATGGACTGAATATAGAGTATTATGTGCTTCTGTTAGAATCTCTTCCTTGATATTTCTATCATTAGATACACAAAGTCTACCCTAGAATCTGATTACTCTTTCAGCAGAAATACTGAAATATGACTTTTTCCCTGACTCTACTAATTCTTTATGTCCAATCAACTCAGGATCTTTTTTTTGGCCTTGCTTAATTTTGTCTAATAAAGTCGACTGTAGTGTCATAGTAGACAATTTTCCAGTAATTAGCTCGATGTCAGATATGCATAAATCTTCCTGTAGAGGTTTCTCCAACCCATGTAAAGCTGTCAAACTACCAGATGATTTCCTGCTAAGTGCATCCGCCACAACATTGGCTTTTTCTGGATAATAGTTGATGTCACAATCATAATCTTTTACTAATTCTAACCAATGTTGTTGCCTCATGTTCAATTTCTTCTGAGTAAATAAATACTTCAAACTTTTGTGATCAGTAAAAATTTCATAATAAACACCATACAGATAATGTCACCAAATCTTCAATTCAAATACCACTGCTGCCAGTTTTAAATCATGAGTAGGATAGTTGTGCTCATGATCCTTTAGCTGCCTTGAAGCATAAGCAATAACCTTCCCATTTTGCATGAGGATGCATCCCAGACCTTGTTTCGAGGCATCACTATAAATAACAAACCCCTCTATACCTAATAGTATAATCAGGACTGGTGCTGAAATTAATTTCTACTTCAATTCTTGAAAACTTTTCTCACACTCATCAGCCCATATAAACTTGTTGCTCTTCCTAGTCAATTGTGTAAGTGGCGTAGCAATCTTAGAGAATCCTTTAACAAATCTACTGTAGTGACCTGCGAGACCCTGAAAACTTCTGACTCCTGTAACATTAGTAGGTCTAGACCAATTATTTACTGCTTTAACCTTGGTGGGGTCAATAGAAATCCTATCCTGAGAAATAACGTGACCAAGGAATCACATTTCTTGAATTTAGCATATAACTCCTTCTCCTTCAATATCTGAAAGGTGATACTTAAATGCTTTTTATGCTCGTCTCTAGATCATGAGTATACTAAAATGTCATCAATGAACATAATAAAAGACTTATCTAGGAATTCTTTAAATATCCTGTTCCTTAGGTCTATAAATGCTACTAGGGCCATGCAACTTCTCTTACAAGTGGCAAACCTGGCAAATTCTCTTGAAACACATCCAAGAAGTCCTACACAACCAACACAGCTTCTGGTCTCAGTTTCTGCTCCACAGATATATCAACAATACTGGCTAAATATTCTGCACAACCTTTTTCTAACAATTTATGAGCTTTCATAGCTGATATCAAAAGAAACTTTGCTTTACTTTGAGTACTCACAAGTATAAATTGATCAGCATCTGGAGGATAAAATGTCACAATCTTCTTTTTACAATCAATCTTAGCACAGTACTTCGATAGCTAATCTATACCCAAAATAATCTCATAATCATTTATATCAAGCACAATCAAGTCTACAAATAATTCTTTGTACTCTACTACAATAGGACAAGCTCCCAAAATTTTGTCTGAATACATAACTTCTCTAGAAGGAAGTGTGTTACCGAATGGAACACTCATTTGATCTATTGGACGACCCAATCTCCTCATAAATGTTAAAGATATATGTGAATGTATGGATCCTGAATCTATTAATGCATGAGCTACGATACTAGAAATAACTATCTCACCTGTGATAACAGATAAGCCTATCTCAGTCTTGTCTCTAACATCTGTCTCAGCCATAACATACAGCTTTCCACCTGGTTTCTTCTGATCATTTTTCATTTCAGGGCAATTTTTAATAAAATGACCACTTTTACCACATTTGTAGTATAGTCCTGTACCTTTAGACACTCTCCAGAATGATTCTTCCCACATGATGGGCAAGGTGGAATAATAGCAGTGGTAGTCCCCTGATCAATTCTAGACGCTTACCTTGATCCGGGGGTCTGCTGAGTTGGAGCTCCCTTCCTTTTCATATCTTGAAGACGTTAAACCTGAATCTGTCCTCCTCTATTTCCCTAAAAGCCAGGTCTAAAACCCTTTTGCATCTCTCTAGCCTGTCTTTCTCTCCTATTCTTTTCCTCATCCAAATCATCTCTCTCTGCTTGCTCAACATCCAATGCCCTGTCTGCTATCTGAGCAAATGGTACACCTTGAATTTCACCTGATTTCAAATCTCTAACAATAGTCTTCCTCAGACCTTGCATAAATTGATCTACCTTGAGCTCATTGATGGCAACCATGTGAGGTGCGTATCGTGATAACTCATCAAATTTGCGGATGTATTTAGCAACAGACATCTTTTCCTATTTTAGATTGGCAAACTTTACCCTTCTATTGGCTCTCATGGCATCAGTAAAATACTTTCCATAAAACAACTCTCTAAACCACTCTCAAGTCATAGTAGTGACATCGTGAATAGTGCTCATAGTATCCCACCAATACTAAACATGATGTCTCAGTATAAAAATCGTACAAGGAACTTTATCTGCATTGGGTACTTTAGCGTAAGCCAACATACGCTCAGTGGACCTAATCCACTGTTCTACCTGTATCGGATCAACACCACCATCAAAGGTTAGCGGCTGGAGTTTCCTAAATCTCTCCCCAACACTCTCACTAGTATCTTGTCTTTGCTGTAGTAGTGGTAGTGGAGGGTTAGGTTAATTTTCTTGTCTCATACGCTACTCCAATATGTTTTGTATCAAAAAAGCTAATTGTTCAACCTGATTACCACCCTATGAAGAAGATGCACCCATGTCGAAATTATCTTGATCTCGAGTAGTCACCATACTGATATCATGACACCCAGAATCCATCGCTCCAATTATAGCCAAAATAATCATCACCAGAATATGAATGCAAATAAAAAAAAATTATAGCAAATATCAAAATGCATATCGAACATTTACAGAGGAGTGAGGCTTCCTTTCCTTCCCGACGTGTGTATATAAACAGTCTTCAGAATCATTTTAAAACATAAGCTCTGATATCAACTGTAACACCCTCTAATCCTATACACATACGTAATGATATTTTATAGGAATATTTAGTGAAGTCGGGAGACACTACTCGACTTAGAACTAATAAAATAAGGGAAAATTAAAACTTTTAACTTTTTAGAAAGAGAAAGAAAAACTCCACTCGTAATTACATATAATATAATTTATATATATATGCATACTCACAAAGTGGACCTCTCATTTAACTATACATAATATACACATGCTCAAAGTAAGTACAATATCTTCTGTCAGAAAACCACAGCATTAAAATGCTCATTTACATAAGCCACGGTAAGAAAGTCGGCATTCCTCCTCAAAACTCAAATGTCATCAGTACCTTGTGCAATGTAAGAATTTTTGTGAGTATAAAACTCAGTAAGTAACATATGCTAATGCAAAATATATATAACATGAAACAGATAATCATATGGTTGGGATTCCTGTATATATTGTATTGCCTGACAAGACTGTGAATTGCATACTAAGCCACTCAGAGAACGTATAACATATCATGAGCTATATGGAGGTATTGGGCCCAAGAACTCCCTTGTGTACAATAGAGGTCTATCCCATACCACCGTTAGAGTATTCCCATAGGAATCATAATGTCCCCGAAAGGACCAGAGTGTTCCCGAAGGAACCATATCATATATTTGGGTGCTGGCCCGCCACACCCTATTCCTCAATACTCATCAGACAATATAAACCCCACATGTTCATGTCTCAGGCAAAGCTGAATGACAAATATGTATGTATATATATCCACAGATTCCATATCCACAAATTCCACAAACTCACAAAACAAAGAATTTCTTACATTGCAAGTGTGACATTACTTACTTTGAATCTGAGCTTTTTTTTGTTTTCTTGAGAAATGCTCTTTGCTCTAGGTACAATTGATATGCCATATTATTCTTTGTATATATAATTTGTAAAAACTCAGATTTTTGAAGGGTAAAAGAGTAATTTGGCCTATTTTTAGATTAAATAATGGAGAGATTAAATTGTAAAAATTTTATGAAGTGAGAACTAAAGTGCAATTTTTGGAGGGACTAAATTGAAAGAGTTTTGAAAATTTTGAGGTCAAAGTACAATTTTAAAAATTGCACAGTGCCTATAAGGGTAGAGCCACGTGGCCAGCCCACATTTTTCTCCTTCTCTTTCTCTCTCTTCCTCTTGATCTCTCTTGTCTCTCTCAGGCCAAAAATGCTAAAGACGATGACTGTTCGTTATCAGGCCGTGCCACCACTCGGCATTGAACCACACTGCCAGTAGCCCCCAGTCAGAGCTTCTTAGCTACCGGAGCTGTCATTCGCTTGAAAAATGCGAAAGATCTCCGTGGCTATTTTCCAGCAACGGCGTCAATTTCGGCTATTTCAAATTGCAAGTTTGGACTCGTTGGATTCGTCTCATCACGAGGATCACAATGTATGCATTTCACAAACCTATTTTGCCCGGATTAAAAGTTACCATGTGAGGGAGTTTTAAGATATTAAGTTTTCGGGGTTGACTTTTTGATACAATTGTTGGATTGTGATTTTGATATCATTTTTAGAATATACTCATGAAATCTTAAAGAATGACATATATACTGACTATGGTGATGGGCACAAAAAATGAGATCAGACATCTCAAGATTTGCCTCGTTTTGCCTGCTAGGGGTCGGGTTTCGGCCTTTTCACAAATTGAACGAATTATATGTCTAACCTAACTAATTAAGGTGCTAGAAATTCAATGGTGAAGTCTGTTTCGTGAATTTATGCTCTATTAAGAAGTTGATTTTTCAAAAAAAGCAATCAAGGGCTTATAATCGATTCATGACCCTTTGGCCAATCATTCAACGACACGATAAGCTTCTAATAGAGCGGGTTATCGTTGCTCTAGTGAGGTAGGGGATTCAATTTTCTAGTTTTAATACCAATTTGTATAAAATTCAATTATGTTGTCATAGCCTTAAAAATGCAAATTTTATGGTTTTGAATTATTTTATGAACTACCTGGTGGATATTAAATGAATATAAACTCTTATGGTATGCTTGTAAATATTTTTCATGCAAACTTAAATTTTGAGATTTTGAAAAATATAGCTATTATGCTACTAGATTTCTGAGAGTGAAAATAGTTTATTTGAGGATTTAGATCATGTGCTCAGTTTTGATTGAGTATGGTTATGCTATTTGAGCGGGGTTTCTGTAGTGAGTACTCACAGGATCACACCTGAGATGCTCAAGCATCATGAGACACTTAGTTAGTAGCTAGACCTTACCGTTGGTACAGAGTCCATAAATCTACATGGAACTCTTTATTTAGTATGGTGTGCATCCTAGACCATCAGCGCAAAGTTCTTATATCCACGTAGAGGTCCTAGGCATATAGCCATATGTAGGTTTGAACTTAGGATTTGAGTTCAGGGTATCAGTCTCCACTAGTGTAGATTATTCTTGGATACAACAAGGTAAGGTGAGTTCATGGTTTTTAAGCTGGTGTATGTTATGTGCATGTTGTCTTGATTGTTTATTTATATCTTCATACATGCTAACAATGCAGGCTTTTCGTGAACAAAATAGTTTTCGAAAAGGTAAGTGAGTTTCCTATTGAGAATTATATACTCACTCCCTTACCTTACTTCCTTAGGTGGTGTTCAGTGCAATTTTGATAACCAAGAGGACTAGAGGCTATCTTTCTAGAATAGTTCATTGATTTAGTAATACTAGAACTTTGGATCCAAGCTTGGTAGTTTAGTTGTCACATTGGATTAAGTAGACTGAATAGCATTAACCAAGAATACTATTTTGAATTATGTCTGTAGACTATATATGCCGCATTGATACTTGATACTTGCAGTGGATGATGGTGATACACGAACAATTATTTGAATTTAGTTTTTTTATTATAATTCAGTCTATGTTTAATAGTGACTACAAACTATAGGATATGTTCACTTAATGGAAAATATTTTTATTAAATGAATTATTTTCTAAATCTAAAACTTTGAAGGAATTTTCAATTTTAGTGAAAATTCTTCTTCTGCCACTAGTCCGGGATTTGGGTCGTGAAAGAAATTTTAGTATTTGAGCCATATTTCCTCGAATGTAGCACCATTAAACTAGATTGAAATTATTTTTATAACAAACGTACATCGTTATCTCACTAACAGTTTAACATATTGTTCAGACTTTCAAGGATATCTCTAAGAAGAGCTCCATGGTGCTAGCCTGGTGCCGAGCCCTCTCCCTATCAACCAGATTTTACTTTCTTGATAGAGGTAATGGAGCAGGCATTTGCATAACTGAGTAATCCAAATTATTAGCCTCCAGCTCAGCAGGAATGCCCTCTTTATCAATCTGATTATCTCTAATGGTTTATGCATCTCTAGCTAGAGCATTATGATCATTAGAGACCAGAGCCTCCTACGGTTATTGCTTAGCTGCATGAGATGACGGGGTAATTTCAAGCCTTTGGCACTCTTAGGGAGTTTTGGTCAATTTTTATCATCACCTGTCTGATGGAGAATGCCATCCGCTGGTAGAAGAAAATGGGACTTATGCAGAATATAGAAGGCATAACCTGGAAAGATTTTGAGCAACTCTTCAAGGCCCAGTATGCCAACGAGGGCCAGGAGGACGAAGTTATTACACGGTATGAGAGGTTGATCCAAGACAATAGGTCAGTGACTGAGTATCTCATAGAATTCACGAAATTAGTAAGTATTGTCCTTGGACCTAATGTGAGTGAAAAGTACCCAACTGCCAAGTTCAAAAGTTATCTGAATCAGAAAATCTTTAACCAGATTGGTACACAGAACTTTCATACACTTTCTGAGATTGCAATAGCTGTCCAGCGGGCAGAGACCATAGAAGAGAGACTGAGTTCAAGGAGAAACCAACATAAGTGGAAGGACGAAAAAGCCACCAGGAAGAACTAAGGATAGTAGTGGATGATGATGATGCATGAACAATTATTTGAATTTGGTTTTCTAATTATAATAAGAGACTATGTTTAACAATAACTACAAATTGTGGGATATGTTCACTTGATGGAATTCCAAATATTTTTATTAAATGGATTATTTTCTAAATCTTAAACTTTTAAGACCTTTCAAAATAAATCAAGGAATTTTCAATTTTAATAAAATCCTTCTGTCACTGGCCCGATATTTAGGTCATGACATATTTAGTCACGTTGGACCAACTCAACTGAGCTTATCTTAGTTTTATTCATTCTTCTATATTGATATATCTTAGTTTTATTCATTCTTCTATATTGATAGGAAATATATAATCAAGATAAATGAAAAACAAGCGTTCACTATATAATAATACATCCATTGGATCATCATAAAGTCAACCATGGTTCGCAACCTTACTTTGCTTCCAACTGAATTATTTTATGTTAAAAAGTTCTGAAAATTGCAGTTATATTAATATAACATATATATACATTATATTCATATTAGTATAGAAGCTCGCGAATGGTTGGCACACGTCTAGGTCTGCCCATTTGACACTTCCTCTCAGTTATATATAAAAATAATTCAATCATGTTGGCAATTATGAGAACAATTGTCAGAAGTCAAAAAAATTAGAAGGGCTTTGCTTTGTATTATCATACATGAAACAACTATGACTTCTCCTTTCCCAAATCGTATAGCTTCGTCTCCCACTTGCTTGCTGTATAATCCGTACACATTTGCCCTTTCAAAAACATTAGGGACCAAAAATATCTGGGAAAAAAAAAGGATAAAAGGATAAAAATAATAAAAAAAATTTCATTTAGAAAAAGATAAGCACCTCTATATATGTATAATATCTTATGATCAACCATCATAAATATCAGCACATTTTTAAAAAAATCAGAAAATAAAGTCAATCAATAAACTAAACCCCAAACTAGGGCTGGCAATTCGTGTTATCGTGTCGTGTTCGGGTCGACACGATTACGACACGACACGATAACACCTAACCCGAACACGACACGATTAATAAACGTGTCAAAAATTTAAACCCGAACACGACACGATTAATATACGTGTAACACGACACGACACGTGTAACCCGTTTAATAAACGTGTCATGTGTCATATTATGACCCGTTTGACACGATTATTCAAAATTGACACGATTATTCTAATTTAACACGATTATAACTACTTAATTTAATTTTACTCCTATAAATATGCTTAGAATTAATTAAAATCACGTTTAATATATTAAAATATTAATAAATGTGTCGTATTAGTGTCGTGTTGACACGACACGAAAATGACACGAAAACGACACGTTTAATTAAACGGGTTACACGGGTCATTTTCGGGTTAAGCGGGTTGACCCGAAACCCACCCGTTTATTATACGTGTTACACGTGTCAACCCGAAATTGACACGAAAATTAAATGGGTCACCCAAACCCATTTATTTCGTGTCGTTTTCGAGTCGTATCGTCGTGTCGTGTAGAAAATTGCCAGCCCTACCCCAAACACATCCAGCCCAAAACTTTCTTTTTTATATATTAACAGTCCTCGTAACCCCAACCTTTCAGATTACAATAGGGTCATTCAATTATAATTCTTACTTTATATTATACTTGGCAATCTCTCTCTTGTTGTTTTTGGGTCGTTGGCTTTTCGCTTTCTAGTTGTACGTGATTTAGCTTATATACTCTTGGGCCTTTTGACATATTCTCCTATCATATATTATATATTTTCGGGCCTTCTATATATATTAAGGCCTCAAGTCCAACACTTGACATCAACTGGGATCATATCATATCGAGATTCATCTTCTCTCTCTTTCTTTATCTCTCTGCTCATTGCTCAAAGAGAAAGGCATTAAGATAATCAGAAATGGCAGGACATGGGCTTATCTTGGCTTCACTTCTTGTTCTCTCATGCTTTGCTGAAACCTCTTTTGGGATTGTTTACTTCTCTTCTCTACAACGAACTCTTATAGTCACCGCTTCACCAAAACAAGGACAAGGTATGTATTTAATTAGAGGAGTTTCGTTTCACATAATGAGCAGCCACTCATTAACGGTTTAAATTGGACAGACGCATAGTTAGATATACATCAAACTGAATTTGGCTTTTCCTCTATTTACTAGGAAAAGGGTTTGTCTTATTGTTAATAACTTCTATTAATTTGCAGTTTTGAAAGCTGGTGAAGACAAAATCACAGTTAATTGGGCTCTAAACACGACTTTCCCAGCCGGGACTGACTCCGCTTACAAGACCATCAAAGTCAAACTGTGCTACGCGCCAGCCAGCCAAGTTGAGCGCGGATGGAGGAAAACCGAGGACGACCTCTCCAAGGACAAGACCTGCCAGTTCAATATCGTGGCTCGGCCCTACAGTGCCTCTAACAAGAGCTTCGAGTGGACCGTGGAGCGCGACGTGCCATTGGGCACGTACTTCGTACGCGCTTACGCTTACAACTCCGAGGATGCTCAGGTGGCATTCGGTCAAACAACTGACCCTCACAAAACCACCAACTTGTTTAGCATCGAGGCAATCAGCGGACGCCACTTGTCACTCGATGTTGCCTCCATTTGCTTCAGTGCTTTCTCGGTATTGTCCCTGTTTGGGTTCTTTTGGTCCGAGAAGAGAAAGGCAAAATCGTCCCAACAAAAGTGAGAGATGCAAAATACAAATGCTATCGTCCTCCTCAGGTTGTGGTGCTCTACTACTATGCTTGTTTCTAGGTTTTGTTTATTTTATCACATATGGTATTGGAATCTAAATGTAATCACTCAAAAATATTTTTGAGTCTAAGTAATATGAAAGCTTTGTTAGAAAAAAAAAAAAAAAAAAAAAAAAGGAAGTTGGACTTTTGTGAAGGTGGGGTCCAAGGGAGCAATTATATGGGTGTACCCTGAATTTGGGCAGTCCATATTTCCAGATGGCCAAGCTGAAATTTTTTACTTTATGTGTAAGAAAGTTACTTGAAGAAATAAAAGTACTATAGGTTATAATGCTCGGCCATATATTGTAAACTTTTTATATTGTTTATGATAGAGCACGCAATATATATGATTTCATCAACCTGAAATTATGAGAGTCAAAAGGTTTGTTGGGAGCGGTAGAGAAATTGCCACCAGAGGTATTATTGGTGGGTCCATGATGATCGAGCATAGGTTTGACGAGCCAAAAAATAAATAAAAGATCCCGTAGCAACTGACTAATAAGATTCACATCAGTGTCCAATTTGTATTTGTGGTCACGTCGGTTTTGGTGTAGATTTTATTAGTATGACTAATGAAGTAATCTAAAGCTATTATATCGTTTGGAAAAAAGATTACAATTAAGATGCCTGGTTTGACATAATAGCAAGAATTGGGTTATTTTGATGCCCAAACAACTTTCAAGCAAACTATTGTGCATAAGCTCTTCTTTTCCCTGAGCTTTAGCTTCATCTCAGAGACAAAATAAAAATGTCAATTAATTAGAGTTTTGTTAGGAATATATATGTTATTTAACTTTCTCTTAACTGTTAAGAATGAAAAATTCCGTTAAAAACAAACATATTTGTCTATGTAATTAGGACCGTTGATTATCATAAACCACGATACAACTCGTAAGTATCAACAAAGTGATACTGTGATAGTGCAAATGCGCTAGCATGTGTTAGGAGTGATAATTGGATTGATATCAAACTCATATTGTCTACCACAAATACTTCTGTGAACGAGATTGCAATGTGATCTTTCTTGTCAGTAGTTCTTAAATCATTTTTAGCCTTTTAGGGACAGATTTCTAAGACTTACCCCCACTAACCTAACGGACGATTTAGGCCGTAAAACATTGGCAGGTTTATCTTGGACCCGCTACCTCCACTATGATAATTAATAAAACTTAGTGATTCGAAAAGGGGTCATTTAATCACTAAAAGCATGCCGTATCTACCGTCAGTTCACTTGGTAGTCACCACCATCACATGTTACTCACATGTTAAATTAAGATATATTATATAAAATTCATAGTCAGAAAAGTACTACATTATTCTTTAACTTTCATAATGAAGAAGAGTCAACTGTAGCAGGAAACAAAATTGTGAAGCTTATTATTGTATCTAACGATAGTTCCAACATTAATCAAAGTTATAGGCAAAAGCATTCATCAGTGATTGAAAAAATCAGGAATTAAAGTTCAAAACATGTATACAAACTCTACAGCTAACCATTTCTTGTTTTTCGTTTTGCCGCTTGAGAAGGCAGTTTTATAAAGAAAAGATTTAATAACAGAGTAGGCATATGAGGATATGGAATTTTATTCCAACACTCAAGGACAAAGGCACTCCCTTAGAAGAACAAGTGGACTCAAGAGAAGGGAGATAGAAGACAACAGAAACAATGCACACTGATCATTGTATGTGAACAAAGGAGTTTGCAGATTGTATCCTAACCTCTAGTATTTTCAGAATATGGACATAAGAAAGTTGCCTAATATCCCAAGCTTTATTAAAGTTCTGCTCAAGGATAGAAACACATTTCAGTACTTTCCATCCGGTCAGTACCATTAAGTGATAGTCTATCATTATAAACATCTACATATCCAAAAGCATCTGTACCGGGAGGGCACTCAAGGGCAGCTTCAAGAACTCTGTGGTGTATTCCATGGGAATCAATTGAGTGTCCACCTTTGTGATCATGTCCAGCAAGGCAAACCTTCACGCAATTATACTGGTGTATTAGATCCATTACTTCGTCGTAGTTCCAAAGGAGCGCTTCCCGGGATGATGCACCGGGATCTAAAGGAAGATGGCAACAGATCACTACTTTTTGCCTCATCTCTGTTGCTTCCTGAAGGATGCCGTCTAACCATTTCAGTTGTTCTTTCCCCACAGCACCGTTAAACATGAGGAACCTTCTCTCAAGGCCAACCAATCCCTCTGGGCTGTTCTTTTCTGAATTCGGATTCTTCTCTTGGAGGAATTTCACAGCCTCCAACCTTTTGGGGTGATCATGAGGCCAACCGATCGCGCTTATGTCATAGCCATCCATCGATCAATCAAGCACTAAATTAATTGATTATTACATACATTCCTCAAGAAATTCGTTACACATAAAAGGGAAAAATCTTGTGAATTTCAATAATTTAAAAAAAAAGTGGAGAAAATTAGAAATAATAAGTATTGATGTATAATTTAAAAAGAAAAAAAATAAAGCTAGAGAGGCCTCAGATTCTTACAAGTTGATATAAACCGAAGCACTCTGACTTCTGCATTTGTTTTGAGACGAATAAAATTAAAAAGAGAGCAAGAATAATTTTCAGGAGAAAAACAAAAAAGAGACCGAAACGAAAGAAATCTTCTGTTCTTTTAAAACTTGTAAACAATGCGAGCCTAATAAGGCGTCGTACTTGTCTTAATAGAGTTTGAGTCGGGTTCCTAGTCCAGGCCGCATGGGAACACAAAAGAGTTTTTTTAAAGTCAGATGGCAAACTATCCGGTCCGGCTGTTATGCGACTGAGTCGTCTCTCACTTTCGTGTGATGTTATTGGCCACCCGGATTTTGCCAAGTCTCTCTAGTTGGTCTGGTTGGTTGGTCTGGTTTGTTAAATAGTATGATTAATATATTTGTGGTAAGTTTTGATACACTAATTAAATAGTATCAACTCAAATACCACGTGACCTAGTATTATCCAAATTAGAATTGACTACGTTAGAATTAAAATTTATTTCCTAAAAAATATAATATCAAAAGGACGTGATATTTTACACATTCATTACTTAGGTTACCCTTCATATAACTATTGGACGGATTTTACTTATTATGAATTCTTCTCAGTATTCAAGTCTACATTACCATTTCCAAGACAAATGTGGAATTCCCACCAACTTACCAAAATCTTTGCGAACGTCAATATTAATTTTCTTTATTTATTAAGAACGTCACTCTTTTTAATGTCCATGCATGTGAAGAAGATTCATTAACACAGAAATTTCATTTCATTCCTATAGATTCTTGATAACTGAGCTATATCATCATCAGTCAGTAATGAGATTCGATCAACTTTGGACAACCTTTCTCTGAAAAAATGAAGCCAAGAAATCTTTATGGGAAGCAAAAACCTTCTTAAAGAGGACAGCCTCCTTCAAATTCACAATGTGCTTTAATAGAGGCTTGTTCATATCATAGCTGTATGCATCTGTCTCATGTCTGAGCTAGCTTCCTTCAACTGAAAAACAATTATCTCTGGCTGCTTCGTGGATGAAGGATGTCATTAACCAGCTTCTTTGGAAGTTCTTTTAACTCCTGCAAAAAGAGATTAGAAGATCAGCCCAGTCTAGAAACTTAAACAGGTCCACAGAAACTAGGAAAGACATGTAAGGTTGCAAGAAATAACCTGGAAGTGTCTCATATGCAGAATTGGTTCGCACCCAACATCTGCGATCGATTTTCCGTTTGGAGTCTGCAATTTAAATCGCTCGGCTTTGTATGGGGTTAGGATGTTTGACTCATCGGGAAGATGGTGGCAAACTTTGAGGAGGGAACTGAGAGAATTAATCTGGTAGATCACAGAAAAACTTATCAGAAATGAAATTCAACCATGACCCGAAAGAATTTATAGCTTTGACACAAACAAATGCCAACTGCTGAAGTTTCTATTTCACTGTTAATTCTCACAAGTATCTTTGACAATCTTTAATTCTTAATTAGGAAGTTCTATCTCGTTGGATGAGAACTTCTGAATTTTCTCAACATTTAGTACTCATGGCAATAAGACATCTGTCACTAGCAGATAATTGAAGAGTTATTTATATATATATATATGGGTTTGGTTTAAATGGTTAAAATAATATTTACCCATGGATAGTTACAATAGTTTAAGCCGTTAGATCTATATCACATGGTTGTGATTAGTTTGGTAGTTGGCCAAAAACATTTAATGCTATTTATTAGCATCAAAAAAATTTAATGCTATCAATATTTTTTTAGTATCCATTCATAGTCACAAAAAAATTATAACCATTGAGAAGTCTTCTATATATATATATACATACATACATATATACACCTAATTACAACAAAGAATGTGCTAACCTTCATGTATGGACAGGATGCGCAGCCTCCATGAATAGAACATCCCTCCCCACTTGCAACTCCTGGTAGAACAGGTAGTATAACATCACCAACTTTAATCGATTTGAGGTCTAGGGATGAATTTGAAGATGTTCTTGCCATTAAGTCTGATGAAACTGGGAAGTCAGTCTCAACTTTAACTTTAGCTCCACTTTGAGATGAATTTAACAAACTGCGAACCGCTGCAACAATTGACGTCACCATTTCTGATTCTGTTCCCAACACAAATTGGAGATTGTCACTGACATTTCTATCTAAAGCCTCTTGAACCCTCTGTTTTATCAAATCCAATATGTTTTGAGTAGAACCAACCACCCCCATTCCTCTTCTCTTTGCTTCCATTGCCAAAGAAAACATTTCCCCAGGGACCTCAAAATGAGCGGTTAAGAATGCATCCGAGTACATTTCATCTATCTTCTCCACAACTTCATGTCCAAAAAGGTGATGTACTATGCATGTTCCATCCTAATACAGACAGTAACACCACTTTCAGCCAATAAAACAAAAAGTAGTAATAGGCCCAGTATCAGAAAATGAAACATACTTAACAGGCCAAAAAGGAGCTTCCTTTTTTGTCTCATTTGTGACAAATAAGGTGTGTGAGTGTGAGTGTCTCCGTGTGTGTGTGTGTGTGTGTGAGCTTCTTTTTTTGTTTCTTTTCCCCACAAATAAGATGTGCGCGTGTGTGTGAGTGTCGCTCTGAGTGTGTGAACTTCTTTTTTTGTTTCTCCTTTGTGACAAAATAAGGTAGGATTGTGGTGCTGCTGCTACTGCACAAAGACATGCAGGTTATACTTATATTATAAGAACATAGCTTCAAGTGTATAAAAGTGCAAATACTCTAGTGATTGAAGATGTCATGCAGATACTAAAAGACAAAAATGACAATGAAAATAAAATAAAAGTACCTGGTAATAGTGTAGGCGAGGTAGCAATGATTTGATTGAGTCCCTATTATGTTCTGGATGAACCTCAGCAATTTCTTCATCAGTCATCTTAGTCATCTGCTGGAACAATTCCACAATATTTGCACCCATGTATGAATCAGGCCCGTACCATACACGTAAATTGGGACTTGTGGAAAAGCCTGAGGAACAATAGCAATTTTGGCATTAAAGAAAGCAAAACAACATGAATTGGGTGAAATACGAATGTAGCAGCGAATGAGAGCCTCATGGTGCCACGAACCTTTAAAATGGTTTGCACAACATTTGATGAGGTGCAGGTTATTGTTGGCACAAGCTCATAAGCAAAAGCTTTTGTCTCAAGTGCAGTACTTATGTAGACTACGTGCAAAGAAGGAGGTGCCTTAGAAGCTGCTTCAAGATAACTCATGTAAGCAGGCGCAGAAGCAGCATCTGCCAAAGAACAACCGATACGTTCCACCAACCTGAAAGCATACATAGAATTGAACGTGATTCCTAAGTGATCTTTCTTGTCGATAGTTCTTAAATAATTTGTAGGAACAGATTTCTAAGACTTACCCCTACTAACCAAACGGACGATTTAGGCCGTAAATCATTGGCAGGTTTTTCTTGGACCTGCTACCTCCTCTATGATAATTAATAAAACTTAGTAGTCACCACCATTATCTACCGTCAGTTCACTTGGTAGTCACCACCATTATATGTTACTCACATGTTAAATTAAGATATATTATAAAAAATTCATAGTCAGAAAAGTACCACATTATTCTTTCACTTTCATAATGAAGGAAGAAGAGAAGTCAACTGTAACAGGAAACAAACTTGTGAAGCTTATTATTGTATCTAACAACAGTTCCAACATTAATCAAAGTTATCGGCAAAAGCACTCATCACAGATTTATAAAGAAAAGATTCAATAACAGAGTAGGCTCATGAGGATATGGAATTTTATTCCAACACTCAAGGACAAAGGCACTCCTTTAGAAGAACAAGTGGACTCAAGAGAAGGGAGATAGAAGACAACAGAAACAATGCACGCTGATCATTGTATGTGAACAAATGAGTTTGCAAATTGTATCCTAACCTCTAGTATTTTCAGAACATGGACACAAGAAAGTTGCCTAATATAATATCCCAAGCTTTATTAAAGTTCTGCTCAAGGATTGAAACACATTTCAGTACTTTCCATCCGGTCAGTACCATTAAGTGACAGTCTATCATTATAAACATCTACATATCCAAAAGCATCTGTACCGGGAGGGCACTCAAGCGCAGCTTCAAGAACTCTATGGTGTATTCCATGGGAATCAATTGAGTGTCCACCTTTGTGATCATGTCCAGCAAGGCAAACCTTCACGCAATTATACTGGTGTATTAGATCCATTACTTCGTCGTAGTTCCAAAGGAGCGCTTCCCGGGATGATGCACCGGGATCTAAAGGAAGATGGCAACAGATAACTACTTTTTGCCTCATCTCTGTTGCTTCCTGAAGGATGCCGTCTAACCATTTCAGTTGTTCTTTCCCCACAGCACCGTTAAACATGAGGAACCTTCTCTCAAGGCCAACCAATCCCTCTGGGCTGTTCTTTTCTGAATTCGGATTCTTCTCTTGGAGGAATTTCACAGCCTCCAACCTTTTGGGGTGATCTTGAGGCCAACCGATCGCGCTTATGTCATAGCCATCCAACACAACGAATCTGAATTCCGGGGTCGGGGAAAAATCATAGTAAGCACAGCCATCATTACTTGTAATCTTCAACATGGGAAGTAATTTGTCGCGAGGAAGATTGTAGAGGCAGTGATTACCAATCATGTGATAGACAGGGCCATCAAATTTCTCAAATTCTTCAACCACTTTTCTTACTGTACTTAAGGATTGGTCTTTCGGGCAGAAGCCATCAACGATATCCCCAAAATTGATGACAAATTTGTGCTTCTTGTGCTCATTCCATCTCTGCACTGCCCTTTGTAAGACAAGAATGCTATGCCTATAATACCGTGGAACACCAACGAAAGATCGACCATCACGAATATCAGCATGCTGGACATCAGAGATTACACCAAAAGAAAAAAGGGGCTGATTCCCTTGTGTACTAAATGCATTTGCAGAACCCATAATGAAAGCTCGTAGCTTATCCTATCGAACAGCATTAAACATGTCGTCAAGATAATTGTAGTCAATTTGGTTCAAATTTTGCAATCAAAGAAGTAGAATTCGAAAATCTTTTTCTGTAACTAATAATAGTCAAAACCAGAATCAACTATTTTCGTCTCCCGTCTTATCTGAGCGTCAAAGCTACTTCCCCCAAAAAGAATCACAAGCATAAGCCAAACAACATACCAGATACACAATGACGAGCCAAGTTCAGTTCCATAGCATCAAATCTCTTTTACATGTCGAAACAATAATCAGGACAGTCTGGTAGTACTTTGAGAGCTATTATCAAGGATCCTAAGAAAGGGAAAAACCCTTTGCGGAACACAAATTTTAGGGCCTGTTTGGTACTCTATTTAAATTCAGTTTTATGATTTTGAAAACCAGAAAAATAAAAACATGCCCATAAAAAACTTGTTTGGTGGCCCATCTTCAAATCCAAAATCTTAAAATCTTCCCAAAAAAATCCGAAAATTTGAAAACATCAATTTTACGTTTTCAAAAACATCTCTCTCTTTTCTCTCTAAAAAATAAAAATAAAAAAAAAAAATCTCTCTCTTCTTCGACCCTCTCTCTCTCTCTCTCGAAGTTGGTTGGGAACCCATTCAAGGATTTTCCATCTCCAGCTCAGTCTCTGCTTCGTCCTTCCCTGACTTCGAGAAAATTCGGCAATCGTCAGCGCACGAATCGACTGGAAGGAGATGCCGGAGGCCCACGTGTTCGGAGCGGACGTTCCGGGGCTGAACAAGGAAGAGGTCAAGGTCAAGGTCGAAGACGATGAGGTGTTACAGATTTTTTTTCTTTTTTTTTTTTTTGTTTTTTTGGTTAATGGGGGTGCTCCATATCAGATCAGACCGACGGAGAGAGGAAGTTGGTGAAGGAAGAAAAAAGGGGTCCTCTCTGTTACGCCCCAAAGAAGAAATCGAAAAGGCCTTATAGCTTAGTTTGTTCCAATTTAATTAATTTAATCAAAAATTGATTATTTTTTGAGTAAAATTAATTTTTTTTCTTTAAAAGATTATCATGTTGTTATATAAAAACGGTACTCAACAAGTTAACGGCTCAATCAAATATGTATATATATATAGTTTCAAACAACTCAATCCAAATATGTATACATGGCTTTTATCTGAGTTTTATCTTGTTTTAAATATAACACTGCCAAACACAGTTTCAAATTTTTTAATCTGAAAGAGAAAAAGAAAATATAACAACCAAACACATTTTCAAAAACACATTTTTCTTTCTAATTTTCAAATTCTCAGTTTAAATATACTATGTTCAAATCATCTATTTATAAATCACGAACCAAGGTTCGGGAGCACTTGAATTCAAAGTAAATCCAATGGTTGATTATGTTTGGTACTTTTTTTTTTTTTTAAGTGAGGATTAACTAATGACATCTCCTTATTACAAATTAAAGGAAAATACTTACTATTACTCAATCCTCACCCCACCTTATTAGGGATAATAGATTTTCACGACTATCCCAGTGTGACTCGAACCTAGGACCGAAATCCCAAATAATATATCTCTTACCACTTAAACCAACCTACTTCATCATGTCTGGCCCTATTCTTAGGCACCTGCCAAGCATTATTATCGAAGAGAGCTTCATAATGTTGTTTCACTTAATTTTGCACCAAAAATCTTAAACCAATAAATAACTCATTTAACAATCATTACAAATAGGGAGGGGGGAAAAGCTTTGAAAATTTTACCTCAATTAAACAGGCATTTTGCATAAATTAAGTTCTTCTGTGACCCAAAAAGGCAAAAATATGTTGTCGCTTTTCACAATTTTCATGTAATTATTAAGTGTGACCCAAAAACATGTTGTCGCTTTTCACAATTTTCATGTAATTATTAAGCTTTTAGGGATCAAAACCCACATAAAAACCAACCATCAATCAAGTACTAAATTAACTGATTATTATATACATTCCTCAAGAAATTCGTTACACAAAAAAGGGAAAAATCTTGTGAATTTCAATAATTAATAAAAAAGTGGAGAAAATTAGAAATAATAAGAATTGATGTATAATTTAAAAAGAAAAAAAAATGAAGCTAGAGAGGCCTTAGATTCTTATAAGTTGATATAAACCGAAGCAATCTGACTTCTCCGTTTGTTTTGAGACGAATAAAATTAAAAAGAGAGCGAAAATAATTTTCAGGGGCCAAATAAAAAAAGAAGAAAAAAGAGACCGAAACGAAAGAAATCTTTTATACCTTTAAAACCTATAAACAAATGTGAGTCTAATACAGCGTCGTACTGGTATTAATAGAGTTTGAGCCGGATTCCTAGTTCTGGCCGCATGGGAACACAAAAGAGTTTTTTCAAACTTAGATGGCAAACTACCCAGTCGGGCTGTTTTACAACTGAGTCGTCCCTCACTTTCGCGTGATGTTATTGGCTACCCGGGTTTTGCCAAGTCTCTCTGGTTGGTCTGGTTTGTTTGGGGTAACTTTTTTAATGGCAAAAAAGGTCCACTTTTCCTCATTTCAATTACGATTTTGCCAGTTCTTAGTAATCTCGTGCCAACAGTCCTTTTCTGGTACTCTGTGTTGATGATAGGATGAGCTGGCGTCATTTTAGCTTCAGAATCAGTCCTTTGGTGCACCAGCCATCACAGGATTATTTGGCTCTTTTCCCCGAATTGGGTTCTTAAGTGGACCCTGGGCCTGACCCATTACCCAGCATTGCCTAATATTATAGTAGAGAAATTTTGGTGGATGTCCACTTTTTTCGCTTGATTTTAGTAAATATCTATTTTTCTCTTTTAATAGCTAAATAAGCAAGTTCATGTATTTTTACACTTGGTATATAAGATTATATATCAGTTTTAATTTATGTACTGAGTATATAAATTTTTATACTTGGTACATAATATTTTACACGTGTTTATATGCTGATATACCGGTCATTTTGCTATAACATTTAAGAAATAAATATTTACTTAAAATGAACATAAAATTTGGTCATTTTGCTATAAGAACCCCTAGAGTACAAAATATAGAGAAAACTAATATTTGTCTTCTTACTACTGTTAGTCTGTTATTTATCTTTTTCACTAAATCCTATCAATGTTGCATGAGACAGGGGAAAATATTTAGAGTATTTATAAGAAATGGCCTTTTTATAAGGATTAATTTAAAAAAATGGTAATTTTATACACCTATTAAATCAATGGCCATTTTATAATTTTATTTTGATAAATGACGATTTTTTAGTTGATCTATTTTTTTATAGAGTCAATCAATTTTTAAAAATTAAATCAATTTTCAAAAAATAAATCAATATATTTTGATATACTAAATATGAAAAACAATCATTTTTTAAATATTTTTCAAAATTAACCTTTTTTAACAATATTTAAAAAAACCAACTATTTTACAAACTATGATTCAAAATTCAGCCATTTGGCTTAAAAACCCTAGTATGTTCTAATGTTACATGCAGGGTGGCCAATATAACATGAGATCTCTTATTATTAAGTGACTATACAATTAATAGATTAGAATTATACCTAAAATGTCCCTTAACACCCAATATTAGACTGATATGAAATGTGTTGGTAGTTGGTACTTGTTGAGCACCTTACTTCTACCATCATTACTCTCAGTTTTGTAAGGCCAATGTAGCTCTAATTCTATGAGAACGTCGCAATTTTCTTTTTTTTTTTTTGTGAAAAAAAAATAGGACGTCGCGATTTGTCCTTTTAAAAAAAATAATAATAATAACCATCATTACGGTAAACTCAAGTAGGTAATTAGAAAATAGACTAAAATCATCTGTCCATATTCTATTTTTTTTCTTTTGAATGAATCATCTGTCTATATTCTTTTTTAATAGTCTATCGGCAAGATTTTGACACGTTATCTTAAAAATGAAAGCATTTAATAAATGTAACTATTCTATATTTTGAAATTTCTAATTACCATAATTGAATGATGTGTCAAAGACAATTGGTAGGACGGACATTAAGAAAAGAAAATGGATAGACGATTTGTTTCTATGAGAAAGTACATCTTTGTCGTATTACACCCTTTTTTTTTTTTTTTTTCTGGTAAACTGTCGTATTAAACCCTAGTTTGTACATTTAAGTTATGGAAAAATAGAAGTAAAGAGTTTTGGTTGAATCATAGCAAATGGTTTACATCAATTTTTATAAGGGCGCGTCTACAGTAGGGGCGCCCCTACGTAGGGCCCTGTCTATTCATCGTTGGATGGGAATCTGTATATAAATAGATTCTCCACAGATTCTCGTTATTCCCCACAGATTCCCATCCAACAATAATTAAGGCATGACCCTACGTAGGGACGCCCCTGCCATAGCCATCCTTTATAAATTTTTATACTAATTATATCAATTATACTGTATCAAATTTACCCGATACATTTTTAACGTATCTTAGTTTTTATACAGAGCAAAACTGATTGATATATACACATATCTATTACAAGTGATAAAATACATAAAAACATAAAGTGAAAAACGACCATTTCGCTAAATATTTGTTTATAACATAACCTTAAACTAAATTAGAATTGACTACATTAGAATTAATAAATTTTTCCTAAAGAAATATAATATCAAAAGGACGTGACATTTTACATATTCATTACTTAGGTGACCCTTCATATAACTATTGGACGGGTTTTATTTTTTTATTATGAATTTCTCTCAATATTCAAGTCCACAGTACCATTTCCAAGACAAATGTGGAATTCCTACCAACTTAACGAACGTCAATATTAATTTTCTTTAGTTATTAAGAACGTCACTCTTTTTAATGTCCATACATGTGAAGAAGATTCATTAACACAGAAATTTCATTTCAATCCTATAGATTCTTGATAACTGAGCTATATCATCATCAGTCAGTAATGAGATTCGATCAACTTTGGACAATCTTTCTTTGACAAAATGAAGCCAAGAAATCTTTATGGGAAGCAAAAACCTTCTTAAAGAGGACAGCCTCCTTCGAATTCACAATGTGCTTTAATAGAGGCTTGTTCATATCATAGCTGTATGCATCTGTCTCATGTCTGAGCTAGCTTCCTTCAAGTGAGAAACAATTATCTCCGGCTGCTTTGCGGATGGAGGATGTGATTAACCAGCTTCTTTGGAAGTTCTTTTGACGCCTGCAAAAAGAGATTAGAAGATCAGCTCAGTCTAGAAACTTAAACAGGTCCTCAGAAACTAGGAAAGACATGTAAGTTTGCAAGAAATAACCTGGAAGTGTCTCATATGCAGAATTGGTTCGCACCCAACATCTGCGATCGATTTTCCGTTTGGAGTCTGCAATTTAAATCG
>JXTC01000036.1:682406-795870 GCA_002914845.1 Trema orientale
GAACCTCAGCAATTTCTTCATCAGTCATCTTAGTCATCTGCTGGAACAATTCCACAATATTTGCACCCATGTATGAATCAGGCCCGTACCATACATGTAAATCTGGCACTTGTGCAAAAGCCTGAGGAACAATAGCAACTTTGGCATTAAAGAAAGCAAAACAAGATGAACTGGGTGAAATACGAATGTAAAAGCGAATGAGAATCTCAGGGTACCACGAACCTTTAAAATGGTTTGCACAACATTTGATGAGGTGCAGGTTATTGTTGGCACAAGCTCATGAGCAAAAGCTTTTGTCTCAAGTGCAGTATTTATGTAGACTACGTGCAAAGAAGGAGGTGCCTTAGAAGCTGCTTCAAGATAACTCATGTAAGCAGGGGCAGAAGCAGCATCTGCCAAAGAACAACCGATACGTTCATTTGACATCCTGTAGACACCAACCTGAAAGCATACATAGAGTTGAAACAGAATTATGAATTCGTATATGGAACCAATTCAGAAACAGTTGACTCTGCAATAAACAATGCAGGTTAATCTAGTATCTCTAAGCGATGTAAAGCAGTAAATTGAAGAAACCATTTTATAACATGAAAACCATTGTCACAGTACATCTCTCCGTAGCAGGTTAGCAGCTCTTAATTTTCAAAGGTCCAGGTGCATAACAAGAAACTATATCATAATGGTCCTAGCATGTAGAAATTAGAAATAAGAGTACTTGTTTTCCCCAATATAGTCCACTTTTCATATCATTTACTACTGACACTTGTCCATAAGCAAGTCCGCCTCAGCCCTTCAAAAGGTATGTTAGAGATACTAAGCAACTAGAGTCAAGACTATCTGCTTGAGACATCTCATCGCTGTACAAGTTTAAGAGTTTTATCAAGTTTGCTTACCTAAATGACAAGACATGATTAACGAAGAAGACCTACCTCAGCAAAACCAGCCTGATCAAGAATAGCACGCACATTCTCAGACATGAAGTCTACACCCAAAACAGTGATAAATTTGCATCCAGATTTCGCCATCTTCACAGCCGAATCCGCCATAACCAACGAATCAGATATATGAATGTGAGGCCACTGCTTCTGTGCTGCAGTTAAGACGCCCTGGACTTCAGGGTCCATGTAAAAATGTGCAACTACCCCAATTTTCTTCTCTTTCAACACATGAACAAGTTGCTGTACCTTAAACTCATCAGGGAACAAATATCTAGCCTGCAATTTAAAAAGGACCCAACTCATGAATTTTCAAACACAGGCACAAAGTCAAAGACAGGACAAGTATAACCAAAAACAAATATTTGAATCAGTACATTAAGATTAAAGTCAGAATTTCATCAATACCAAAACATGCAGTATGCAATTACAAGTTGAAACCATCAAAACAGAGCAACCCAAATACAGATATGCAACTATAGACAAATGGGCAACCTGAGCTTCTGCATAGCTCCCCTTGGCATGAATCCCATCAGCGGTGACGACGAGAGAGGGGAAGGGCTCAAACGGCGGCTTCCCTTCTCTCTCCGCCATTAAAGCTCTGGTTTTTTTCTGCATACTAATCAAAACATTATGCCAAGTATTCACTCTGGACCTCTGAACGCCACCCGGTAACCCCACGTTAAGAGCCTCCAAATCCTCAGTCTTCACCGCCAAGACCTCCTCCGGCGCCGCCCCATCGAGAATCGAAACCAAGCAGTAGCAGAACCCTCTCGTGATCTCGGAATCGCTATCCGCTGCGAACCTCATTCGACCCCCCTCATCCAGATTCGCCTCCAGCCACACCTGGGCGGTGCAACCCATGACCCGGTTCGAGTCGACCCGGGACGAGTCATCAAACTGCGGGAGAAGACCCGCGCAGTGCAACAACCGCTTGACCCTCTCGATGGGCTCCGGCAACGAGCGGAACTCGGCGACCAATCGCTGAAGCTTGTAAGGGACGAGCTCATTGGTCTGCAACGGAGAGAAGGTCACGGCGGAGCAGGAGAACGGCGACGACGACGACCCAGTACTCCGGGGACCCGACTTCAACGGGTTCGGGTCGGGCGGAGGGGATTGGATGCATTTGGGAGTTTTGACGAAGTGGGGTTTCTGGGTCTGGAGCTTGAAGAGACCCGGTTTAGAGATGGAAAAGAGGGTTGAGGAAGAAGAAGAGAAGGAGGAGGAGGCGGCCCGAAGAGCCATAGTTGCAGAAGAAGAGTCCATTAAAGGGTTAGAGAGAGGGAAAGATGCAAAGGGTCCGAAAGGGTCTAGAGAAAGAAGTGAAAGGTTTGAATGGGATTTGGAGAGAGTGGAGGAGGCAGAGAAAGCAGAGCCTTAAATTGATGAAATATGCAGGAAATGGAGAGTCCTTCGGAACCACCAACCAACTGAACCAAAACAAACTAAAACTAAGGCGCGCATACAATAAGATAGTGAGAAAATTTGTCCTAAGATTCGGAAATGTATACTACATGGGCCCAATATTATGGATCACCAATGATGCCCCCATCTTCTTTTCAATCCTTTTCCAAAAAAAGAAAGAAACCTCATCTTTTTTCTTTTTTGTTTTTATTCAAATGCAAAAAAAGAATTAGAGAGATTTACACTTAGTACCATTTTTTCTTTTTTGTTTTTATTCAAATGCAAAAAAAAATTAGAGAGATTTACACTTAGTACCCGTTTTTAAAACTTATTTTCATAAATATTTATTTTTTATTTTTTTCAAAAATATCATTTTTATGATCCACATTTCATATGCAAAATAAAAGTGGTCTACATTTATATTATAAATTTTATTTATGAGATACACATTTCATGTGTAAAATATGAACGATATACATTTACTACAATATGAATGATATACATTTCATAAATTTTATCACGGTTTATATTTTTCATTATAAATTTGATCTATGGTATACATTTTAAAATGTGTGACAATTTTTAGTATAATTTTTATTTATAAAATATAGACCACAGTATACATTTAATATATGAAATATAGACCGTGGTATACATTTTATGTGTAAAACAATGTTGGTCTATATTTCTCTAAAAACGGGTATAAAAATAGATATTTATGAAAAATAATTTTAAAAACAAATATTTATGAACTTTTCCTAAAGATTTATGAATATAAGTTTTGTATGTCCCTAATATTACTCTAACAAAAGTGATGGTGTTTTTGTTTTTGTTTTTGTCTTTTTTTTTTTTTTTTTCAAGGAGAAACAAAAGTGGTGGTGTTAGACTTAGCAATTAGTAGAAAATCTTGTTGATTACAACTTCTATTATTATAGATTAGTACGTACCTTAAAAGAGTGACTCACCCTGAGCATGAGGTTTTTTTTTTTTTTTTTTTCTTTTTGAAACATGAGTAAAATGCAGTAATATCTACTAATTACTATTTTCTAAGTTATCTAAAAATACTTTATTTATAAAAAAGAAGTGCTAATCTCACTCTCTTTTATTATTCACTTTTTGATTTTCATTTTATTTTATAATCATAACTTATTATTTGACATATAAAATTCATAATATCATATTAAAATGTGAGATATTTTAGATAAGTCTACATGTCAAATAATGACACACGGAAAAAAAAAAAGTGAGTGTTAATATATTAACCCTAAAAGTCTAAAACAATTCCTATTTCTCGTTCCCTTTGAGGTTTTTTCGTTTCTTGTTGAATTAATTATTTAAACTAAAACACGAAGCATACTTAAACAATTGCCTTATTCACGAGTTATGCATGATCGTCTTTGGTTCTTTCTAGCCATATCTTAATTATTTAAACTAGAATTATTCTTTTGAAATTGCATATTCTTCAAGCTTTACTATGAAATTTTTTTCTAATGTTGAAGAAATTGTTGAAATCACCTCAATTTACATAATGTGAGGTCAAGTACTTCAGCTAAGCGACAATAAATCGGAGGTATGCGATGAGAAGCTGGCTTTGATTGGAACTCCTTCCTAGGCTTTGTCCACATGTATTTGATGAGAATGAGAGAAAAGAAGACGAAAGTGTCCAAAGGTATAGAATACACTACAGAAGTATTCTATATTTTTTATATATTTTATATTTTGTTATTTGTCCATATAATTTTTTTTAACCACATCATTTAATTGTAATAGATATGAATTAATGTAAAAATAATTTCTATGAAAAATTGTGTGTTAAAGCTAATGTTCAAAATCTGATTGGAAAAATAGAGAGGAAAAAAAGGGGCATAAAAGTAGACAAATAAATTAGACCCTGGCATAAGCCTCTTGCTAAAGTTTTCTCCACTTGTAAGCTTACAACTATGACAAGTTGCGAAGTGAGAACTCACGTAACCACAAGGAATTCTATAAGCCAGTACGAAAACGAACCAAAAAAAGAAAAAAAGAAAAAAGTGCCCCTGTATACATGATTGTCATTTGTCACTTTTTTCTTCTCTCTTTGAACACCCAAATAATTTCCATCAAACATTATTGTGAACTTTGAATTGGAAAAAATATTTGTGTTTTCTAGTGGAATTTGTGGTCTATAGGACATAAAGACAAAAAGAGCTTTGAAGGTACGTGGAAGAAGGAAAAGTTCTCTTTTTCTTTCTTCTTTGGATAACTTTTTTATTTTTCCTTCTTTCACTTTCACTTTCTCACTTTTCGTAGACTCTCTCAACTACCAAGACAAGAAAAGTCATGGCTGCGGTTCTGAACAAGAGTGAATGAGTGATTGGGATTGTGGTGGTAGATTCAGGTTCGCCTCTCCTGGTCCCAACTAAGCCCAAGGGATAAAAACTTGGATGGTTCTCTGAAATTGTGTATGGCATGACGTTCACATAGAACTGTTAAAGGGTCGGCCAGGTCATTAGCACAGTAACACGACATGGTATGACAAAACATGGTATGACAAAAATACAATATATTAAATTACGGGTCATATTAGGCATGACATGATTATGTGGACTGTACCAGGTAATGAATTAGGTATAATGGAGGTAATGAATTAGGTATAATGGGATAAGCATGACATGGCACATATATAAGTATAACACGACATGATATATAAGGCATAATACGCTAGCACAATAAGTATGACACATTAGCACGTTAAATATACGCATTATTATTATTTTATTTTTCCTTTATATATGTCTTTTAAATTTTTTTCTATTTTAATTAGCACATCAAGTATAATTATTAGGTATGCCGTTAAATATTGAGAGGATGATATATCTACAACAAGGAAATGGAGAAAAAATGAATGTAAAGAATATACCACACAATAAAAGAAGAAGATTTTGTAAACTTAGAGTCAGACAACGATGAGGAAAATGAATTTACGATAAAGTAGGTGCAATGCAACCTTAGTTAAGATAAAATTTTACATTAAATTTACTTTTATTTTTTATATAAATTCAAATTATTTGAAAAAATTTGATAAAATGGACACTAAAACTAATAAAATTTACTAATTAGATGGATCAATTTTGGCCTAAAAAGACTGGCACGTTCAGGTACGCGGGCTAACACGGCACGACATGTTAGTGCATCGGCCAGTGGGCCATACCAGACCAGTGATTTTATATTATGGGCTGGCACGACATGACTGAAAAATGGGCACGACACGACACGTTTGACACCTCTATTAGCACATAGCACTAAATACACTCTTCTGTGCTTTGTGAAAATAAATGTAACCCTATTTGTTTTAATTAAATGCCATGTTTAATTCTCCCTTCTTATAAAACTCAAAAATATTCTCTTTATTTTTTAAAATAGGAAAAAAGTTACCATTTTTCTCTTTTTGGTCAAATTTTTAATTAAATTTATTTCTAAATAACATTAATACCCTTAGAATATCGACATCCAAACAACCATTGATTGATTTATTAAAAAATATCTAAAAATTTATTGAAAAAAAAACATTGCTAACATTTCCCTATAATATGCAAAAATAATGTGAAAAATTACTTTTTAAATAGAAAATTAATTACATAATGAGGAGTGTTTGGTAATAGATTTTTGAAACATATGTAAGGGTATTTTAGATATTTCATATTTTAAATTTGGAAAAAAAAAAGAGCTAAAGTATTTTTTTTCCCTATTTTGAGAAATAGAGAAATATTTTGGCTTTTATGATATCAAGGGGTTAAACACGCTGTGCTATTTAATTATAATAGAGGGAGTATTTTTAGGATTATCCCAAGAAAAAATCAATTTCTTTTACGTTGATTAATGCTTATTAAATTTTTTGTAATTTTATTAAATTTCTCGTAATGTTATTTGGAAATAGAGCAATGCTACGGGGCATCAATGGTTCCTAGCATCACAGTGACATGTCTGTTTATCACTGGATGATTTAATTAATAAACTGGGTCCCATATAGGCCCCACTTAAATTATAATTATGATTAGTCAGTGACAGACTGACACATCGTGGTGTTGGACACCACTGGTGCCCTATAGCATTATTCTTGAAAATATGCATCTATCTCATCATTATTGATAATTAAAGTGAGTCTCGTAGTGTCATTCGACTCACATGGAACAGACATCAATTTATTGTCCTAATTATCAAGTCGAGGTAATAAATAGCATTTTCTCAAATTTCCAAAATTTTCGATCACATAACAACGAATAAAGAGTAAAACTAAAACTAACTTGTAAATGTAAGTATACTGTTTCCAAAAAAAAATGTAAGTTTGACTTGATCAAGACAATATGAAACGTAATTGTACATGTAAGTTTAAAAATCCTTCCCAAAAGAAAAAAATGTTCTCTCAATGTGAGATTCTAAATTCGAATCTCATAATTTACGGAAAAAAAAAAAAAAAAAGGGAAACGAAAAAATGCTTTTCTTTTACTTTACGGAAAAGATTTTAATAAGATATTTCCAAAGATCACCACTACTATCTATTATTCAACCGCGTAATGACTATATAATGCTGAAGAATATCTTTTAGACACAATCTAAGTTTAGTGGCCTATTTTGCCTCCCAAGTATTTTCTTTTTCTTTTTCTTTTTCTTTACTTGTTTTTGTCTATTATAAGAACATTAATCCAGAATCACTTTTTCTTTTAATGGATGCTTTTGTTGCAATTATAATATTAGAGATCATAATGATGGTGTTAGGAGTTATTTTACCATTCAAGATTTGCTTTTACATTATCATCAGAACATGTTAATTTTTGGAAAGTAAAGCACTTGATATGTTTGATTGTATCTTTTTTTATTCTTTTCCTGGCTTTAAATAAATAACTATATATTTTGAAGATAATTCATTAAGGACTGGATCTTTTTCTTTAGCCTAGTATAAGATTTAAGAAAAACTGAGCTTTTTTTTTTTTACCCTTTTTGATGAAGATATCTCTTTTGCCTTGTCTTTATGGAAAAGTACTCTGATCTGATCAGCTTGAAAAAACTTGTGCCCCTCTCAATCTCGTTCTATACTTAAAGATTTCTTTTCAGCGTTCATATATTACATGTTTTTACTAATGCTAAGAACCTTTACTGTACACATCTTAGTAGTATTAAACAGAACAAAACTACTCATTTTAAAAACTTAAAAGGTTCAATGAATGCAGAAAATGGAGGAAAACATAGGTGATTTTCTTGAAGATTTCATGAGGAACATTCTGATTTAAAGTGGTTCCACCGTCGAAAAACGAAAATCACAATGTTGTGGAATGTCTTCTAGAAGTAGTCAATTAAAGTTAGTGATAACATGCTTAATGGCACCTAAATTTGGAGTGGCTATAGAACATCCGTCTAGGGTATGGTTGGTAGTTGCAGTTTTGGACACTCAGCCATGCATAGATTGGGTTGGAGTCCTATAGACATGGACTTTGGGCTAGTTTTAATCCAATAAGTGTACATATATCATCAAAGAAAATCATCAAAGATGGGAATATATATTTTAAAGGATTCTATCATATTTTTGGCTAATACAGGCTTCGAAGTTCAAACTTTTGCCATTAAAGTCATCTGGGGGCTGTTATCCATTTGATGATGCTAAATACAGTTACATTTTACATTGTTTCTTCTTGGAGTAGGAGAATTAACAATGAAAAGAAGAAACTCAAAATATTAAGAACTTAATGTGAAATGCAGGACAGCAAATTAATTATAATGTGAATGAAAGTCAGAGAAGTTTATCTTGATTGTTTAAGATGAAAAAGAATGAATAACTGGTACAAGACGAAGAGGTACTTTCTTATGAATGACCAGCCCAAAAATGTCACTCATGTCCAAATCCTTCCCTGTTTGACCAGGAGGCAAGTTCCAGTCAAACCAGTAAAGAAGATTAGCCAATATATATTCAATTTCCGCCATTGCAAATATAATCCCAGGACATGCCCTGCGGCCCACTCCAAATGGGATGATTTGGTTATGGTGACCCTTGAAGTCAACAGGGTTGTTCACAAATCTCTCTGGGACAAACTCTTCTGATCTCTCCCACAATCTGGGGTCCCTTTGAATGGCCCAAGCATTTATCAGAACTCTTGTTTTGGCAGGAATGTCATAGCCTTCCAATTTAGTAGCAGTAGTTGACTCTCGAGTAATCAAAACAGGAGCATGTAATCTCAAGCTCTCATTGATGACACATTTCATGAACTCCATCTGAGCAATGTCAGCCTCATCTATCTTTGGTTTGTTCCCCACAACTCTTCTTACCTCTTCCTGCGCTTTCTTCATCACATTTGGATTTTTCGCAAGTTCTGCCATTGCCCATTCCATGACTGATGCACTGTTATCTGTTCCCCCTAGAAACATATCCTGCAATGGAGAGAGAGCAATTGTTAGGGTATATATATATATATATATATATATATAAATCTATGAGTTGTAAATTTATCTGAGTGAGAGAGACTATAGATAAGTACCAAGAGAATTGCTTTCAGATTTTCTCGCGCGAGATTTATTTCGAGCTGTCCATCCTTCTGAAGAGAGAGAAATATATCCACTAGATCTTTCTTATCAGATTGGTCACCAATTTTCTGCTCATGTTCTTCTATTACTTCATCAAGTAGTGTATCAAATGCTTTGACAGTCTCTCCAAGTCTTGCATTGAATCCTGTAAGAACGTCGATCCACCCCAGGTAGGGAACAACATCTTGAAAGTTGAATGCTCCAATGAGCTTCATTGCCCTCCTTGCCAAATCTCCAAAACTCTCTCTACCATCTTCCCTTGTATACTTCCGACCAAGAGCACATCTTGAAATCACGTTGCCTGCAATATTGACCAACATCTCGCTTACATCAACTAAAGCACCATCTTGGGAACAACATCGGCGAACATTTTCAATCATCTCCGCGACTTCTGCTTCCCTCACATACTGAAAAGCTTGCACCCTTTTCAGGCTGAAGAGTTCAAGAACACAGATCTTCTTTGTTTGTCTCCAATAATCGCCATACGGACAAAATGCTACATCAATGCATCCATAGAAGAGAGCATCAGCAGCCTTGATTTGGGGCCTGTTTTGGAAAGCAGAATTGTTCATAATCTCTTTTGATATCTCAGCACAGTTAACTATAACTGTTGGCACACAGCCAAAATGAACAAGCATTAGTGGTCCATACTTCTCGGAGAGGCACTGGAGAGATCGGTGTAAGACTGTGCCTAGCTGGTGAAGGTTGCCAATTATCGGTAGCCTTCTAGGAGATGGAGGAAGATTAAGCTTCGGACCTCTAATGAGCTTAACCAGATACAAAGAAAATAATATGAGAGCCAGAGAGAAGAGAATTGGATTGAACAAAGTTTTGGAATGTTGCTGCTCTTGCCACCATTGTTGCAGCTGTTTTAATGGATCCATTCTCTTTTTAGATTATAGAAAAAGAACCTGGTTTAGAAAATTTCAAGTTCTTGATGGATGATATATGATTTTTTGAAACCAACCCAATGGAGTTAGTCAACGAAATTGATGGTACGTTTATCTTGGAATCCAATAAGACTAAATTTTGCACTTAAATTGATTAAAAAAAAAAATACAAATGAAGGTGCTTTTAATATTATCAACTATGCCAGCAAAAGGAGAAATATCGGCAACTTGCAGCTTAATTTAAGTTAGATATCTTGTCATGTGCAAACATGTGGGATTTTTCTATTGATGTGCAGGTTGTGCAATGTTGCATTATGGACATTTTTGTACATGAGAAATGTCGAAAAGACAATGTCAAAGAGACCAATTTCAGCTGCAGTTATCGTCACCAAAGCATTGAGAGATTTAATTTTCAAAGGCTTATTAGATTATTGGGCTTAAGAGACAGATTTGGGGATGGGTTTACTGGGATGTGGGACAATGTTTCTTCCAATCTATAATGGAACCACTAGTTGACTTTTTGTACTAAAAGAGGTTCAGCTCAAGTAAAATAATGGTGTTTATTTTTGTCGTCGACCCAATTTCACAAAGATTATATAGGCCATTTCAGCTGTCTCAGAAACATTAAGAACTATACTTTTTTCAGCAATGCAGTAAGTATTCAAAACTGAAAACTTGACGCCTAAATGAGAGTAGTTACCATAGTACGTCAATCGATTTTGAGGAAATTTGGTGTAAATGGTTAAGCCGAAAACCTGAGTTATCCATGTTCAAGAGCTTCGCAGGTCAAGCCCATATCCCATAGTGCCAAAAGCCCAAAATGATAATACTAAAGACATAAAATATACACAAGACATATACACGAACAAATGTCATTAATTTGGACTACGTATTATTGATTTTTGAAATACGACCCCATTACGTATATGAGTGGCTCAAGACCCCATTATGTATATGAGTAGCTCAAAACACATGTTAGATCGTTGTGTGAATATTATGTATATATCCCTAGCATTATTCTTGCCAAAATAAGATTCAGTAAACATGATTCCATACAATTAAGGAAGATTAAGGAACATTCTGAATCGTCAAAAACCAAAAAAAAAAAAAAAAAAAAAAAAAAAGAAGAAGGAAAGACAAGGGTGTGAAATAACTTCTTAAAATAGTCAATTAAAGTTTGGTGTAACATTTGTCAATTAATGTTTGGGGTTTATAACATTCTTTCGAAAAAAAAAAAAGAACGTTTGTCATAACATTTCTACATACATAATTGTTTTGGACACTCGGCTACACATGGATCGAGTTGGAGTACCGTAAATAAGGACTTTGTATTTATATGCATACATCTGTAAAGAGAGTTGTCAAAAGATGGGAATGTTTTGAAGGATTGTGTCATTTTTTTTTGGGCAATAGAGGCGTCAAAGTTTTGTCACCATGATCATTTGGAGGATGATTATTCGTGGGATGATGCTAATTAACAGAGATTTTAGATTATTTCTTTAAGAATTAACAATGAGAAGAAGAAACATAACACACCAAAGCTAGCACTTTAATTTCTGAGAAATGCAGAGGACAACAAAGGATAATAGAAAGTGGAAACAATAATCATAGAAATTTGTGAAATTGCTTAAGATGAACAAGAATGCATAACTGGTACAAGGCGCAGATTTACTTTCTTATGATTGACCAGCCCAAAAATGTCACTCATGTTCAAGTTCTGCTCAGTTTGACCAGGCAACTTCCAGTCAAACCAGTAAAGAAGATTAGCCAATACATATTCAATTTCTGCCATTGCAAATATGATCCCAGGACATGCCCTCCGACCCATACCAAATGGGAGGAATTGGTTATGGTGACCCTTGAAGTCAACAGGGTTGTTCACAAATCTCTCTGGGACAAACTCTTCTGACCTTTCCCACATTCTGGGGTCCCTTTGAATGGCCCAAGCATTGATCAGAACTCTTGTTTTGGCAGGAATGTCATAGCCTTCTAATTTAGTAGCAATAGTTGACTCTCGAGTGATCAATACAGGACCATGTAATCTCAAGGTCTCTTTGATGACACATTTCAAGTACTCCATTTGAGCAATGTCACCCTCATCTATCTTCGATTTGATTCCCACAACTCTTCTTACCTCTTCCTGGGCTTTCCTCATCACAGTTGGATTTTCAGTAAGTTCTGCCATTGCCCATTCCATAATTGATGCACTGTTATCTATTCCCCCAATAAACATATCCTGCAATGGAGAAGGAAAAAAAAAAGTCTTAGTACCAGAGATCTATGAGTTTTTAAGAAGGGCTAGATACTAAATGGGTACCAATAGAATTGCTTTGAGATTTTCTCGAGTGAGATTTATTTCGAGCTGGTCATCCTTCTCAAGAGAGAGAAGAATATCCACTAGATCCTTCCTATCAGATTGGTCACCAATTTTCTGCTGATGGTCTTCTATTACTTGATCAAGTAGTGTATCAAATTCTTTGACAGTCTTTCTAACTCTTGCATTGAATCCTGTAAGAACATCGATCCACCACAGGTAGGGAACAATATCATGAAAGTTAAACGCTCCAATGAGTTCCAGTGCCCTTCTTGCCAATTCTCCAAAACTCTCGCTACCATCTTCTCTTGTATACTTCCGACCAAGAGCACATGTTGAGATCACGTTGCTTGTAAAATTGACAAACATCTCACTTAGATCAATCAAAGCACCATCTTCGGAACAACATGATCCGCGAACTTTTTTGATCATCTCCGCGACTTCTACTTCCCTCACATACTGAAAGTCTTGCACCCTTTTCAGGCTCAAAAGTTGAAGAACACAAATCTTCTTCGTTTCTCTCCAGTACTCGCCATATGGACAAAACGCTATACTAGTGCATCCATAGTAGAGAGCATCAGCAACCTTGATTTGAGGCCGGTTTTGGAAAACAGAATTGGTCATAATCTCTTTCGATATCTCTGCGCAGTTAACTATAAGTGTCGGCACATTGCCAAAATGTAAAAGCATTAGAGGGCCATACTTCTCAGACATGCCACGGAGAGATTGGTGCAGGACCTTGCCTAGCTGGTGAAGGTTTCCAATCACTGGTAGCCTTCTAGGAGATGGAGGAAGATTAAGCTTTGGACCTCTAATGAGCTTAACCACATATAAAGAGAAGAAGATAATAATCAGAGAGATGATAATTTGATTGAACAATGTTTCAGATTTTTGCAGCTCTTGCCACCATTGTGGCAACAGATTCAGCAGCTTTAGTGGATCCATTCTCTATTTAGATGATAGAAGAAGAATCTGGTTTAGCAAATTTCAAGTTCTTGGTGGATAATATATATGATTTTTGAAACCAACCCAATAGAGTTAGTCAACGAAATTGATGGCATGTTTATCTTGGAACCAAATAAGACTAAAAACAAAAATTGCAGTTACATATATTGATTACAAAAATACAAATGGAGGTGCTTTTATATTTATAAAGATAGAAATATAAGCAATTTGCAGCCTAATTTAATGCGTAAACATGTGCAAGTTGCAATGTTCCATTATGGACATTTATACATGAATATGCAGGTATATTTAAAGTCAAAGACACCAATTAATTTTTAAAAGTTCAATAAATTATGGAATATGCTATGGTCGATCTCCGTCACTTTGGAGCCCACAATAAGATCCATGAGTTTAGATGACTTACGCGTCAGACCGAAGCAAGCCTCATAAATTATTAGGCTTAAGAGCTAGATTTGGAGAAGGGCTTATTGGGATTTGTGACAATATAATGTTTCTTCCAATGAATGAGGGGACACCACCAGTTCACCATCTGCACTAATAATAGAGCTTCAACTCGAGTAAGACAATATTGTTTATTATTGTGGTTGACCCAATTTCACACAGTTAATAGGCCAATTCAGCGGCTTCAGAAACATCAGAAAACCACTTCTATGAGCAGTGCAGTAAGTACTCAAGAATGAAATCTTGAAACCCAAATGTGAAAGTACATAATTTACCATAGAATTTGAATCACTAGTGAGGAACTTTTGTGTGAATGGTTAAGCCAAAAACCTGAGTCATCCATGTCCAAGAGCTTCACAGGTCCACCAATAGGTCACTTGAAAGCTTCTATGACGAAGCCCATATGCCCCATAGTGCCTTTCTCAAATCTCGCCATTAGGCATTAACCGAAACTGGTTCATTGTCAGATATCATGTCGTTAGTATTTACTATAGTATGGTATCCTATTGTCTTTTTTTTTTTTTTTTTCAAGTTTACGTTGTTGTTTTAGTTTATTGTCGTTTTCCTTTTCTTTAGTGTAATTGTCTATTTAGTTCGATTGTTTTCCTTTTTTATTAATTTTTTAATGTTGTCGTTTCTAGTTGGCGTCCTGTTTGAGTTTGTTCCTAATCCTAACTTTTCGTGGTCACGTCCTTTACAGCTCTGTAGTTGGTGGCGTGTTTACAGCTTTCTGGTCATGTCCTTTATATGTGATATCATGTCGTTTACAGCTACATTGTGAGTTCAATGTCGTTTGTTTATAATTTTTGTCGTTTTCCTCCAAATCTTATTTTTATTTTTTTTGGTTCTCATTTTCCAATTGTCGTTTGTAGTTATTGTCACTTTTCCTTATTCGCTTTTTACTTCGGTGACGTCATTGGTTCTTTTAGCGTTTGTCATTGATATGGATTTTTTGTGTTGTCGTTTTCGTTTTTTGTTTTGTTTATTGCCCTTTTTGAGTTTGATGTCTCGTTCATTTACTTAAATTCGTATTAGCGATTACCAACTTCCCTTCCGTACTTTCGGCCTAGAGTAGACTAGGAACATCTCAATGCTCCATCAGGATATATATGGCCCCATTTGGTTCGCCTATTTGAATGAGTATATTTTAATGAAAATTGTGGAATAAGTTATAATTAGAATGGAAGACATTTGAATGGAAAAAATAATAAAATAAATTATAATTAGAATGGGAGTATTTGAATGGACCATTCAAAAGCACTTCTCCCTCTCCATTCTCATCCAAGACACAAAAATCTATTCAAATAGTTGATGTGATTGATGAACCATTTGAATGGAAAAACTGAATTGTTGAAACAAACACTCATTCCGAAAGACCATTTGAATGGAAAATTTAAAATTGTTGAAACAAGTACCCATTCAAATGGAATGGAATGGTCGAAACAAACGGCCCCTATGTTTTTTACCTCCTATGTTAGCAAGTATATGTGTTGACTGTTGATAGATATGTTTGCCTTTTATACCTTCTAATAAAAGTCTCAGCGATTTCACTAATCACTTGATTTAGTATAAAAGTTTAATCTTATTAATTATAAATTAGTATGGCCCATAAGCATTAGGTTATGGGGCTTATAGAAAAATGACCAAATTTTGGGCCTAATTTCAGTAAATATCCCTTTGTCAAAAGTTATAGCAAAATGTCCGGTATATATGTATATATACCAAGTGTAAAATTTTATATACCAAGTATAAAAAATTATATACCCAGTGCATTTCAGAACAATAACTAAAATTGGTAGATATATGTATCTATCAAGTGTAAAAATATATCTACCTGGACATTTAGCTATAAAATTTTAAAGGTGGACATCTACTTAATCAAATTTAAAATTTTGGTCATCCACCTAAATTTCTCTTAGGTTATTAGGTGGGAGTATATATATATATATATATATATATAGGGCCGGCTCCAGGCCTAGGCGACTTCGCCTAAGCCCCCTTAAGTGCCAAGTCCCAATAAAAATAATTTACCTTATTAAACATATTTCATAAAATCTAATTTTAGGCCCAATAAAAATATCTACCTTATTAAACATATTTCATAAAATCTAATTTTATTGTCGGAAATTGAGATAAAATCAGCAATTATGTTTAAATAATATCACCTAACTCTAATCCATGTTTTAATTTTGATATATAAAAGGAATGTATCTTTTTCCATATATATATATATTAATTGAGTGATTTGATAAAAGGAACTTCTCCATGTACCATTTTCTTCTCCAAGAAAAAGGAATGTTGTATTATCTTTTTGTAATTGTATGAGTACCACTAAAAAAATTTCTAAAACTAACAACTTAGTTTCAAAAGTATTAACTATAACATTTCACACTCTTTGAAAATTCATTATAGTTAAAAAAACAAAACAAGATGGATCTATGCTAATTAATTTCAGGTTCAATTGTTCATTTCTTCTGTTTTTGAAATTTAATTTTGCTTGTTTCTTCTATTTTTGAAACTCATATTACATTTTTTGTTATTTTTGTTCTTTGTAGAATTATTTTTTGTTATATTTTGGTATTTTTCTTCTACTTGGTTTAATTATCAATAATAATAATAATAAATTATATTAGAAAGAATGACGATGATAATCTAAAATACTCGTGTCCTTGGGTATCTTACAATATAAGGAAGTTTCATGATATTGATAATTTAATTTTATTTTCTTAACTAAGAAAAATAAAATAAAATGAAAAAATCAATCACATATATGACTGATAGAATACTAAATAATTGAATGATTTAGTCTTATTTAATAAGGCCCCTATACGAGTTTTGCCTAAGATAAGAGTTTTACCTAAGATCTCACTCGTATAGAGACGGCCTGTATATAAATATATATATACGGCAAAGTAAATGAGCTAAGCACCAAGATTGTTCGAATATGATGAATTCTCGCAGATAAACACAAAATCTGTGAGGATTTGTTCCTCTAAAACAATCAATAAAGATTCAACCAACAGATAAAAACTTGAAGAACAACTCTGTTTTACTTGGTTCAGTTTTGGCAGCATACCAAAACCTACATCCAAGGCAGGGTCTTTGACCCTAGTCAAATTCACTGATTTAGAAGAAGAGTTTTATACACTCAAACGAATCTCTCAACCAAGACAACTTGAATACAATCTCACAGTTTCTCACAAGCACTTTCCCAAGAAACTAATATTCTTCTAGAACGAAAGAACACCAGAAACATTCCCCTTTGAATTTTCCTCTTTATTACTCTAATTTCTCAGATTACAAGAGATACGAGAAAGTAGAATACATTCTCAGCTTTGTTACAACTCCTCTTTTATACACCTTCTTGAGCCAATAACAACTTGCCATCTCATCGGTTAATTAGTGCTGAAACAGAATAACCAAGCTGCAGTCTTGATTCTCTGCCTATAACAGAAATAACCAAAATAATAGCCATAACTAACTTAACCAATTGTTAGTTATATTAGAGCCAATACTCTTCAAATCTCTACCTTTGGCTCTAAGACCCTGTGAATTTGACTAGAGAACCCTGCAAATATCAGTGACTATCCAGATAACATCTTTAACAAGTCCAATGCATTATTGAACTTGTTAACTGGAATAACCTTGGTTAATAAATCAGCAGGATATATATCAGTAGCTATTTTCCTTACTTCAATCAGCTCCTTAGCTACAATATCTCTAACAAAATGAAGCTTGATATCAATATGTTTAGTTCTTTCATGAAAAACACTGTTTTTAGTCAAGTGAATTGCACTTTGAGAATCACAGTACACCTCAACTTTATCCTGCTCATAACCAAGCTCACTGATAATTCCTTTTAACCATATAGTTTCTTTAATTGCATCAGTCAAAGCTATGTGTTCAGTCTCAGTGGTTGATAAAGCTACTAAATGTTGCAAACTTGACTTCCAACTCACTGTATTACCGCCTACAGCAAATACATAACTAGATAAAGACCTCCTTTTGTCTAAATCTCCAGCAAAATCTGAATCACAATATCCCTTAATCTTGCAATTAGATTTCTCATTACTAGTGTAAGTAAGTTTCAGTTCCGAAGTACCTTTCAAGTATCTCAATAACCACTTTACTGCTTTCCAATATTCCCTTCCTGGTTTACTCATAAACCTACTAACTAAACCAACTCCAAAAGCTATATCAGGTTTGGTACTTACCATAGCGTACATCATGCTTCCAACTGCATTGGAGTATGGTACATTCTTCATATGAAAACCTTCTTCTCGAGCATCTTGATCTTTTACTGCAGTCAACTTAAAATGTGCACTAATAGGCATATTAACTGATTTAGCTTGCTGCATATTAAAAATCTGCATCACTTTTTCAAGATACCCGACTTGTGACAAAGTTAACATACTTTTCTCTCTGTCTCTAAAAATGTCCATGCCAAGAATCCATTTAGCTGGTCCCAAATCTTTCATGTCGAATTCAGAATTCAACATCTTCTTCAATTTCTGTATCTCAGATTTATGCTTATATGCTATAAGTATATCATCTACATAAATTAAGAGATAAATGTATGACTTATCTCTTAACTTAAAAAAACATACACAGCTGTCATGCTTGCTTCTAGAGAACCCTTGTTTCAATATGAATCATCAAATCTTCTATACCATTGCCTAGGTGACTGCTTAAGTCCATATAAAGATTTCTGCAGAAGACAAACTTTATCTTCTTCACCCTTACATTAAAAACCTTCAAGTTGTGACATGAGAATCTTCTCATCTAAATTGCCACGTAAGAAAGCGGTTTTGACATCCAATTGTTCCAATTCAAGGTCTTGAGTTGTAGAAATAGCAAGAATCAATCTGATAGAAGTATGCTTCACAACAGGTGAAAAAACTTCATGATAATCAATGCCCTCGATCTGAGAATATCCTTTGGCCATCAACCTAGCTTTAAATCTAGCTTTTTCCACACAGGTATTCCAGGCTTCCTTTTGAAAACCCACTTACAGCCAATAATTCTCTGTCCTTTTGGTCTTGTAGTTAAAATCCAAGTCTGATTCTTAGCCAATGAATCAATCTCCTCTTGCATAGCTTTCTTCCAATTCTGCCATTTAGGACTCTTCAAAGCTTCATTGTAAGAAGTTGGTTCATTTAGCTCCAAGGTATCAGCTACATTCAGAGCAAAGGCTATAAGATCAGCCTGAGCAAATCTTGCTGGTGGTTTCACCACTCTTCTTGTCCGGTCTCTTATTAGGAGATAGTCATTCAGATTATCTTCAGCTGGTGTATTATCTCGTAGCTCATCATGAGTATCTGGAGTAGCATTTTCAATAGCTCCACCTTGATATGAAGTTTCATAATCGAAATTAGCTTTATCAGTAGAGCTAGTCACCCGCATATTAGATTCTAACGCAACCTGAGACTTGTTTAGAGCTTCGGTATATTCAGAATTTGTCTGAACTTGTTCCTGTAAGTTAGTCTTAAAAAATACATGTTCATTAAAGATTACATCTCTACTTATAATGCATTTTTTTTCATCAGGTAACCAAATCCTATATCCTTTAACTCCACTTGGATAACCAACAAAAATTCCTTTTTTAGCTCTAGGATTAAGTTTACCTTGACTAATATGCACATATGCCAAACAACCAAATATCCTCATATGATCATAAGAAGGTTTTGTTCCAGACCATAATTCATCAGGAACTTTAAAATCTATAGCGGATGAGGGGGATCCGTTAATTATATAACATGCAGTAGAGGCAGCCTCTGCCCAGAAAGATTTAGATAAACCAAATTCATTTAACATGCATCGTACTTTATTCATTAACGTTCTATTCATCCTCTCGGCTAATCCATTTTGCTGTGGAGTGTTTGTGCAAGTATGATGTCTAACAATACCATTTTTAGCGCAAAAGTCATCAAACTCTTAATTGTAAAATTCAAGTCTATTGTCAGTTCTAAGTCTTTTGATTTTCTTTCCAGTTTGAGTCTCAACTAAAGTTTTCCATTTAATAAACTTATTAAAAGCTTCATCTTTAGTTTTTAGAAAATAGATCCAAACTTTTCTAGAAAAATTATCTATAAATGAAATAAAATAATGACATTTAGAGAGTGAAGGAGGTACCAATGGTGAGCCCCATAAATCTGAATGAATGTAATCCAAGGTTGATTTTGTTTTATGGGTAGCTATTGCAAACTTTAACCTGTGAGACTTTCCCAGGACACAATTCTCACAGAAATCCAAGTCTGAAATCCTCTTGCTGTCTAGAAGACCTTGTTTACCTAGTTCCAGCAACCCTTTCAAACTCATATGCCCCATCCTTTTGTGCCATAACTCAGTCTGATCCCTTTTTTGGTATGATATAGCAGTTATTCCTGCAATTGCAGCACCCTGTAGGACATATACACCTTGTTGTAATGATCCCTTCATAACTACCATTGAGCCCTTTACCACACTTAGAACTCCACATTGAGCCTTGTATGTGCAACCCGTTTGATCCAACATTCCTAGAGAAATTAAATTTCTCTTTAAGTCAGGGATGTGTCTAACTCCACTTAGTACCTTAATTGTGTCATTCCACATCTTTAGCTTGATAGAGTCGATTCCAGCTATATCACAGGATACGTTATTACCCATCAGGACTTTACCACCTGAAATAGTCTTGTAATCAAAGAACAAATCTTTTCTGGGTGTCATATGGAATGTACACCCAGAATCAAGAATCCATTCATCCTTTGGTTCAGTACTCGATACTGCAAGAACATCTGCAGATTCATAGCGATCTGACAGATTTGCAGAGTCTCCATTAGAGTTCTTCTTATCCTTTTGTCCATTGTTTTTCTTTTTAGGACATTGATTTCTGAAATGACCTTCCTTATGACATATCCAACACATTTTCCTGGACCTAGACTTGGACCTTGACTTGTTCCTATTTTTGTTCTGAATTTCTCTTTTCTCGACTCTTCCTCTGACATTAAGTCCTTCACCATTTGGTTTCGATTGCTTTGCATTTGCCTTCAGATATAACTCTTTCGAATAAGCTACACCGGTCACTTCCTCCAGAGTGAGAGTATCTTTCCATACTTCAAAGTATCTCTCAATTGCTTATACTGCCTAGGCAGTGAATTTAACAAGAATATAGCTTGGTCTTCATCATCTATTTCTACTTCCAGATGTTCAAGATCAGAGACTAGTTTTGTAAACTCATCAATATTTTCATCTATTGACTTATTCTCATCCATTTTGAAACTATAAAATTTCTGCTTAAGATAAATTCGATTAGGAAGAGTTTTAGTCATATACAGTTGCTCTAGCTTATTCCACATTTCACAGGCAAATTTCTCTTTAATCACTTTTCTTAGAATTTGATCACTAAGACTGAGAATGATAGTGTTTCTTGCCTTTTTTAAGTATCCCTGTCTTGTTTTCAATGGTGGGTGCCATCTTCAATTCTCCCTTCAGAGCTTCATCCAAGCCGAGATTTCCCAGTTGTGCCATCATCTTCTCTCTCCAGAGACATTCTTCCCATTAAACTTTTCTACCTCAAACTTTGATGTAGACATGACTGAAACGTTTCTGGCCAGCAAACAGTTCCAGTAACAAGCTCAAGTCTGGATGAACGAGACGAAACCTCAAGAATCTTCAACACTTCGACGATTCTTCGCTCTGATTTCAAGAACCTGGCTCTGGTACCAGTTTGTGAGGATTTGTTCCTCTAAAACAATCAATAAAGATTCAACCAACAGATAAAAACTTGAAGAACAGCTCTGTTTTACTTGGTTCAGTTTTAGCAACGTACCAAAACCTACCTCCAAGGCAGGGTCTTTGACCCTAGTCAAATTCACTGATTTAGAAGAAGAGTTTTACACACTTAAACGAATCTCTCAACCAAGACAACTTGAATACAATCTCATAGTTTCTCAAAAGCACTTTCCTAAGAAACTAACATTCTTCTAGAACGAAAGAACACCAGAAAAATTCCCCTTTGAATTTTCCTCTTATCACTCTAATTTCTCAGATTACAAGAGATACGAGAAGGTAGAATACATTCTCAGCTTTGTTACAACTCCTCTTTTATACACCTTCTTGAGCCAATAACAACTTGCCATCTCATCGGTTAATTAGTGCTGAAACAGAACAACCAAGCTGCAGTCTTGATCCTCTGCCTATAACAGAAATAACCGAAATAATAGCCATAACTAACTCAATCAACTGTTAGTTATATTAGAGCCAATACTCTTCAAAATCTAAAAATACTATATACATACATAAAAAGAATAAACAACAAAAATGGACAATACCCTTCCGTGCATTAAAGTCGTCACAAGTCATCGGTGAGAACGCAATGATAATCTGACATCGATCAGTTGTTATACTAATGATAAATTATGTGGGAGGTTATTAATCTAATGTATACCTTGAATTATTGAGCCAAGCACTAACATAGTTGGCAATAAAGAATACAACTAAGAAATCAAGAGATACTGATCAACATTTTATGAGCGGGCATTTATGGTGAGCGAAGTTGTCGATGGAAGTTAGAGGTAAAAAGATAACAATATATTTTGTGTTCAGAGAAGGAGAATCCACTACAAAATGAGGATAGTGTTTGTACATAGGAAGATTAATTAAATCTAGCAGAATATACGTCACGTCAATGAAGTGTAACAGCTTGATCATAAGATATATATGTAGCATAATTTTCCACTAGTAACGGAAGAAGTGTACTAGATAATTTCAGATAGAAGGTCATTAAAATTGTTATTTAGCTATAATTTCATATGGCAATTAGACTAATTAAGGACTTCATATATCTCTTAGTAGATTTTGAAATAATAGTAGAAAGTACATGATGTACACTACATTGAGGAACTTCCTCTATACAAGCAAGCTAGTAATCTATCTAGAAAAATAAAAGCACGTGCATCTCTTGTGTCAAACCAAATAAGCCCTCGCTCCCACTACTAAATGGGATTCTTTTTCCCTTCATGGAATCAATGATGAGCGAAATTTTTGTCTGAAGATCGAATACATCCTTATTATTTCAATTTATTTAGTGAAAGACAAAAGGAAGTTTACATCAAATTAACACACCAAATACATCTTATGTTGATAGATAATCAAGGAATATTCAAGGATTGTAGAGTATTGGCACAAGATGAAGAGGAACTTTCTTGTGAACTAAGAAACCATAATCTTCACTCATATCCAAATCCTTTGGCATTAATGAATTATCACTAGGTGGCAACTCCCAATCAAACCAATATATATAAAAGGTTGGCAGTGATATATTCAGTACTAGCAACCCCAAATGCCAAGCCAGGACAGCCCCTTCTGCCACAACCAAATGGAATCAATTCAAAATCAAGACCTTTGAAATCAATAGGATTGTTCTCGAACCTCTCAGGGATGAAATCCTCCGGGTTATCCCATAAACTTGGGTCCTTTTGTATTGTCCATGCGCTGATGAATACTCTTGTTTTTGCAGGAACATGGTAACCTCCTATCTCAATACTTCTAGATGTTTCTCGATGAACTAAAAGAGGAGCCGGTGGATGTAGTCTAAAAGTTTCTTTAATGACACATTTTAGGTAATACATGCGACTAATATCATTTATCTCGATCTTTGGCTTTTTCCCAACTACTCTTCTGACCTCTTCTTGAGCTTTCTTCATCACTGTTGGATTTCTCACTAGTTCTGCCATTAACCATTCTAATATTACAGAAGTACTATCAGTTCCACCAGCTAACATGTCCTGCACCGAAGGTGGAATAATAATTATTATATTATATAGTGTTTACTTGTGAGTGTGTATATATATCTCGTAATCTTGAATAAATTTGCCAAATATGAATAGGGGTAATCATCATCATTAGTATATTAACATACTAAAAATTTCCATGTAAAGCTGTATTGTAGGTTCTACGTCATTATTCTGTCACCAACTTTAAGTTATTATGTTAATCAATGGTCAATTAAAAAAATAGTGGTGATGATCACCAAAATTCACCACTATTGGTAATGCATATATAATATTGGCTTTTCAGGAAATGTTTATGTTATACATTATAAGTGTTAGATTTGCGTCATAACCTGTCTTAGAATTTACATGAATATAGAAATGATCAATATCTACTGAAATAGTTGTCGCTCACTATGATGATGCATAATTAGTATAATATTGTTTTTTTCAAACGAGAGAGAGAGAGAGAGAGAGAGAGATTATCACCAGTAAGAATGCTTTGACGTTGTCTCGAGTAAGCTCAAAGTCGGATACGCCATCCCTTTGAAGCCGGAGAAGAACATCAACCAAGTATTTCAAATCACTATTTTTCACCACTAGTTCATTGCGATCCTCAATCACCTGATCCAAAAAAGAGTCCGTTTCCTCAAAAGTGGCTTTCAATCTACCTGTAAAGCCCGTAAGAACATCGATCCAACTCAAACAAGGGAAGAAGTCTCCCACGCCAAAGGTGGCCGTCGCCTGCACCATAACCTTCCTAACAAGCTCCGCCGCCTTATTCCGGCCATCTTCTTCGGCGAAACTCTGTCCAATAATGCATCTAGACGCTATATTATTGGCTGTGGATAGAAGCATCTCGCTTAGGTTTATAGAAATATGCCCACCAAGACCACAAGCTTTTCGAATTCTGTTGACCATTGAGTTGACTTCTTCTTCTCTCACGAACTGGAACTCTTGCACTCTTTTGACACTCAGGAGTTCTTGAGAAGTAATCTTCCGAGCTTGTTTCCAGTACTCGCCATAAGGAGAAAACCCCATGTTTTTGCAGCCGTAGAACAAGACATCAGAAGCCACTGTTATGGGCCTATTGGATATGGTAACATCATGGTTCTTAACAAGTTCTTTTACCATTCCTGCGGATGAGACCACAAGAGTTGGGTTGCGGCCCATGTGTATGAGCATGAGAGGGCCATACTTGTTGGAGAGTGATTGGAGACTGCGGTGAGGGTGCGTCCCGAGCTGGTGGAGGTTTCCGATAATCGGTAATCTCGGCGGTGATGGTGGTAACTTGAGTCTGCCGGAACCACTAGAAGATGACAGAGCATTGAGTATGAACAGAAGGAAAAGCGAGAGGAGGAATAGAGAGAGAAGGAATGATAAGGGATATTGAGAGATTGTGATTATTGTTGATCTCTTTAAGTCAGTTTGGAATTGGAACAAAAGTTGTAAGAGAGCCGTTTCCTGTTTTACTGATCTAAATTATATCCCTGAGAAAACGAAGATATCAAGTCTTGCATATATAGTGGAGCTCTTTGATGTTTAATCACACTCTGTTGTCATACATAAAATAACATAAAGCAAAAGTGTTTTGGCACTTCTATTACTGTAGTGGGTTTTGTGTATTGTTGATCTTTATACAGGTACTCGTGCCAACATGCAATTAATAAAGAAGAGAGAATGGATAAATGATAAGCTACGTGGGAGGGAGCTGTTTCCATTAATTTGTTCTTTTTGCCTTGTACATTCATTTAAAATAGGGTAAAATATTGTATCAACATGTAGTGTCTATTTGTTATTGGATAATTCTAATTAATAAATTGGGTCTCATATGGGTTCCACTTGAATTATAATTATGATTAGTCAGTAACAAACTGACACATTATGTGATACTAGACACTGCTGGTATTCTATAGCATTGCTCTTCAAAAAAAAAGGTTAAGTATTATTACAAGAGGTGATTTTTACTAGTGCTGAATTTTTATCAAGTGACTTTTAAATTGATTTATGAGTTTATAATTGATAATGGAAATAATTATTGTTACTGATGAATAACTTTGTTTTTGTTAATTCATGATTAAATAGTAATGATAATAATAATTAGTGGTAGTGATAATGAATTACATCTTTCATTAATTCTTCATAGCATGTTCACTAATTGGTAAGTATATGATCCGAAAAAATTAATGAGAGGAGAAATGAAGGAGAATAAAATAGATGAAAATAGAATTAGTATTTGCATTATATTATTTATTTATTTTTTAATATAAACGGGCTCCTCAAGGGAATATCATTAATCGAAGCAAAAGTTTTAAATTACAATGTAAGTATAAGGATTATAATTTTAAACTCCTCAAAGAAAAGAGACGAAAAAATGGATCACAAACACAACTACGAACAAATGTGTAGATTACCCTAATTCTTCAAGAGAAAGAAATAATAAGGATCACCAGCAATATATTACTTTCAATACTTGTTCCTGGCTTCATTATTGGTAGGGTAGACTATATATTATTTAATTAAAATAATAGGAAAGAGTATTATAATCATAGCAACATCATTGATGTGTTTATTTAATTTAAGAAACGTAATCAGGATACTATAGATTTACTAAACAATATGCATACATCTACGGGTGTTCGCGATGGTTTGGTCTGTTTGAAAGTCAAAATTATTAACTAAACCGCATACGTAAAATCTTACTTGGTTGGTTTATTTAGTCGGTATAAAATTTTTCAAAGAAACTATACCAAACCATGCTAAACCATATTTCGGTGATGTTGTCAGTTTAGATTTTTAGGCCCCATAATAATTTTTTACTTTTTTTAATATGCTACAAAGTTTTAACATATAGTTATTTATATTGAAGTTATAATTCACAATAAATTAAATATAAATTTTACTATAACAAAAGTCAAGCTTTACTACCAAAAGTAAAAATATAACCAACATCAACTTTTAGAGTTTAAACCAACAAAGTTGAAGTTTAAACCAACAAACAACTTGTCTTGTAAACTAATAAAGGGAAAACAACTGGGTTACATAAATAAGTCTGTAAGTTTTAAGGCTATAAGAAAGTATAGAAAAATGAAAACATATATGATATTTTTTGTTAGTTTTAGTTGGTTAGTATGGCGGTAAGTTTGGTTGGTTTCATACCCAAAATTATTAACCAAACTAATCAACAAGATGAGTTTTTCAGATCAAGTAAACAAACCAAACTTTCTAAATTACTGAGCAGTTTAATTTAATTTAGTTTGGATTGGTCGGTTTCCGTAATTTGATGATTTTTTGAACACTCTTACATACATCTAATTAATTAGAGTTTTTTTCTTTAGAAAAAAATCGCCTTTCACAGTTTGAATAATAATAATAACAATAAGAATCAATACATGTAATGTCAATTAGGATGGTGGGACAATAATAATTGTGACATTTAAGGGTGAGTATCAGTTGAATTAGGTGAGTCGTTACTAAAGGAATTTTAGGTTGCAATTTTGTAACCTAAAACTCGTCTAACGGATTGAAACTTAATTCATAACCTGCCAAAATATTTTTGTTAAGTTGTCAGGTTAACCCGAATAAGTTTCTTTTATTTTCTTTTGAAAAAAAAGGGCCAAAATGCCAACAATTATAATATTTGGGATTTCAAAGTTTGTTCATTTGGCTTTAAGTCAAACAAAAAAGACAAACTTTCGAGTTTTGAGTTAAAATTTAAAATTTATCTTAGTTACTTTATTTTATCTTAAGAATTGATACAATTATATATGTAAAATAATAAATTAAATATTAAATATTATCTTATTTAATAGCAGTAGATTGTATTGGGTGGGTTAAAATTAATATCTAACCCATCTAAATATTATTAATAGTCGGATTGAAATTGACACGTAACTCAGCTAAATATTAAATGGTCAAATTATTAGGTTGTTAATTAGTCAGGTTGCTATTTGCTCAGTAATGACATTCTCATTCTTTTATCATGGGTCCCCTTTAAATTTTCCATTCCCAAAGTTTAGTAAATATGCTATTTTTGAATTCTCCTAGAACTATATTATTTAAATCCATTTTTAATGTAGTCACTACGCATGTGATAGTGTTATTTACACCATCATTTGTGATCTGATCACGTGATGGTGTGTCAAACGCACTGTTATCTGTATTCTACCTTTTGTTACCTCTCAAATACGTTCAACTATCCAACACATGATAGATGTGTCAATAACAATGTATAGTGGTGGTAAGTCTTTTTAGGTTCGCATTAGTTGTTTAAGCGATTATTATATTCTCAATCATCAACTAGAAAAAGATTTAGTGTATCTAAGAGATAACTATATATTTAGAAATAAATTAAGCACTGAATAAAACAATATGATTCTTTCTCACACTAACCAAAATTATTGATAATCTCAACCACCTTCTTTGTTTATTCTTTCTCACATTTTGGCACGCTACATAAAGATATTATAATTAATGAGTCCAATAATTAGTGTGTATTGTAATAGGTACTAGTACTAACCACTAGAGATGATATTTCTATTTAATCACTCAAATCAAATCATGCGGCACGGTGTAGTGTGGTTATTTTGCTTCGTGATGTGGTTTGGGATTTAGTTTCTCTCTATCGCTGCGGTGTGGTGTGAAATACAGAATAAAATTTCTATTTTCGCATTAAACTGCACCGCATATACATATACATCAAATTTAAAAAATATATATATATACATGGGCACTAATTCAGTAGGGATGAAAAGTAAGAGAGAGAAAAAACATTAATGATGCACGTCTTTTTATACATTTTATTGTAGCCGTTGGATCACCTTTAGATGATGACCCAAGGGCTAAAAGAAAATATCTACACATAGGTAAAAAAAAAAAAAACCCTACTAGATTGGCAACTGGGCACCAATTCAGTAGGGATTTTTTTTTTTTACTTACACATAGGTATCATTTTGACCAATAAAAATTTTTCTTGCACATTTTTTTATATTAAAAAGTAAGAGAGAGAAAAAGTATTAATCATGCACGTCTTTTTATGCACTTTATTGTAGCCATTGGACCACCTTTAGATGATGATCCAAGGGCTAAAAAAAATACTTGCACATAGGTAAAAAAAAAAAACCTACTGGATTAGCAACCTATATATATATATATTTATATATAAACTCATATATATACTATACTAAAATCTAACATCTAAATTTTCTTAGAATAAATTATGAATGAAACTTAAAAAGTCTTGAAGAAAGTCAAACGAATGATGACTTACTAATAATTTATTTTTCAACTTTATTGTTTTTTGTCCAGAAGGATGTTTAAACTTTTGAACTTTAGACATTTGTACTTTACTATATTTTGATTGGATTGTAATGTTGTGTCTTATTAAGATATTGCTTAGACAAGTATGAATATGTGAATGTGCAACTTTAATAAATATTTTAGACTTCTATTAATTTTTAAATGATTTTATTTTAGTAGTAATAACTTTTTTAAGATTATTTTTTTAATTTGACCCAATTTTGTTGAGACCTGATTATTACGCTTCCTTATTCTCTGAGCCACCTTATTATTCAGATGATCTTTCTATTATTCGTGAATATGTTCCCTGTTTGGTTACCCCGTTGGATAATACTGCTTTGTTATGCCTCCCGCTTGAGCAAGAAATTCGAAATACTATTTTTGATATGGATCCTACTAGTGCGTCAGGACCGGATGAATATACTAGAAAATTTTTCCGCTCTTGTTGATCTATTGTAGGCGACGATTTTATTTTAGCAGTTCAGGAGTTCTTTCTCACTGGTAAGATGTTCTCTGGTGTTAACTCAAATTTTATAGTTCTTATTCCAAATGTCAATGAGGCAAATAAAATAGAGCAGTTTCGGCCTATAGCTTTGGGGAATTTCTTTTTCAAAGTAATTACTAAAATCCTTGTTACCAAACTTGGTCCTATTAGTTCTCGAATTATCTCTTCGAATCAGTTTGGTTTTGTCCAAGGTAGACAAATGGATGATTGTATAATAGGAGCCTCAGAATATTACAACTCTTTGGGCAATTCGACCTTTGGTGGTCATGTTGCTTTAAAGATTGACGTTTGCAAGGCTTTTAACTCTATCGGTTAGTCTTTTGTTTTGGAAGTTCTTCGGTCCTTCGGCTTTTCGAATACCTTCACCGATTTGGTTTTGAATATTTTTAATTCGGCTCGCATGCTTCTTGATGGGATTCCTCATAGTTTTTTCCCTTGCTCTCGAGGAGTCAAGCAAGGTGATCCTCTTTCTCCTTTACTTTTTTGCTTGGCTGAGGACTTTTTAAGTCGTTACTTAGCTCATTTATTCAGTTCAAAAGCTATTGATTCTATCTCGCCACTCGGGGTAAGAGTGCTCTGACTCACTTTTTGTATGCGAATGATGTGCTTATTTTCTGTAGAGCTTCCCCTAAGAATATGAGAGCTATTCACTCGGCCTTTGAGCTGTATGGGTCTCTTTCTGGTCAAATGGTTAATTGGGAGAAATCGCATATCTACTTCGGTAAGGGTATCTCCTCTGTGAGAATTAGGGATTTGCTTCTATTTGTGGTATGAGGCGAGGTGGAGAGTCGTTACATTACTTAGGGGCTCCTTTGTTTGTGGGGGCTCTTCGTCAAAGATGGTTGATTCATTGGATGGACAATTTGTTAGCTAGATTTCGTTGTTGGATGGGTTTATCACTTTCTTTTGCTGGTAGAGTTGCTTTAGTTATTTCTGTGATTTATGGATCACTCATTCATTCATTTCAGATTTACAAGTGGCCAAGTTCTTTGTTACGAAAAATGACGAAGGTAATTCGCAATTTTATTTGGTCGGGTTTCGTGCTACGAAAGAAACCTGTGCAGGTTTCTTGGAAGAATTATTGTCATCCTAAGGAAGAGGGCGGTTTAGGTCTTTGTGATTTATCTCTGCTTAACAAAGTCCTACTTAAAAAGTTCTCTTGGAGAATGATGACGATTGATTTTGATTTATTCATCTATCTCCGTGCTCGTTTTTTTAAAGGCGATGGTGATTTTCGATATCATATTAAATCTTCTATTTGGACTGGGCTCCGACCTTTGTGTAAGGACTTGTGTGAAGAGTCTCGTTGGTTGATGGGTAGGCATTCCAAGATCAATTTTTGGACTGATAATTAGTTGGATTCCCCGTTGATTGACTTCATTTCTTCTCCCATGGTTCTCGATCCTCCTTTAGAGAGTGTTGTTGGTGATCTTCTGACAGACTCGGGTTAGTCACTCCCCTCTACTTTTAAAGTTTGCTTTCCAGACATTGTAGTTACAATTGAGTCAATTGTATATTTAGATGGTCCGGATACCCTGTTTTGGATGGGTTCCCTAGATGGCTTGGCCACCTGCTCTAATGCTTATGTTTCTATTTCTGGTTCTACAAGTGATTGTTCTTAAAGAAATCAGATTTGGTCCTCTTTTATTCCTCCTTCGAGGTCGATTCTACTTTGGAGAATTCTTCATGATCATCTTCCTACTACAGCTTCACTGATGAGACGGGGTTTTAATCTCCTGTCTTGTTGTTGCCTTTGTCGCTCCTCCATAGAGGACTTGTCACATTTATTCCTTCATTGTCCTTTAATTCGGCAGCTTTGGTCAGCGTTGTTATCCATCTTCTGTACTCCTATTTTTCTAGAGGGCACTGTGGTTGATCTTTGGGACAAAGCTCAGTGTTATTCTTTGAGTCCTCAACTTGGTTCTTTCTGGAAGGTTGGTGTGACTTCTGTTTTTTGGATTATTTGGCACTTTCGGAATTTGGCTCTTTTCGAGGAAAAAAAGCCTTCCATCAATTCTGCATTGGTACTCTTATGGTGCTTTATTAAAGAGGCTGAGTCTCTGATTTCGGGTACTATGTTTAATTCCATAAAAGAACTTACGATTTTAAGGGAGCTTCGTGTTAAAGGTAGGCCCCGGAAAGTGCCTAATATTATTGAAGTTATCTGGAGGTCTCCTCCTCATTCCTGGATTAAGGTCAACACTGATGGTTCTGCTTTTGGCGCTCCAGGTCCTTTTGGATGCTCAGGGGTGTTTAGGACACATCGTGATTTTGTTCGTGGTTGTTTCTCTATTCTTTTGGGAGTAGGTTATGCTTTCGAGGCTGAGTTGGCAGCAGCGATTCATGCGATTGAATTTGCCTGAAAATATAGTTAGAAGCGTCTTTGGTTGGAGAGTGATTCAGTTTATGTGATTTCTATTTTACTATCTCGCACTTTAAAAGTTCCTTTTCATTAGAGATCAGCTTGGTCTAGGGTTTCGGGGTACATTGTTCATATGGATTTCGTCATGACATATATATATCATGAGGGTAATCGTATTGCTGATTCTTTGGCTTCTCAAGCACTTTTCATAATTTGTCGTACCTGGTGGTGGACCGCTCCTTCTTTTATTTTTTCGTTTGTTTATGACAATTGTATTGCGAAGCCCAGTTATAGGCTTCGCTAAGCTTTATGTCTTCTTTGGATTTTGTTCCTATTTTTAGTTCTTGAGAGGTCAGGTTCATATCCCCCTCTGACTAGGTGTCTCTTCTTTTTCTTTCTCTTTTATTTTAGTTTCCCTCGTTCCGTCGAGGTTTGAAAAAAAAAAAAAAGGAAGAAATATTATGATATGGATTTTGCCGAGATCGGCCATTAATATTCTCAAATGGTTGTATTTTCTCAGTTCAAGAACTACTATGAATTTACCAAGCATAAATTTCATAATATCAATTTAATATATAATATCAACGAAAGGAACTTCACAAAACTAGTATGTGCTAATAATAAAAGTACGGTCTCCACTCTTTAAATTGTTACAATGTTTTTTTTTTATTGGGTTCTTATGAGTTGGTTTCTCTTACTTTGTTTGGATAACGGCTCCGAATTTTGTTTGCCTTAATATATATTTCTTTCTCCGATTTTTATACATGATATTGTTAGTCTTACCCTCTTATGGAGGTGAATTTGTTGTCTTATATTCAAATTGTTTTTTTCTTTTGAAAAACAAATCTGATGAGATACATTCCATCCGTCTGAATATCATATTTCAGTCTTGTTTTGATGGAACCATGTCCAATTTTCTTAGAGGGCTCAAACTCGAAGGGATTAATGTATTAGAGGGTTTCTGTGAATTTTTTTTTTTAATCTTGGAACTAAATAACTTGGAATTCTTTATCTAATGTTGGTTATATTTGTGGTTATTTCTGCAATTTGGTTCTTGATGATGTTATGATGGTAGACGCAAATACATTAAGACTTGGTCTCCTCAAATTTAATTTCATCATATACTTATATAATGAGTTTGATCAAATTCTATAGGTCAAAATCAGCCCTGCATTTAATATTTCTCCTAACTAATTTGAGTTTTTGGGAGCCTGAAAATTAGCACATAAAAAGAATGATGCTCCATGTAATCAGAGGATAGAATGACATATATATCTGTATATATAAGTTAGCTGATATTAAAATACAATTTATATGAAATATACGCTTGGCAATACAGCAGCAATTTGTTATAGTATATATGGTGTGTATATATATATATATATTTTTACCTATGTGTAGGTATTATGAAATATATGAAAAGATGTTTATTATTAATACTTTTTTTCTCTCTTATTTTTTAATATAAAAAAATATGTATGATAAATTTTTATTAGTCAAATTGATATTTATATATAAGTAAAAAAAAAAAAAACACAGACTATTCTTTATATAAATATAAATATATAGATAAACTTGTATGAAAGCATGTGTCTTGTCCCGTTTGTATTTAGATATTAGGCAGAGTTCCTACATAATGTTACTCGTCCCTGCTCCATTTTCTGCGCATGAAGTGTCAAAAATCAGAGGAAAAAAGTTTTTATGAATAATTAGTTGCACTTGAAAGCAGATGACGAACATAATTGATGTAGGGAGTTAATGATGTCATTGTTGGGCTGAGTTTAAGGGTCAATTGGGCTGGCTGTGCAAGTATGTGGGCTTTGCTATTGTGTTATTGTGGTTAATTAAGCTGATGGCAATTTAAGGGAAAGAGAATCTCGTAGAAGGGACGGAGCTTTGAAGATCGAAAACGGAGAGCCTAAGGGGCTTGGAGGTGCGCCTGGTTTATTAATAATAATAACAGTAAAAAAGGGCCAAGAACAATGCGGATCCGAAAACGCAATTGTTATTGATGTGCATATATTTATATAATATAACGACGTTGGATGTAGTCTCTTGATAGAAAAATAAGTACGGTTCCTTTCACATAAATTTTTAAGAAATTTAGGTGTAGGATTAATATTTTAAATTTGATTAAATAGATTTTCACTTTTTAAATTTTATAGCCAAATGTTTGAGTGTATAATTTTTTACGTTATATTTACTAATTTCAGTTAATGTACTAGTTATGTAAATTTTTATACTTGTATTTTACACTTCGTATATAAATATATTTAAGACATTTTGCTATAACATTTGAAAAATTGATATTTACTTAAATTAGACCTAAAATTCAATCATTTTATTATAAGACCCTAAAGTTTTATATAAATTTGGTTACATAATTTTGCGCTGAAGTAAGAAATAACATAATTAGCTATGAATTCGCTGATGTTACTTCATTTTGTTACAAAATATATCAATACTGTATGAACATACACGTCTGATGATTTTTTTTTTTTTTTGGTTTATTAATCAAAGTCAGTGCCATTTTATGCAAAATTATATATCCATATTGTTATGTGTCACTAAGTTATTTTGGAAGGGACCAATATTTACCCAATAAAATATACACATATACACACGTCCCAACAGGCATGCTCTCAGAATTTATTTAGTGAAATGGAATAGAAAGATTCCATTTTAATTAATGTCCCATTCTCTTTTTTTTTTTTTTTTTTTTTTTTTTTTTTTTTTTTTTTTTTGTGTTTGGCTTATCCTTTTCTTTTTTTTTTTTTTTTTTTTTTTTTTTTTTTTTTTTTTTTTTTTCCGTTTCTAACCCCTTTTAATTTTAATTCTAATTTATTTAAATTCAATATTAATGAAATGTTTTTCTTTTCATTTCTTCTTTTTTTTTTTTTTTTTGGAAATAAAACTAGCTAGGAAGTACAAACCCCTAGCTAGTCACTCTCCTTCTCTTATCAAATTCTATCACACCTCTATGGTAGTACACATACACAAACGAAAATATTGCATAATCTAAGCACTAAATTGAGATAATAGCTTCTGTCTTCAATAATCAAAGTGGACAGAGACAGACCTTGTGTATGTCCTCACTAATCAAAATAGACAAAGACAGACCTTGTGTCCTCAATAATCAAAATGGACAGAGACATACCTTGTGTGCCAAATCCAATGCTCTTCTAGAAATAATTACCTCACTTTTCTTGAAGCTTAAATTTTTTTTTTAAAAAAAGAAAAAAAAAATCCAATCTTCAGACCAAAATAAAAATTAAAAGAAAAAACGAAGTATAACCAAGAAAAAAAAATCAAATACTAGAAAGAAAAATGACCTAAACATAATGCAGAGAAACCTGATTGTTAGACAGCCTGGAAATACATATGCATATATATATGGTTGCCAATCCAATAGGTATTTTTTTTTTTTTTTTACCTATGGGTATATATCCATCCACTGGATTGGCAACCTTATCTAAATTGCTCAAGATTTGTCAAATTAATTAGCTTATTATATCGTACTAAAATCCCACATACCAAACTAATTTATCGAGAAGGCCATAATTGTATAATTAAATATTCGTAGAGATGACTTTGGATCCATTGACTCCATCCAAACCAGATGCATGATAGGGAAAGAAAAGAGACTAAGCAACGTATAGCTATCATATGTCGTTATATATCGTCACTGACTTGAATACGTAAATAAATACGTACATTTTACATATATTAATGGGAAAACAACATCACCAACCATTTAAATAGAATTTCCAAAAGAGAGAAACAATTAAGATATTGGCTACGGCGCCCTAAGGTGCTATAATAAATATATGCATAAAATCATTTGTATATGTGCGCAAGTATATATTTATTTGTTTATAGATCATGGTTAACACTTTGTTAAGGCTCCGGCACCACGAGATCAACCACAATAAAGCATTGGTCAACAATGCCAAATTCCACGGTATGACAACTATATATGTTCAGTTTTCAACTAAATAACCACTACACAAAGAAGGTATGTGTGCCTCGCGTTTCAAATGACGAATTGGCAAAGGAACCTCATGTTGACCCATATATTTGGTAAAGAAATAGCTTTTGTCTTTATATAGAAGAAACACCACACATATTTTCATTTTATCCACACTCATATATACTGCACGTCACCTAAAGTTCAACTCATTTTGCAAAATCTAGACCACACAATACATATGTTATCTATGGAATCTTAGAGGATATATATGGCTAAAATATGAAATCTTCCAAAAGTCGCTCATGTATTCTTAAAACGCTTACTTGTTTTTCTATATATTGATGCATATGCGCATCACACAAATATCAAGCAAAAGACCAAAAGAAGTGTATCAGAAAACCTGTACATACCCAAGAGAGCCCTTCATCTAGCTAATTAATAAGATGGCTCTATCATCACTATTGATTCAAAAGATGCAAGAGCTATACCTAGCCATACTCTTGCACCCCTTTGTTTTCTGTCTTTGCCTCATTTCTGTTCTCCTTTTCTTCATATGTACCAAATCACCAAATGGAAAAGCCATCAACTTACCACCATCGCCACCACGCTTACCACTAATAGGTAATCTTCATCAACTGGGAGCGCACCTGCACAGGTCCCTTGGAGCACTTTCCGACAAGTATGGCCCTCTAATGCTCTTGCACTTGGGCCAAGTTCCGACTCTTGTGGTTTCATCGGCCGACATGGTAAGAGAAATTGTTAAATCCCACGATGTCGTTTTCTCTAGTCGTCCTAAAACCGTAGCTGCTGACATCCTACTCTACGGCTGCAAAGACCTGGCCTTTTCTCCTTACGGAGAGTATTGGAAGCAAGTTCGAAAGATTTGTGTTTTTGAACTTTTGAGCCCCACAAGAGTGCAACAGTTCCAGTTCGTGAGGGAAGATGAGACGGTTCTTTTGGTCGATAAAATTCGCCAAGCTTGCCAAACTACCAATATGGCTTATACAAGTTCTATAAATCTGAGTGAGATGTTTGTTATAACCTCCAACAATATAATCTCTAGATGTGTTCTTGGACAGTCTTTAGAGGAAAAAGAGGGTCGGAGTCGTGATGTTGGAGGGCTGTTGAGAAGTGTGATGGTATATCTAATGGCCTTCAGTGTGGGAGATTTCTTTCCTCCTTTGAGGTGGATTGATGGCCTTAGAGGCTTTAGTGGCCAATTGAAAGCAACTTTTAGAGCACTGGACCAATTTTTTGACTTAGTGATTGAAGAACACAAGGCTAAGATACTTGAAAGTGATGAAGGCCGGATATTACCTATTGCTAAAGACTTCTTGGATATTCTTCTCCAACTCCAAAAGGATGCGGCCTTGCTTGGCTTTGGACTCACTCAGAACAACGTAAAGGGAATTTTATTGGTAATCTCTCCTCATATTTTCTTTATGCTATATTTTGAGTCATGCAATTTATATTATACGTCGCTATACAGACTTTTTGATACAATATATTTAGGAATGAGAATTCATGGCGCGCCCTTTAAACCATTTGAAGGCCAGAATGCCAAATAGCTTAAATTTGACTTTAGTACTCCAGTGTTGGTCAATAATGGTATCCGTATTTTTTTATTACTTTTTATTGTTATGGGCGCCTATCTGTAAGTTCTTTTGTTTGTTTTAATAGTTCGTTTCGTTTACGTTTATAATTTTGGAGGGCAGAGCCTTTGAATATACACTATTAAGAGTTTTTTTTTTTTTTTTTTTGCCATATTTTCTCAAATTCTTTGTATTCGTGTGAATCAACAGATTTTTATCATATGATGTTTATTATTTTTTATCATCACGCGCACTCCCTGCATTGCCTTTCATTTTCCAGCGTGGGCCTTTTTCACTCTCCACAATGAAAAGAAATATAGGACTAAATATATTATAACTATGTGCATATGTATTGGTTGTAATTACAGGACATGTTCTTAGGTGGAACTAGTACTACTTCCGCCGCATCAGAATGGATAATGTCAGAGCTTATAAGAAACCCCAGAGTGATGAAGAAAGCCCAAGAAGAGGTGAGAAGCGTGGTTGAAAAAAAGCCAAAGATTGACGCCAACGACATTAACCAAATGGATTACTTGAAATGCGTCATCAAAGAAACTCTAAGGCTACATCCACCATCTCCTCTGTTAGGTCCACGAGAAACAATTGATCAAAGTGTCGAGATAGGAGGCTATCACATTCCTGGAAAAACAAGAGTGTTATTCAATGCATGGGCAATCCAAAGGGACCCAAGTTTATGGGACAAGCCAGAGGAGTTTATCCCAGAGAGGTTTGAGAACAAGTCCATTGATTATGAAGGGCAAGACTTCGAGTTCATTCCATTTGGCGTTGGGAGAAGAGGATGTCCTGGCTTGAAATTTGCGGATACTAGTATCGAATATATCATTGCCAATCTTTTATATTGGTTTGACTGGAAGTTGCCGGGTGACAGTGGCCATTCAATGGAAGACTTAGATATGAGTGAAATTTATGGTCTTTCTGTTCATAAGAAAGTTCCACTTCATCTTATACCAATACCCTTCTCCCCAGTTCCACTTCATCTTATACCAATACCCTTCTCCCCTTGATATGTAAATATATATATAGGTGTTTGTTATTTTTCACCGTGTGACGAATACCAGAAGACTAATAATTATATAAATAATGAGAACATCATGGTGTGTATTGTAATTGTATTGAAATAATTGATGAAGATCGATTGTATATACTTATGATCCGTACTAATTATATGACTATGGTTTAGCTACAATCAACGACAAAATTCCAGTGAATCATATGGTCCATTAATTAGTATGGTCATTCATTTAGTATTGGCTTTATAATTTATCATGGATTCAACAAACTTTACGGTTGGACGTATGTCACAAAAGGACAAAAAATGATCGATTGTATATATTTATGCTTCCTACTAACTACATGACCAGGTAAGCATATTTTAGCTAGAATAATCTCCGACAAAATTTCGGTCAATCGTACGGCCATTAATTAGTATGGTCTTTCGTTTAGTATTCGCTTTATAATTTGAGTAGTGTACAGCACTGTATCATATATAATGTGTCAGTTTATAATTGATTAATTATAAGGGGATGGCTACGGTAGGAGCGTCCCTACGTAGAGTCATGCCTTAATTATCGTTGGATGGGAATCTGTGGAGAATAACGGGAATCTGTGGAGAATCTATTTATATACAGATTCTCATCCAACGGTGAATAGACAGAACCCTACGTAGGGGCGCCCCTACTATAGACGCGTCCTAATTATAATTATATTTTAAATAAAATTTATATAAAATTTAATTTATTAATTAAAATTACTAATAAATTAATATATTATTATAGGATTTAGTATTATCGGTGTTCGCAATATTACTCTTATAATTTATCATGAATTCGACGAATTCTACAATTGGACGCATTAAACTATTTAACAAAAGGACAAAAAATATTTGTCCTATAACCACATTGTCGTTATCGATCCTTGATCTACCTGAACTCTCCTGAAGAGGTTTTTATTTTTTTTTCTTTTTTTCAATGAATAGAACCCAGCGAGAAGATGAATCATCACAAAATGACCATAGTATTCCAACCAGCTGGTTGGTACTCAAAAGTCTAACCCTCCTGCACTAAATAACTTCTGGCTAGAAATATTATTAAATGAAATAGAGAAACAAAATTAAATTACAAGATGTTCAAAATCAAAAAAAAAAAAAAAAAAACACAAAAACAAGGGAAACAAATACCATACTAGTTGTGTCTTGTTAAAATCTACTTAGGCAAAACCTAGTAGAAAAAATCCCCAGTTCGGGGAAAAAAAAAAAAAAAAGAGTATACCAGCGAAAACCGTATTAAGGTAAATAATTTCTTGATAAACAACAGGAAAAATAAATTTGGACGGAGATGACCAAAAAATGTCTGTGGGAATGATCAAAAGCCTCAGAAGCAAACTTGTCAGCCGCACCATTCCTTTCTCAGTACACATGAGAAACAATAACTTTCATATGAGAAATATGGTATAAACAATAATTCCATCTCGTACGAATTTTCCAAGGTACTGAAAGTCATTATTTGGAGCAAGTTAACAATAAACATGGAGTCCAATTCGAACCAAAGATGCAACCATTTTCCCAAATTATGTTAATTCCTTCTATAACTGCATGAATCTCAGCCTCAAAAGTAAACCCAACCGGCAAATGTACGAAAAAACAAACCTTCAAAAAACCTCTGCTTATTCTAAAAGTGCCACCACAATAAGAACTTGAGAACCTCTTGAGGAGTTTTACAATATTGCAGCCTCCTCTGGATAAATGACATTATATAGACTCTATGAAATTAGCTGAAATGTTTTTTTTTTTTTTTTTAATTTTTTTTTTCTCTCTCCTTAATTTGAATAAAAAATGGGAGCTGACTTAGTATAATGAGATGTACTAAAATGTATTCAATCAAACTTAGCAAACAAAATTGTAGGGAGAATACGCACCGTCACTGTCTGGATCTGCTGCAGCTCTCCAACCAGATTGGCCAGATCTGATAAGGAGCCGCCAAGACACTGAAGCCCCTTCCTCTGCTAGGCTCGAGTTGATGTCTTGGCGATGAGCTATGCCGATGCCGCAATCGTTACCTGCGACGCCTTACTGATGTAGCAGCCCTCCTCTTTCAGCCGCAGATCTCGCATAGTCACAATCCTCGCTGCCAACACGGTCTCTTGTATCTAACCAACAATCCCCATTTATTAGTGTTTATTGCAGAGTCTTCTGTTGAGCTTTACTAAGCTTCGATAAGTGGTTTGTCAGTAGGCACTGTTTAACCAAACGATGGCCACCTTAGCCTTGGGTCTGCATCAACAGCCTTCAAGGGTTGTAGGAAGGTCCAACATTTTGCAGTCAAGTGCTACTGTCGTTTATCGACTTAGGCCCCGATGCCTCCTTTGAGTTGCCCTCTGTGAGTAGTCCAATCTAAACCTTTGTCGGCGTCATTTCCCTTAATTTTGTGGTAGCTCTTTCGCTATTCTGTCTCATGCTTCAGTTATGGCAGAATGAAAGTTCTTGCGTGGAATTGCAGAGGCTTAGCTCGCTCAGCAGCAGTCCAAAGCCTACGGGCCATGATAGCTTCTTCATCCCTGTCTGAGACCATAATTGGGGAAATTGATATATGTAAGCGACTTCGCCTAATCCATTTTTATCATCATGTCTTTGTACCTCCAAATACGTTATCTGATGGATTTTGTGTAGTATGGAAGAATGGGGTGGACTTCGAACCTTATTTTGTGTCCAAAGATACTATTTATGGTATGGTCCTCTCTGACCCTCCAAACTGCGCTTGGTCTCTAATTGCTGCTTATGGCCCTCCAGCAGCTCGGAATGAAGGATCTTTTGGGCATCACTTCCATCCCTATTGGATAGATGCCTAGGTGCTCGTGTTGTTATTGGTGACCTCAACAGCATTTTGCTGGATTCAAACTCTTAGAGTGCAGGCAAAGGGACTCGTGGTTCGTCTTCTTCTTCATCAGCCCTTCGAGAATATTGTAGTAAATTGGGTCTCACTGATTTGGGCTCTCAAGGACCCAAATTCACTTGAGAACGCAGAAGCAGAGGAGTATTCTTTCAATGATCTCACCTCGACAGAGCTCTGGCTTCATGGAATGGAGGAGTATGTTCCTAAAGGCAACAGTTCTGGTATTACCTTACACTGCCTCAGATAATAATCCAATTCAACTCAATACTTTAGGTCAGCTTTCTTCCATATTTTATTATTTTAAGTTTGAGGCCATATAGGTTTGTGATATTCGTAGTCATTAGGTTGTTAAAAAGACTTTGGACTTCTACTTCCCACCCATACCCCACCTTTGAGATTTTTGTGTAGAACTGAAGCCACCAAAAAAGCTCTCCGAAAGTGGAATCGGGCCCAATTTGGGAGAATTCAATCTAAAATTTTTTAAGCTTAGGAAAACCCTAGCTAGCTTGCAGGAAGGTGACCTTAATGAGCAAAAATTAATCCTTGAAAAGGAAATTAATCTGGAGCTTAGTGAACTTTTAGCTGTGGAAGAAATATAGTGGAAGCAGAAATCCAAAGTTAAATGGTGGGCAGAGGAGGATAGGTGTACTTGGTTCCATTTTCTGTCCACGATGATTCATAAGCATAAAAAATTTATTAATTATGTTAAAGATGACAGTGGGACATGACTAGAAGATAGAGAGGATATTAGAAATGCTATTTCTCAAAAATACCAAGCCTATTCTCTTCAGTTGCTTGTGTGTGCCCCACAGATTTCAAAGGCCTGATTTATGATACCTTTTCGGGGGACATAAAGGAATCATTATCTAAATCCTAACTGAGGAGGAGATTAAAGGAGCTCTGTTCGAAATGGACCCAAGCAAGGTGCCATTATTAGATGGTATATCGGGTCCAAAATCATGCCTTAGACTTGGCCCTTCCAACAACATTGGATGACTTGCTCATAATTTGCCAAACACAACTTGCAATTGCAAACGCCCAGTAGCAATGTCCTTCTGTTGAGTTGAACGCATAACATGGGTTTCCACCCATATCGAACGATTCGATTTCTGCTGCGACAGAGACGATAGTGGACATCATGTACTATGTGGTGAAGTAGTCTGGCACTTCTTCTTTTTTGCTGAAGGTAATCTCTGTTTTCCCATCTTTCAGCGTTTTGAAAATGGGATCTGACGACTGGACTTGCACCTGGGGTTGGTGTAGTTGCTCATAACTTGTTATCCAGGAGTCAAGGATTATCTTCTTGAGTTCTTCAGTTAAGATCTACCTTGGGATGTGAGTACAGCTTGGTATATGATGAGAGTTGAGCCAGTTTTCGGATGGTAGACGCTCGGCCTAGTATTTGTCTTTTACTTTTGTAAAAAAGAGATTCCCTCTCCTTTAGTCAGTATTTGTCTTTTACTTTTGTAAAAAGGAGATGCCCTCTCCTTTAGTCAGTATTTGTCTTTTACTTTTGTAAAAAGGAGATTCCCTCTCCTTTAGTCAGTATTTGTCTTTTACTTTTGTAAAAGGAGATTCCCTCTCATTTAGTCTGTGTCTATCTCTTGTAAGGAAAAATCCTTTCTCCGAGGCAAGGGAGCTCTTTCGAGTTGTATAAATCTCCCTTCTTTGTTCAGAAGAAGGCAGAGTAAATCAGATAATAAAAACTTGTGAGTTATAAAAAATATGCCTTCTTTCTAAATACATTCTCTGGGATCTCATATTAGTCAGCAAAGAAATTACCCAATTCAAAGAAATATTCCTAAGACTCATCAAATACTAGTATTCATTTGTGTTATAAAGGCTCAAGTAGTATATATTAAGTTCTGAAAAAGCCAACTATCTCGCCAAAGCCAAGGTGGGCTATTAGAGAAACATTGGCTCAAAGAGCTTATAATATACTACTCAGGCTAACGTTTCACAGGTGGATACTAGGAACCACGATAGTATCAGAGCTAGGTTGTATAGTGTTGATAGCATTGATCTGAAATTGCCTACCAATTTCTTCTTCTTGTTCTGACCAATCAGAGGAGTCTGAAGGAAGTTGGAGTGCACAAACTGTTTCTAGACTGATCTCTTCATCTAATGAAAAGATTGATTCCACATCATTATCTGACAGAGAAATCCCTGTAGCATTTTCGATATGGGAAATCATCTTGGCCGTTTTTCCTTTCGGGCATTGTTTTGTGAAGTGACCCTTTTATCCATAGATGTGGCAACGATCTGAAGTTTTTCTAAATCGTTTCTTTCTTCTGAGGAATCTCCAAGGTTTTCGGGACTCTTCTTTTTGTTATGGGCAAACTTGGAAGATTCTTTGGAGCGCCTTTGCTTTCTGAACTTCTTTTGTATGCAGGAACATGCATTATGGGTTGAACATTTCGTCAGGAGATCTTTCTGGCTACAGACTTTATCTAATTGCTTGGTCTGCTTCATGTACTCCTGGAGGAACTTATTTTGGGAGCACATTTTATCAAGCGCTCCAAGCACAAGTTGGTAAAGTTCTCCAAGTGTTGTATTTTGCAAAGTTTTTCCACTAGAAGATAATAGCCTGAAAGTTTCTTCTCCGAGAGGATCTGGGATGGATGACAGAAACGCTTGTTTGAGATTTGGATTATCAACTCCCCCGATGAGATAGAACCGTTTGGTCATTTGTTGGAAGTGCTTTTCTAGATCTTTTCGTTGCATGGAGCAGCATTTCATTTTGAAAAATTCTACTCTTAGCCATTCTGTTATCTGGGCCTCTTGCCCACAAAATTCTACATAGAGGTGATTCAAGGCTCCTTCAATCGACGTGTCTTGTAGAAACTGTAGTTGTCTATATTCTCTAAGACTTTGCCACCAATCATGCAGAATTCTTGTAAAACCAAAAGCAAAATTGAGAAGGATTTCTCCTCTATGGCTTCCAGGTTTTTAGGCTTCTAAAAGAAGCCAGGCTTTGAATTCTTGAAAACGGCCTCTCCATTTGGTTGGTGGTAAATCGTCGATGGTGAACGTCTGGAATTTTTCTTTAGACGTCTTTGGCACTTGTGACTGGTTTGATCCTGTATAATTGGAGTCTGCTTCTTCCTTTGGTTCTTCAATAATAGGCTCAGTCCTTGTTGTCCCCGATGCTCCTGTTCCCTGGGTCATGAATTGTTGTGGAAGTTCATCATTGTCGTCAGATGTCTTTGTTGTTGTGGACCACTCTCTTTCTGATGAATCTTCTTCAGAGAATTCTTCGTGGAGTTTTATTTGGGATAGATTCTGGAGACAGTGTTGCTGGATGGTTCTTGCTAATGGGTTTGGCATGGAGGTGCTTCTTTGTACCATCAGCTGTTTTGGCGGATACTCATTTGGCTGATTAACTGAAGACTCTGCTTCCTTTCGTTTCCCTTTGGATTTTGCCTTTTGTTTAGCTTCCTCTTCTTGATGAAGGATTCTTTGTAAGCGTAAGATCTGGTCTTCTCCAAAAGGCACTGTTAAGGATAAAGGTTGGGAGGCTTTTGGTAATGTAGAAAACATCCATGGAATCGTATCCATGTTCTGGTGTTGACTGGTGTTTTGCTGGAGCTGCCTTAATTGTTCTTGTAAGGCAGCATACTGATTTTTAAGGCTCTTCATTTATGCCTCTTTTGCTGAGAAAATCTGCTTTGGAACTGCCCCTTGTCTTATCAGATTTATGAGCTCTTCATAGGTATTTTGGATTCTAGACTGTAGTCTGAGCAGTAGATCCTGCAAGTTAGAGCATCTCTGGTCTAGCTGAGTAACCTTGCTTTCCACCTGGGTGACCTTTTGATATATCTTTTGTAAGACAGAGTTTTGGGCAATCATGTTTTCAGTTTGCCAGTTTAGTACCGCCTCTGCTGGTGAGATCTTCTTCGTAGTCCCATCTGGTTCTCTGATGGTAGAATTAAGAACTTTTGGTTGATGCGTTGTCGTTCCTGTTTCATTAGTAAAGCTTCCAAGGGGTGGAAAATCTTTATCATAGGAAGACATCATCAAGATTGACTGGACCGGGGCTTTTGTCTACTCGTAATTCCATTCTTTTCTATCCACTTTGCCGCTCTTTTGTAGCAGGGTAGGATATGTTGAGAACTCTGGTCTTCCTGGTCTTGGTCATCCATCCGCTAGGTTGTAGAGGAGGCTCATGTTGAGTACTCTGGGGACAGGAATATTTGACTATGTAGTCAAATTTTCTTGATAGCTGTCCTAGGAGGCCCACTTTCTTTGATCCTGCTTCATATTGTTCTTTGAGTTTGTGACCTGTCTTTTTTGTTTGGGGCTTACCTTCTTGCTCATCATTTGCCAAACACAGCTTGCAATTGCAAACGTCCCAGTAGCAATGTCCTTCTGTTGAGTTGAACGCATAACATGGGTTTCTGCCCATATCGAACGATTCGATTTCTGCTATGGCAGGGACGATAGTGGACATCATGTACTGTGTGGTGAAGTAGTTTGGCACTTCTTCTTTTTTGCTGAAGGTAATCTCTGTTTTCCCATCTTTCAGCATTTTGAAAATGGGATCTGACGACTGGACTTGCACCTGGGTTGGTGTAGTTGCTCATAACTTGTTATCCAGGAGTCAGGGATTATCTTCTTGAGTTCTTCAGTTGAGATCTGCCTTGGCATGTGAGTACAGCTTTGTACATGATGAGAGTTAACCGAGACAAGCAAGGCATCCGATGTTGTTGGAAGGGCCAAGTCTAAGGCATAGTTTTGGACCCGATATACCATCTGATAATGAAGGGTGGCTCCCATAGCTTGAGGGTCTTGTTCTACACCTATTATCTGTAACTGGACTTTAAGGGCATCTGGCAATCTTTTATCTTTTAATGACATACAGAAGTTTGGGTAGAATGTGATGATATATGTGCCTGCATTGAGGGTTGTTTGGATGATACCTATGCAAGCATGTTGATATTTCAACATTCTAGTATCAAGAAGGGCGATTTTTGCACAGACAGGGAGACCTTTCTGACCATGGTAGGTTAACACAAGGCGAATAGCTCCAAAATGGATATGGCTAAAACCTTGCTCTATCCACTGAGGTGGAAATTCTGGTAGAATTTGGAGGGTGACATAAAGTTCCTTATTAGTAGCAGGAAGTTCACACTGGTCAAACTTAGTGGACTGAATGTATTCTTTTGTAGAACGAGGGGTAAGTTTGATTAGGGATTTTATGGATTGGGTGAAAGAGGATGAAGGCTTGGTGAAAGCATGATATGGATTAATAAGAGAAAGATTTTATGAGGTGATCTTAGATTTTATGAGGTGATCTTACTTTCTTCCGACACATAATTAAGCTCGTATAGATATTCTAACTTAGAAGCAAAAGACCTACGAAGGGAAGGGGAAGGAGTCAGACTAAGTTGAGAAACAAGGTGGTTGGATGAGGACAAGGAGGCTTCAGGAGGGACTTGAGGGTTGCTCATGATGGTAGAGGTCTGGGACCTGATGGACTTCCAGTTTTGTTTTACCATTTCTGACTTATATGCGTTGGTCCAATATTTTTTTGTTTCAGGAAAGCTACTACCATCACTGATCGAGACAAAAATAATCTTGATTCCTAAAGGGGTTTTTAGCATGATTAGTCCCTGAATTTTTTGATGATTTGCAATGTATCCCCTGATTTTTTTTTTTTTTTGGTAATTAGGATCCTGAATTTATAATTTTTGGCATGATTAGCCCCTGAATTTTTCGTAGATTTGCAATGTATCCCCTGAACTTTTTTTTTTGGCAATTAGGACCCTGAATTTAGGGTTTTTGGCATGATTAGTCCTTGAATTTTTCACTGATTTGCAATATATCCGCTGAGTTATATTCAAATTTTTAAACAATTAAAAAATAAATTGCAAATCAACGAAAAATTCAGGGGCTAATCATGCCAAAAACTCTAAATTCAGGGTCCTAATTGCCAAAAAAAAAAGTTCAGGGGATACATTGCCAAAAATTCTAAATTCAGGGACTTAATTGCCAAAAAAAAAGTTCAGGGGATACATTGCAAATTATCGAAAAATTCAGAAGTTAATCATGCCAAAAACCCTTCCTAAAGTTGAGCTGCTTCTAAAATGGATGACTACCAGCCTATTAGCTTGTACAACACTATCTACAAACTCATATCTAAGAATCTTGTTAATAGAATAAAGTTGCTTTTACCATCTATTATTTCTCTGACCCGAAGTAATTTTGTAAAAAGGAGAGTCATTGCAGACAATTCAATAGTGGTACTACAGAAGATCCTTCATACAATGAAAAAAAAAATGAGGGAGCAAATGTCTTATGCTACTGAAATGTGATATAGAAAAGGCTTTTGACCGCTTGAAATAGGATTTTATTCAGGTTGTTCTTACCAATTTTCGATTTCCTCTAGTATTTGTTCATTGGGTGGTAGAATGCATGTCTACTCAGATATCTAATATTCTCCGTAATTGTTCTCCCACTCGTAATATCACTCCAGAGCAGGGTTTATGCCAAAGGGATCCCATATCACTCTACTTGTTCATTTTGTGTAGTGAGATCCTTTCCCAAATGTTTTTTCGTGCTGAAGCAATAAGGAGAAATTCATAGAATTAAAATCTCTAGAGGGGATCCAAGCTTTAATCATCTTTTATTTGCTAATGATCTCCTCTTTTTTGGAAGAGCAAACATATGAGAGGCTAGCAATTTTCAGAATTGCATTTTGAAATATTGTGAATGATCTGAGTAAAAGGTAAATGAGCTGAAATCTACTATTCATTTTAGCAAGAACTTCTCTAGTAAAAATATTCGAGAGGTGGCAGACTTTCTTTGATTTAAAAGGGTTCAAGTGCTGGGAAAATACTTAGGCCTCCTTCTGATCTATTCAGCTTCCAGAGCAAGAGACTTAGGCTATGTTTGGTAGGAAGGAAAAGTGAGAGGAAGGAAAAGTTTTGAGGGAAAAGTAGAGGGAAAAATTTATTTGAGTTGTTTGGTATGAAGGAAAAGGGAAGGGAAGAGAAAATAGAAGAGAAAAGGGGAGGGAAAAATATGGTGGGACCCACTCCAATATTTTCCTCTCAAAAATAGAGAGAAAAGGGAGAGGAAATTTTTTTTACAAATGCTTTAAAGTGAATTTACCAAATTAACCTTGTACACTACTTTAAAAATTTTAACAAAATGGCAAAATAGTCATTTTAAAATATACTATTTTTCTTTCCTTCCTACATACCAAACAACAATTGAGGAAAGACACTTTCTTTTCCATACTACACATTTTCTTTCCCTCCTAATTTTTCCTTCCCTCCTACTTTCTTTCCTCTCTACCAAACATAGCCTTACAGTTTATTTGCAACAAGGTTCAAGCTTACTTAGCTGGTCAAAAAGGTCAAGACCTATCTCGAGCAAGGAGATCTATCCTAGCTAAATCGATAGCCATGGCCATGCCGATTTATGCTCTCATGATAATCTCAGTACCTAAAAAATTTTCAACAATTATTAATGCCACGGTTCTTGACTTTTAGTGGGGATTTTCCTCAGGTAAAAGGAATTCATATTTAAAATCTTGGGATGTTTTGTGCACCCTAAAACACTCAGGTGGCTTAGGCTTTCGTTATACACACGAGACTAACAGATGTTTTTTGGCAAAGTGGGGTTGACAAGTGCTTAAAAAAATAAACTCTATCTGGTACTCTGTGATCCAAGCAAACTATCTAAGTGGAGGAGACTTCTTATCTATTCAAACTAAGCCAATGTACTCTTAGACGTGGAAATCAATTTTAGCTTCCAGAGACATCATTCTACAAGGAGCTTGTAAAAAAGACTAGGAATGGTCGCTCCATCGATATTTGAAGAGATCCTTGGGTGCCATTTCTCGAAGGTATAAGCCATATCCAAGAGACAACATGCAATGCTATCTTGGTCTGGACGTGGCTGATTTAGTGTCAGAGGATGGTAGCAAGGACCTAATTAAACTGAAGGCCCTATTCAATCCAGCTTCGGTGAAAACAATTCTCAAGACTCCAATACCATCTAATGATGGTTCTAGTGGGTGGTTTTGGGCTTTATCGTAGCATGGAGATTTTACTTTTAAGTCAGCCCACCAAACCTTATAGAGAAGTAAACCTTCTGCACACTATTAGATGATATCTCCATGTTGTTGACAAAATCCATGGAAGGCAAAGATTCACCCCAGACACAAGCTTTTTTGGTGGAGAATCCTTGTAAATGCATTACTTGTGTGGTCTAGACTTGCTACAATGTTTGATATTAATTCTAACTTATGTCTAATTTGTGAGTAATATGAAAAACCATCTTCCATCTATTTTGATCATGTGAGTTATCCATATGAACTTAGTTCTCTTCCAGCTGAGGTATTAGGGTGGACCAAATCCAGGCTACTTCTATAACAGATATTGCAAACTTGTTGTTCTCAGACAATTATACACTAGGACCTCTTATGAAACATGATATTATTGTGCTATTTGCCTCCATTTGCTTTGAGGGGATCTGATTAGAACGAAATTCTATTGTCCATAACAGGCCCAAATCTGACCTAGATCAATTCGTGAGAAAGATTCTACTGGGCTTTAACTTTCTCTCAATGCCTGAGTTCGGGTGTGAACTACGCGGACTTGGTCATGATAACTGGCAACCTTTGCCACCTCCCTGCATCGAGCTCAATGTGGACGCAGCTGTTCGGGAAGAATACTCTGTTTTTGCTTCAGTATTTAGAGATGCAATGGATCAGTGCTGAATTTAATTACCAAAAAATGTAGCGAAATAAACTTGTTAGTTGCCGAAGTGAGAGCGATCCTCTTGGCCATCAATAATGCAATTGTCAACAATTGGAAGTCTCTAGTTCTGGAGAGTGACTGTAAGAATGCCATATCTGATTTTGAAAGGGATGGTGCAAAGATATAGTATCCCAAAGAAAGTTGTTTATTAGTTGTTTCGATTTCTTTCAGTTTTCTTTTTGTTTGCAGGGAAACCAATTATGTTGGGTTGCTTTAAATCTGTCTTTTAGTTATTTTTTAGTTTATGAGGTTCCATCTAAGATCTTTTCTAACCACCTACATAGGACAGTGACTTAGGTCATTTTTTAGGATGGTTGTGGCTTCCCCTCAGCCTCTTTTTTTTCTTGCTCTTTCTTAACGAAGTCTTCCTTCAACAAAATATATATATATATTGAATATATATAATTATGATATTTTTCAACAGCCAAAAAATAAATAAACTTATATCATCGTAGAGACATAATTTTATAATTAAATATGAAGATGAATTTGGAACCATTGACTCCGCGTATAGTAAATTATATAACCCTTATATGTATATGTGTACATATAACTGTATAAATTGAAGCAAATTAAGCTACAATAAAATATGAATCTCAAATGCATTTGTTATATATTATGGCTGTTCAATGAAAGAAAAAAGGTTATAAACGATGTTAATTTGAGTACTGTCAGGCTAGTTACGCGAGTGTGCTAATTAATTTCTATAGACATTTGAGGTATATTTTACTCAAGATAACTCAATTTGAAAAGAGCTTAAGAAAACTCCTAGTTTTAAAGGAACTCATTTCACACAATCTACACTCTGATGATAAGATTAAAATATCCATTTATAATCTCTGTAGAAATGTTGATAAATTTGTCCAGGAACCCATGGATGTTGCATTATTCATGGAAAGTTAGGGGTTTAATCATTAAATTTTAAACACTAAAGACTTAAATGCCAAAGATGTTACTTAAAAATAATAATAATAATAATTATATATTATTTAATATTCTTTCTCTCTCAATTTTTCATCATACTTGAAATGAATTTTAATTCGCAAAACAATATTTATAAATAAGTTTGAAAAGAATTACTGAATTGGTACCATATATGTATATATCGTTACTTATTACCAATAAGTGTGCTAAATATTTGTACTCTTAAAGTATTTTATCTCCGGCTGGTTGGTTATTGTTGAGGCTAGTTGCGCGAGTGTGCTAACTAATTTTTATAGATTTTTAAGGTATTTACTCATGATAACTCATTTTCAAGAGAGCTTAAGAAAAAATTCCTATTTTCGAAGGAACACATTTCATACAATCTACACTGTGATGATAACATTAAAATATCCATTTATAATCTTCGTAGAAATGTCGACAAATTGGTCCAGGAACCCATAGATGTTGCATCATGCATAGAAAGTTAGGAATCTAATTATTAAATTTTAAACATTAAGGACGTAAATGCTAAAGACGTTACCTAAAAATAATAATAATGATTGTAATTAAAAAAAATGCCACCTGTCCAAGTAAAAATCATAACAATAACGAAATGACAATGGCGTTAACATTAATTATTAACCTTTGCTTATTCACGCGATAGTACTTGCTAACATTCACAATAAATCATCTAGGGTCACTACACCCAAGGACTCCTAGAGCTCGTCCGAGAAAATGTAGTTCAGGAACCAATAGATTTTGCATGATAATTTCTTCTTTTTGTGTTGTTCCTCTATATATAAATTCAGCTTACATTAATGATTTTTAATTTCTGCTTCAAATAATATCACCAGGGCGGAGAACCAAACAATCTAATTAGATGAGAACTCAAAAAGAAGAGAAAATTTTTAATCAAATATTGATGCTTGCTTTGTAAAAAATTGGGAGGTAAGGCGAAATCCAATTAAGTGGGGGGAAGTTGACTTACATAGTTCAAATTTGGTCCAAACTGACTTTTTTTTAGTTGACTTTTTTAATATGACATTTATTATTCAAAATAATCACTTTTTTAGTTGTTTTTAGAGAAAGAAAAATGGTCATTCCAAACTACCTTTTTACTATTTTATACTTATTACTGAAAGTCATAATTTTGTGACTAATGGTCACGGTTTGTTTGTTTGTTTTTTCTTTTTTTATAGAACGGTTTATTTTACATCGTTATAAATATTGAGAGTTTTTGAAGACATGTGCGATGTCATAATTTTATGACTAATAGTCACATTTTTATGATGTCTTTTATAGGTTTATATTGAATTGTTATATTACTCACAATTTTGTTACTGGTAGTCACAATTTTGTGGCTAGTAATTACAATTTATTTTATATCGTTATGAATAGTTGAGACAATTTATATTTTAGTATAACTAAGAGTCACACAATTGTGACAGGCAGTAATAAAAGAAAGAGAACATACCACTTTACTCATCTCGATTTGTTTAGTTACACACAACTAATCACATAATTAATGTTCTACCAAACATTATTTTATGTCATTGTATTATCAATAGTCATGTTTGTGTTACCTACAGCTACCCAATTTTTAGCAGTCATAAAATTTCTGACAGTTCAGAAATTTACATTTTTAATAATAGTATTCTCATAATCTATAATTTAAAGTCATACAATTTGTGATGATCTAATACACACAAAACTGACATTATCACAAATCATTCTAAAACACACAAAAATCAGTTCCAAAATCCATTAATTATCATGAATTCAATTTAAAATTATTCTAAAAATATACAACATTAACTCAGTATATCCAATTCCAACAAAAATAACTCCAAACTACTCTATTGTACATCCTGTGCCTAACATCAAAATATTGACTATAAATAGATATTATATTTATAGTCAAAACGAAATGCAAGTTCAACGGACATGGGATAAAAGAGCTTGGAACTGGCGAGAAATCTGGGCATTCGTGTGCTTAGTTCCTTAGCGATTTGAGTAGCGAGCAATCTGGCCTTTGAGAATATGGTAAGAGTAGTGGGTGACCTATGCCTTTGATGAGCTGGGGACTGAGCAATCTTGACGTTCGTGAGCAGATGGGGACTGAGCGAAAATTTGTTATAGTGATGGTTGCCTTGTTGGGTCTGCACCTCGGTGAGTGAAAGGATGTTGCAGATCTAAGAAGTAGGAATACCTATGGTCTTATGAGCAAATGGCGTTGTAGAACTGGGCATTGGACCAGCACCTCGAGTGAGCTAGGACATTGCAGATATGAGGAAATTTTGTTTGTAGAGATCTAGGTGATTTTTTTGAGTTACAGATGGGGAGTTTCAGGTTTCAGAAGCCTGTTCTTAGTGTTGGAGTGCATGGGAAATAGGTTAAATGGAATCCATAGATGTGATATTCAAAGAATTGATAGGCTTCTAAAGCCCAAAAAAAGAAAAAAGAAAAAAAGGAATCAATCGGTTTTGAAGCAGGTGATGGGGTGACCGAGTTGAAGGTTATTCACACCGAGGGTATTTTAGATTTTTTGTTGTGCGAAGAGTATTAAAAATGTCATTTTGAAAATTGCAACTAAATAACTTAGTTTTGGGCCAAAATAGACTATCCATATCAATTTCCCATTAAATGGTGGCAGACATGGTTGGTCCGAGTATAGAGTTTCAGAAATGGCTTATTAACAATGTTTTTAATGGACCAGCCCCCTTTTATATATTCTTCAAAACTACAAAACTGAAAACAAAATACCAACAAGTAGGCTCTTACAGTTCTTTAATGCTAACTTTGCTCTTTTTTATTCATTGTTTTAGAATAAATAAATGAGTTACTACGAAAGAATTATTCTGAAGTTTGAGTGTTTTGAAATTAAAATTTTGAAATTTGAACTCTGCAAAATAATATCTTGAGATTAAAAATTTCTGAAAATTAATATTTTGAGTTGATTTTTTGAATAGCTTTAATTAGTAAAATGCGGTAATATTTTTACTAAAGTAGAATAATAAGGACTAATGTAGTTTTAATGAAGGATGTTATTTTATTCCGTTACTAAAATTAGTCAAAAATTTAGTTCATGATATTAATTTTTAGAAATTCTTAACCACATAATATTATTTTATAGAGTACAAATTTCAGGATTATAAAATACTCAAATTTTAAGGTATTTTTTTATAATTCATCCTAAATAAATAAAACTTTTTGCTCATTTCATTGTGCTTAAATTGCTGAAGATCAGTCAAATAACATGTTGTTAGATCAATCCAACCCAAACCCATAACGATATTCATTTTATAATATAGCCGCTTCAATAATATAGACACAACTTTTGAGTGGCGTCCCTTATCACAGCTCTGCTACGATCAAAAGTAAATTGGCATGATAAGTCATTTTTTACCTGCTTACAAAATATATCATCAACTACAACAATACCAAAAGCTTGAGATCCCCTTGAAAGGTTCTGCCATAAAAGAGCTTCTTCTCTTTTAGCTAATAATAATAGCAAGAGATGGCTCTATTATCAGTACTCTTGAATCAATTGGCCACACTTTTGCATCCCTTTCTGATCTCTCTTTGCCTATTCTCTGTTCTACTTTTCTTCGTATGCACCACTAGACCTTCAGGTGGCGAAAACAACTTCCCACCATCGCCACCGAGCTTGCCAGTAGAAACCTGGACCAGCTAGGCACTCATCCACACCGATCCCTTCGAACGCTCTCAGATAAGTATGGCCCTCTTATATTCATGCACCTGGGCCAAATTCCAACTCTTGTCGTTTCATCCGCGGACATGGTAAGAGAGATCATTAAGAACCATCATATCACTTTCTCCAATCGACCAAAAATGACAGCCACTGAGATCATTCTTTATGGCAGCAAAGACGTGGCCTTTTCTCCTTATGGCGGATACTGGAGGCAAGCTCTGAAGGTTAGTACTGTTCTTGAACTTCTAAGCCTCAAAAGGGTGCAACTGTTCCAATTTGTGAGGGAAGAAGAAGTCACTTTATTGCTCAACAGAATACGCAAAGCTAGTCCTTATGGGGAGTCTGTGAACCTCAGCGAGATCCTCATTGCGACCTCCAATAACATAGTCTCAAGGTGTATACTCAGGCAGAGATTCGAGGACGAGAATGGTCGAAGCCCGTTCGGAGAGCTGTCGAGAAGGGTCATGGTAGATTTTATGTCCTTTAGTGTGGGAGATTTCTTCCCTTATCTGAGATGGATCGATGTTCTTAGGGGCTTAATAGGTCGTTTGACGGCAAGTTTTAGAGCATTAGACACTTTTTTCGATCAGATCACTGAAGAACATAAGACAACACTGAAAAGCGATGAGGGGTTCACTACTACAAAATAGAGCAAAGCCATCACTATATTCCACTTCGCTTTATAATGTCAGCGTGATGTGGAAAATAACTGGCCTTTAACGTTGCCAGAAAAATGACACGACGCCCTGCGTCGCTTAAAAAGCGACGAGAAAACACAGAAATGCGACGTCGTACGTCGCTAGTTTATGTCGTTATTTAAGCGATAGGAAACACGACATACGACGTCCCTAAAAAAGTGACATCGTATAGATACGACGTCGCCTTTGTAGCGACAGGGAAGCTAAATGTACGACGTCGCTGAAAAAGCGATGTCGTATCTAAATGACGTCGCTGGAAAAGCGACGTCATATCTAAATGAGGTCGCCGGAAAAGCAACGTCGTTTGGTTAGTTTCTAGTTTTAGGGTTCTGCACTTAGCAGAACCCGCTCGTTCGGCACTACTACCCCTTGCCGCCGCTCTTCTTTGCCCCTCCTCTATTTTTTCCGGCCATTTGAGGTAATTTTAGCTTTATTAAGTCAATTTTTCCTATAGAATTTGTATATAATTGCATTAGGCTTTGTTTTTATCTAATTATTTCATGTTTTAGTTTAGATTTTTACACTTCCCCAACCCAAGCTATAGCTGCCACTCATGTTTGTCATTCCTCCATATTTTTTGGCCACTTGAGGTAATTTTAATAATTTAAGTCATATTTTTTGCTAGAATTCATGTATAATTGCATTGGGCTTTGTTTTTATTCGAATTTTACCTAATAATTTCATGTTTAGTTTAGGTTTTTACACTTAGCCATTTTGAACAATTTTCCTATATAGCCATTTGAATGTAGTTAAGAAGCATTGAGATTCATTAGTTATTAGATTAAAATTACAGCTTGATAATTTTTTTATTTTTTATGTATTTTATAATTTCGGTTTTTAGTAATTATTATTGAACTAGTATGAGTTTTTTTTTTTACTTTGATATATATATATATATATATATTAGAGGTTTGATGTTGATCACAAAAGAAAAGTATTGTGATTTGTACAAATTTTTGTAATTATATGAGATAATTGTTCTCTAAATTGTTGTTTCTTGGTACTTATATTTATATATATTTTTTTCCTGAGTTTTAGTCTTTCATAATTTATATTTATTAATGCTTTTACTGTAGTAATGGTTGGTTTAATTATTTGATATATTTGTATTCTCTTGTTATTTTAATTTAAGATTGGTGTTAATCATTACATAAAGATTAGTGTTGATAATTAGTTCAACCTTGATCTAGAAGCTTTTAATCATTTGAGGTATATTCTCGAACTAATTTTCTTAATCACAATAAGACATGTATAATTGTTTATTTTATGTTTTAGAAAATCTTATATAGAGGAGATTAGGTTCTAGGAAATTGTGTGCTGTGATGATTTAAGGATGAAATTATTGTGTGTGATTTATTTTTTTGATTTTTTTATTGTGAATTAAAATTTTAGTAGGATTTATAAATAGGGGAGACTCTGCCTAATTTTTATCAAGTTATTAATATATGTAGATTTAGAAATTAATTAATCTTAATTAGCTTTAATTTATGTTTATTTTTTCATTCTTAGTTTAATTAGAATGGATAAAAAGTGGATATTGGCCAATAGATTATATATTGAGTATAGAAATAAAGTTGAGATCCTTTTGGAGTTTATTATAGAGAATGCAAAAGATCCTAATATCATCATGTGCCCTTGTGTTAAGTGTGGAAATTTAAATAAGTTGAGTGTTAAGAAGATAAAAGATTACTTATTTTTTAATGGATTTGATCAAAGTTATAAGCAATGGATTTGGCATAGTGAAGAGTTTGAAAGGACCCCGTTTTCATCAGGAAAAAGTTTTAGAGATGATTACGACTTAGATATTGAGGATGATCTTTGCGATATAATTGGTGATACACAATATGAAGCAAATATAGATCCTATAAAATTTAAGGAGCTGCTTACTGATGCTGAAAAACCAGTTTATCTGGATTGTACAAGATTCACAAAATTATCCGCTCTGCTTAGATTGTAATTTGAAAGCAAGGCATGGATAGAGTGATAAAAATTTTTCAAACTTCATTGCTTTATTAGGGGAGTTGTTGCCAAATGACAATAAGATGCCACATTCATTTTATAAGGCCAAGAAAACTTTATGTTCTTTGGGCATGCAATATGAGAAAATTCATGCTTGCCCAATTATTAGTTGCTCCATGGAATCATGGTTAAGATTAAGAACTTACCTACTAATTACAAATTTCTTTTGATTTTATTAGTCTATGTAATAACTTATATATAGTCTTTGTTAATAACTGAATAATTAGGGAGCATTGTTATGTATTCTTTCTATTCGTATGTAGTGTCCTAGACAACCATCACATGTAGAATACAGTTTTTATGTATGCAAATATATGAGTGAGATCATTGAACTAGCTAACATTCGATCATTTCTCATTACAAGGGTATTTGCTAATTTTATGTACAAGTTCAATTTTAACATATCATATTACGCATTTTAAAATAAAGTTCCATATTCTAACAAACTTATTATTTTCTGAATGCATAGTTTCAAGTATAAACTTTCTATATGATGGATGATATAAATACGGTTCATGAAGAATGGGTTGAAGAGCTTATCGATTATATTGGTTGAGGTTATCCTTTATCTCACTTGATTATGACTTATCATAAATATGTCTATAGCTTTTAGCTTAATGTTCCTATTTTTAACTAAATTTGTTAACTTAGATTATGCATGTGACTTGTTAGCTTGTTATTAGTAGTTAAATTTGTAACTAAACCTTAATTAGACATTGTGCTTTTACGAATGTGTATCTGGTGTTATATGTATATTTTTATGACTTTGTAATTCTGTTTTTTGTAAATGAAATTCAGGGGGTCTGAATGAATTATAATTAAAAATCCCTTGGAAAATGTTTACCTTGTTACTAGAAAAATAAAGTGATATATATACCACGTCGCCAGAAAAGCGACGTTGTAGACATACGACGTCGCCAGAAAAGCGACGTTGTAGACATACGACGTCACCAAAAAAACGACGTGGTAGACATACGACATTGCTTTTCTAGTGACATCGTATGTGTACCACGTCGCTTTTCTAGCGACGTGAAATCTAAGACTTTTAACGGCGCCTGATAGACGTCGCTTCGTTGGGCGACGTCATATGCCTTTGATGTCACCAAAAAAGTGACGTGAAATCCTATTTTTCTTGTAGTGGTTAGAAAACATGAAAGCTGACTTCGTGAATATTCTCCTCAAAGTTCAAAACGATTAAACGCAACTGACTCAAGAACACGTGAAAGCAATCCTACTGGTTTATCTCTCTCATTCTCTCTGGCAAATTCACAAACATTTACAAGACAACACACTAAAACTATGAATTCTTATCATTTCAGGATACGTTCGTGGGTGGAAGCGATACTACTTCAACGAGGTTAGAATGGTTAATGGCAGAGCTACTCAAAAACCCAAGAGTGATGAAGAAAGCCCAACAAGAAGTTAGAAAAATAGTGGGAAACAAGCCAAAGATCGACACGAATGACATCCATAAAATAGAGTACTTAAAGTGTGTGATCAAAGAAAATCTAAGACTACACCCCTCACTTCCTCTGTTACTATCTCGAAACATCAGCCAGTGTCGAAGTAGGAGGCTACCGTGTTCCAAAAATAAGAGTTTTCTGTTGGGTTTACTCTGTAAACCAATTTGTGGGCCATAATTTTTATAGAAATTATATAATATTAGGGCTATTTAATTAAGTGGGGCCAATTAAGTAATCTAATTGAGGGCTCAGGAAGTTACCTATTTAGTGACTCTGTAATGTGTGGTAACCTAATCCTAATCTAATAAGAATTGATGGGTCTCTATTAACTACTAGTATATAAGGACATAACTATAGAGTTTTAGTCCCCAAGCCAAATAGAACATATGCTATTCTCCTCTACCTCCATCAATACAGAGAGTTTTTATTGAACATACATAGAGTATTCTGGCTTTGGAAGACCTTCTATCCTCCGGCTCTAAATAATTCTTCGCTTCCATTTTCGTGATCTCATCCATTGGTGTCAATCTCAATGGATTCAGGTTAGTCATGAGTTTCTCTCAATAAATATTTTCCTGACAATTTGGCATGATAGATTTTAGGCTTATATTTGATTTAATAATCCATTATGTATATCTAATAAGTGATATCAGGAACAAGAAATCATGTTAAATTGCTTAGGATAATCATGCATGTCTCTATTTTATGATATTTTTACCTATTTGGCTGTTTAGGGTTTAGATATAACATGTATGATTGATAAATTTTTCATGATTTTGTTGAAATGTTGAGTGTTTGAGAGTTGAATTCTGAGTTTTGGTCATAAAGTTTACAAATTAGGGCGAAAAATCACATTAGGTTTAAGTTACCCAATTTTAAAATCGGGTAATTAATACTAAGGCCAAAATCTGGCGCTACGGCACCACGTTGGTGGCGCTACAGTGTCCAGAATAGAGAACTGGCACTGCAGCACCACACTAAAGCCGCGGTGGCACTGCGGCGCCACATGAGTGGCGCTGTAGTGCCACCATCAAGTTGCGGTGGCGCCATGGAGCCACGCAAGTGGCGAGCAGTGCCACCATAAGGACACGGCGGCGCTGTGGTGCTATGCAACTGGCGCCGCAGCGCTACCCTTACGGCTGAGGTGGTGCCGCAGCGCCACCAACTAGGTTCAGAAAAAAAAAATTTAGGTCGTTTTTGACCAAATTGAAGTATACAGTTTCAGTTTTGGGTAGAAGTGAGTCATTTTCGACTCAATTCAAAGAGTTCTAATTTAAAACTTAACCAATCATTTTTGATTTCTCAACCCAGCTTCAATACGACCCAAACTTTATCCGTTAAAAACTCTATTTGGCTTTAAAAGTTGATAAAAATGCTTAAAACTCAGTTGATCATCTATTAGTATTTGTGCATTGAAATTTTCATTTTAATATTCTGGGCACTTTGGTTATTATTTTCTTTGCATTATTTATTTAAATATTTTGAAATAGATGAGTTGAAACAACATGTTGCCAAAGTAACCTCTATTGCGTAAATTTATTTATTTTGAAATATTTGAATATTTGTATATTTATTGTTCATGCGAATAATTACAGGCCCAAAGAAAGGTGATTATTTGGCCGAATAATAAACACATCTGCAGTAATAGATATGTGATGGTTATACAGTTTCCATATGGACAGTAAATCGCCCCAAAGGAAGATTTGCTGTCTGACATGATTTCCTGTCAATATTTGATTACTACACTGAAGATTACGACTTAAAAGTTGATAAGTCGGCCCAAAGGAAGGCTTATTGATGTTGTTTTAGGTATCTTGTGATCGAAGCCCACCTTATATATTTGATGTTATGCTAGTATATCTTATTATTCTATACTTAGTTTAATGACTTGTTATTAATGTGAGTCGTTATTTTTGCTTTTGTTCTCTGTTCAGAATCTGTTTCAAGCATATCTACTAATTTGAATTCAATTCTTGTACTTAACGATACCAACTTCAAGAAGTAGAAAGAAAGAGCACGTTATGAGTGTGCTCGGTTGCATGGATTTGGACCTTGTACTCAGGAAAGAATAATCTGTTGCTCTTACAGATGAAAATTCTGATATGGATGTTAAGAATTTTGAGCAATGGGAACATTTTAATCGCATGAGTCTCAAGATCATGAAACATTCTATACTTGGACCATGAGGGGCATTGTGCCAGAGGTTGATAATGCTAAAGTGTTCCTTGACGCAATTGCGGAACATTTCCAAAAGAATGAAAAAGTGGAAACAAGTACCATGCTGAGCAATTTACTTGCTATGCATTATAAAGGCAAAGGGAACATCAGGGAGTACATCATAGAGATGTCCAATCTGGCTTCAAAACTAAAAATACTTAAGTTAGAACTGTCGGATGACTTACTCGTGCAATTAGTACTACTATCTCTTTCGTCACAATTCAGTAAATTTAAAGTGAGTTACAACACCCAGAAAGAAAAATGGACTCTTAATGAGCTCATATCTCAGTGTGTGCAAGAAGAGGATAGATTGAAGCGAGATAAGACAGATAGTGCTCACTTAACAACAGCCTTTCAAGATAAGAAAAGAAAAGGAAGATAAAGGAACTGCATCTGAGACTTCACATACTAAAGGACAAAAGAAACAAGATGAGGATTCAGCTTGTTTCTTCTGCAAAAACGCATGACATGTGAAGAAAGAATGTCCCAAATAAGCCGCTTGGCATGTTAAGTAGGGTAAGCTTCTCAATTTTGTTTGTTCTGAGGTTAATTTTGCTTCTGTACCCAATCATACTTAGTGGGTGGACACAAGTGCTAGTACTCACATAAGTATGTCTATACAGGGTTGTCTGAGGCGTCATCTGCCAAGTGATGCTGAAAGATACATCTATATGAGTAACGACGATACAGCTACAATGGAGGCAATAGGTCTATTTAGGTTGTAATTAGGTTCCGATTTATTTTTGGATTTAGATGAAATATTTGTTGTACCGTCATTTAGACAGAATTTAATTTCTATTTCAGTTTTGGACAAATTAGGTATTCTTGTTCATTTGAAAATAATAAATTTAATCTTTTTCAAAATTCTAATATTATTGCGACTGGTACTTTAATTGATAACCTATATAAAGTTGACGCTATTACCTCAATTAATGAAACTTTGCATGTCGAGAAACGTGGTACAAAACGCAAAACTATTGAGAATTCCTCTATATTATGGCACAAGTGATTAGGACACATCTCTAAACAGAGAATACAGCGTCTTGTGTCAGATGGAATTCTTGACCCACTTGATCTCACAGACTTCACAGTTTGTGTTGAGTGCATTAAAGACAAACAGACAAATATACATAAATTAGGTGCTAATAGGGGTTCCATGTCTTAGAACTGATACATACTGATATCTGCGGTCTATTTCCTACGGCTTCTTGGAATGACCAACAGTATTTTATCACGTTCATAGACGATTACTCTTGCTATGGGTACCTATATTTAATTCATGAGAAGTCAAAATCTGATACGAACCACGCTAACAATGTGACGAAACCCGATACCAAATATGGAAACACAACCCCAAGACTTTTCAAGTTTGATGGAAACTGTGACCCATTGCTTAGGAATGCAAAGATCACGTTCTTATTTTTGTAAACTCTAATAGATGCAAAAGAATTCAAAGAGGAACCCAAGACAAGAACAAAACCCGAAATCAAGACTCAATTAAAAATGATGAAAAAGAAGATAATATGGTCGAAATATGATTTTGGCCGAATTAGGACCTAAACCTGAACAAATGACTCGACAAGGAAAAACAAGAAAGGATAGGATAGGCAAACTTGATGAACCTGGCTCTGATACCAACTGATACGAACTATGCCAATAATGTGATGAAACCCAATATCAAATCTGGGAACACAACCCCAAGGCCTTTCAAGTTTGATAAAAACCATGACCCGTTGCTTACGAAAGCAAAAGGAAGTGCTATTAAGGAGATCTACTAGGAAAAGAAGAAGCGCGATTACGGATGATTATGTCATCTATCTCTTAGAACATGAGTTTGATATAGGAGTGAAAAATGGTCCACTCAATTTCACTCAAGCCGAACAAAGTTCAAAATCCCAACAGTGAATCGCTGCCATGGAAGATGAGATGAAAGCTATTGAAGACAACAATGTTTGAGAACTCATCGAATTACCAGCAGGAAAGAAACCTATTGGTTATAAATAGATTTTTAAAACCAAAAAGGATTCTAAAGGTAATACCGAGAGATATAAGGCTCGTTTAGTTGCCAAAGGTTTTACTCAGAAAGAAGACATTAATTATAAAGAGACTTTCTCTCCAGTTTTTTCGAAAGACTCTTTTAGAATAATTACGGCACTAGTAGCTCATTTTGATCTGGAGCTACATCAGATGGATGTAAAGACTGCATTTCTCAATGGTGATATTGAGGAAACAATTTATATGGTACAGCCAGAAAACTTTGTAAACAGAGATCCAAAGTCCATGGTATGTAAACTAAAGAAATCCATCTATGATCTCAAACAAACATCCCGTCAATGGTATCATAAGTTTCATCGAGTAATTTTCTCGGTCATTTTTGAGGAAAATTCAGTAGATGGATGCATTTATCACATGTTCAGTAGGAGCAAGTGTATCTTCCTAGTTTGGTATGTCGATGACATACTTTTGGCAAGTAATGATATAGGCTTACTGTACGAAATCAAGAGATTTCTATCAAATAAATCTGAGATGAAAGATCTTGGGGACGCCTCTTTTGTATTAGGGATTAAAATACACCGAGATCGCTCCCAAGGCATACTTGGGTTATCACAAAAGAGTTATATTAAAAAGATACTTAATAGATTTAGCATGAGCAAATGTGCCACAAGAGATACACCCATTGCTAAAGGTGATAAATTCAGTCTCATTCAATGCCCCAAGAATGAGTTTGAAGCTAAAGAAATGCAGAAGATCCCTTATGCATCTGCAGTAGGGAGTCTTATATATACTCAGGTATATATACGTCCGGATAGAGCATACATAGTTGGAGTGTTAGGCAGATATTTAAGCAACCCTAGTATGGATCACTGGACAGTAGAAAAGAGGATTTTACATTATTAACAGAGAACAAAAGATTACATACTCACTTATCGGAGATCTGATTGTTTAGAGATCGTGGGTTATTCCGATTCTGATTATGCAGATAGCAAGAGATCCACTTCAGGCTATATTTACCTGCTTGCTGGAGGAGCTATATCCTGGAAGAGTGTTAAGCAAATACTCACAGCTTCTTCCACTATAGAGGCAGAGTTTATAGCTTATGATAAGGCATCGAATCAAGGGATATGGCTACCAAATTTTATCACCGAGCAGCGAATTGTCGATGCATTGAAAAGCCGTTGAAAATTTATTGTGATAATATAGCCGTCGTTCTATATTCCAATAACAACAGAAGCTCGTCAAAGTCTAAACATAAAGACATTAAGTTTCTAGTTGTTAAAGAAAGAGTTCAGAGTCACCTAGTATCTATGGAAGATATCGGAACTAACTCTATATTGGTGGATCCACTTACCAAAGGTTTAACACCTAAGGTATTTCATGAGCATACTACTCATATAGGTATTATACCATTTAAAGTTATTCAAGATTAGTGGGAGTTAGATTTTATAAGTTCTCTTTTGATAAACACATTTGTTATTTGATATCAATAAAGTGATGGTTTTCTTTTATACTCTGAATTTATATTTTGTTTTCTTTCTACCTGTTGTTTTGCATAAAGTTGCGGTTTTGCATAAAGTGAAAGACTAAGGTTGATTCGTTAGAATCATAAAGAATGACCAATTGAAAATAGACATGTAAGATCACTTTTCGTGTAATTTTCATACCACAGATCCATACTTGATCTGTGTCGTTACATGTATTGATTTGGTAATCATTGATGGGTTTAGTTGCATACCTAAGTGCAATGAAGGCCGCTTTGGTTTCATGTTGATGTACAAAATGGTTCAGATTGTCTTAAGGGGCAATTTCTTAACTGACAGCAATAAAGTGGGCACTCAAGTTTTTATTATATAATTGTCTCAAAACAAACTTGTATAGCCCAAGTGGGAGATTGTTGGGTTTACTCATGTAAACTAATTTATGGGCCATAATTTTTATAGCAATTGTATAATATTAGGGCTGTCTAATTAAGTGGGGCCAATTAAGTGATCTAATTGAAGGCTCAGAAAGTTACCTATTTAGTATGGACTCTATAATGTGTGGTTACTTAATCTTAGTCCAATAAGAATTGATGGAGTCTCTATTGGCTACTAGTATATAAAGACATAACTATAGAGTTTTGGTCCCCAAGCCAAATCGAACGTGTACTCTTCTCCTCTACCTCCATCAATAGAGAGAGTTCCTATTGAACATACATAGAGTATTCTGGCTGTGGAAGAACTTCTACCATCAGGTTCTAAATAATTCTTCACTTCTGCTTTCATGATCTTATCCTTTGGTGTCAATCTCAATGAATTCAGTTTAGTCATGAGTTTCTCTCAACAAATCTTTTCCTGACAATTTAGCATGATAGATTCTGAGATTATATTTGATTTAATAATCTATTATGTATATCTAACATTTTCATCAATGCATGGGCCATACAAAGAGAACCCAGTATATGGGAGAAGCCAGAGGAGTTTATCCCAGAGGGATTTGAGAATAACCCAGTTGACTCTAAAGGTCAAGATTTTGAATTGGTGGTGTTTGGTTGCGGGAGAAAGAGTTGTCCTAGCTTGACGTTTAGGATGGCGAGTACTGAATATGTTGTTGCCAATCTTTAGCACTAGTTTGACTGGAAGTTGTTTGGTGATCTGGAAGATTTGGGCATGAGTAAAGTTTATAGGATCAGTGTTTCTAATAAAAGTGCTCTTCATGTTGTGCCAACACCTTACTTTCCTTGATCTATCTTAGGTATATATATATAGGGTGATGCTTTGATATGCTTTTAATTCTATGGTTTTAAGTCAGTAAATTGTTTTCAGAAATATTGGTTTTATTGTTATATTGATCAGCTATGTTGTTTCTGCTAAGAAAGTATATTAAGCTTGTTTATAGTTTATAAACAAAATATAACAAAGCACAAATGGGAGCCAAGAGTCTTCAACATAATCTCAATTCTGTAGTGGGCAGTATAATGTTTAAATTCTTAACTAACTCATAAAGTGCAGTAGAAAAAATTTTAACTGCTGCGACTAAAAAAAACCTATTAATCGCAACAAACCACACCACGTTATGCGGCTTGGTGCAGTGCAACGGTTTGGGCATTCGATATAACAGCATGAGCAGCAATACGAACTGGATCAGTCTCAATCTCATCAATAATCACCATAGAAGATAAAGTCTTATTGGCTTTATGTCTCATTAAATAATAAATTTAGATCACGTTGGGTATATTTTGTAAAGTCTCTTTAATATATTAATTAAATATAATACTATGGATTTTCATTGCACTTTATAGGTGCAGTGAAAGCCCTTTCACGGCGCCTATTAAGCACCGTGAAAGACTTTCACCAAAGCGCCGTGGTAGATAAATGTCTTTCACGGCACTTTATAGGTTCCGTGAAAGCCCAGTTTCACGGCGACTTATAGGCACCGTGATAGGGGTCCTGTATAAGGGCCCCATATCACGAACCCTAGCTCTCTTTTGCTCAACTCATGTTCTCTCCAAGCCCAGCCGTGCCTCCATGCTATAAGGTACCGTGATAGGGGTCCTGTATAAGGGTCCCATATCACGAACCCTAGCTCTCTCTTGCTCAACTCATGTTCTCTCCAAGCCCAGCCGTGCCTCCATGCTCTAATAGACCATATTTTTTGGCCAAAGAGGTATTTCCAACCTTTTAAACTTGTTTTTATCACTAAATTAAGGTTACCTATTGTTTTAACTATGATTTTAACCTATTAATTTGTGAAAATTTCATATTTTAGGCTATGTATTGATTTAGAATCTTAACCTTCCATGTACCATTCTTTTTCGGAGAAAAAGGTAATCCAACTTATTTTTGTCACTTAAATTTTTTACCCATTATTTTAACTATGGTTTTGACTTATTAATTTGTATAAATTTTATATTTTAGGTTATGTTTGAGTGTACGTTTATTTAGAATCCGAAATTATCAAGTTGAAATTTCTTGGCTATACATTGACAATTTCTACCCTTATAAGTGCTACTTTGGTTGTTTATTTACTAGAAATTTTATTTTTGGCTATGTTTTTCTATTTTAGTATGAATTAATCCGAATTTATATTATTATAGTTTGTTGTCTTATAGAATGTAGATGTTAATATATCCACTTTTTTAAAATACTTTAGATGAAGTGTGAAGTTCATTTAGTTGCAAAATTTTGGGACTGAAGGTATGTCGTCTCAATTTTTACTAATTTTATGTTTTAGGTAGTTAGAGAGTAAATTAACTTGAGATCTAGTTTGTAATTATTTTTATTTAATTTTTTTTTATAATGTAGGTTTTAATTTAATTTGTTATTGGTTAAAAATCGTATTTTATATTTGTATTTATTTCAAGTTTTTGAATTTTCAATTTTTAAGTGGTGTTTTTAATATTGAATTGTTTTTTCATCTTTTTTTATATATAGGTTTTAGTAGAAGTTCGAAGTACGAAGATTACTTATATATTAACAATTTGAGGTATGTTGCCTCAATTATTTCTTGGCCTAGATTATGTCACCATTTTTAATGATTTTATATTTTCATTTGGGAAAGTCTAGTTTAGAGGAGATATATTATAAGAAATCATATATTGTAGTGATATAATGATAATGTTATAATTATGTATGATTCTATGAGTTCATTATTTGTCTTGATATATGTTTATATGATTGGCTACTTATTTGAAATAAAGGAGGCTATGTCAAAAATAAGTATAATCTAGTTTGTTATGTTAGTTGCTCAATATAAGGTCTTCTTTACAAACAAAAATTTGTGTAAGTTTTTTTTCCCCCCAAAATATGCTTAGAATTGATAAGGAATGAATGCTGGTGAATAGATTATATATGGATAATCTTTATCATCAATTTTATGAGTACGGAACATTAATTTTTACTTATGATTTATCCTCTCAAAGATTATGTATGTTTCTAGATCCTCTAGACTTACATCTCCGTAAGGAAATTGGTTTAATAATGATCAAGTTCTCTAATAGTTATTTTATTATAATTAAGTTTTTTAAGACATTTTAATTATGGTTGCTAATCTTTAATTTTTTGTAATTCATTTCCAATTCAAAGTGCATTTAACATATATAATGCAAAAAAAGAGAAGAAAGGAAGACCAAATGGTCCAATTTATAAGCCAATAAAGGTATTAAACTTAAATAAATAACACTTCTTGGGTAGAAAATTAGTTTGAAACTACTTATTTTTTTGAATCTTATGTATAAAACCCAAGACAACTGGCAAGTGTTGAATACGGATTCTACATATATAAATTTATGAGAGAAATCATTGAACAAGCCAATGTTAAATCATTTACCATAATGGTATCTAACTTGTATATTTTATTAGTTCTCTTCTAATTTCGAGTTTGATTGATCATTTTCTAACAAATAGGGTGTTTAAATTTGTAGTTTAATGGATAAAATTTCTACACAAAAGGTGCTATCAATGGACCTCTTGAAGAGTGGGTCAAAGAACTAATACAATTTCTCATTTGAGGTTCCTAAACTTTGTTAATTTAAACTATGTAGTTTTTGATGATCATATTAGTTTGGTTTAGAAAACTAATATATATACTTAGTTTATAGACTATATGGATATGATCATGATCAAGTTATTATATTAAGTAGTTCAACTATGCTGATTTACTCATTATATACTTATTTTTATATTATGGACTACATATTGTTAAGTTTATAAGTTTTATTTAATGTTAGTATGTAAATTTATATTTATACTTTGTTTTATTTGAAATATTTAGTGCATGTAATGAATTTAGATTTTATTTATAAAATTTTAGGGGGTATAGACAAATATATTAAAAATACTCCCTGGAAATATGTACTATAGCGCTCAAAAAGTGCCTTGGTAGGTCTACCAAGGTGCTTATAAAGCACCGCAGAAGACCTAACGCGCCTGACAGGTGCCGTGGTAGGTCTTTCGCAGCGCCTTATAAGCGCCTTGATAGCCAGGGTCTATTACGGCACCCGGAACCAAGGTGCTTTTGGCGGCGCCGTGAAAGACCTTTCAAGGCACTTTATAAGCACCGTAAAAGGCCTTTTTTGTTATAGTGCACGCTTGAAAATAAAGGGAGAGAGAATATAGACGGTTTAAAACCTCTTAAAAGAAAAAAAAAAAAAAAGAACTCTTCTCTCCATAGTTGTAGCACAAATCCAAAAAAGTATGAAAAATAAAAAATTTTCAAAAATTTCGAAAGTGACAAAAAATTTTCGAAAATTTTAGATTTTTTTCCCTTTTCTAGATTTGTGCTGCAATTATGGAGGGAAGGTTGTATTTTTTTTTAAGAAGTTTTAGATTATATGTACTCTCTCTGTTCATTTTCAAGTGTGGTACGTGCCTTAAAATAATATAATAAGGGGTAAAATATTAACTTTATTAATTGTCTGAAGTCTTTAATCAGTCAAAGATAGTAAATGATATGATAATTCAAATAGAAGGTATTTATTTTAAAATTTTAATAATACAAGGGCTTTTTCACATTTTTTTTTTTAAATAGAGGTTATTTTAGTTATAATTTCCTTTAAATATAAGATACTTATTTATTTCCTATTAACAAAGAAAAATAAATGACACAAATTGTTGGGGGTATTTTCTCCTAAACCTGTCAAAAGATGACATGTAGTTTCTGAGTAAGATCCAAAATGACATATCGTAAGCAACACCCAAAACAACACCAAACTAATGATAAACCGAACAGCTTATGGAAGACCAAGCGGATTGGTCGCAGACAAGGAGAGTAACCTCTAGAAAGTTAAGGGTCTTGGTCAGATGCATAATGGGCTAACCAAGTCTCTAAGCTGGATGACCAGAACCTGGTCAGGTGTTACAACCAATATGAATAAACCGGGCAACTCTTAAGAGATAGATAATGTGGTGGGGCCAATAAAGAAGCCAAGTCTCTGAAAGAGAGACCAAGCCCTGATGGGATGATATACCCTGCTCTGTCATTTTGAGCATGTAACATAAGCAGCTTTGTTACCTTAGCATATGGGAAATGGTGGTAATTGCGAAAAGGATAACACCTGGCCTAATCACATGGTCTTGTTCGTACAAGTGGGTAGGTAAGAGTTTCTTTCTTTTCAAGAACATATGGACATTAACCCTAGCATTTCGGGACCACAAAGCCACTATAAATAGTCTCATATTCATCTAAAAGAGGTAAGCTACCACAATTTTCCAAAATCCTATTTGTTTCTTTGTCTTTTCTCCTTAATTCATTTACTTTCTCTTGCTACTTCCCAAAAATACATAATACTTTTATTATTCATTTGCTATTCATTTAGTACATCATTGAATACACTACTAACATCATTTGTAGAGGAGATTTGACAAGTAACACACCAGTACCAACATCATGTGAAAAATCAATCTATAACCTTATTCAATATTGTACGGACCACACCTATATCAAATCTAGGTTTTAGCTTCCTTCGAGAAGAATCACTTAAAAGCGCATAGTGCGCATTAGTTCACGGATTAAAATCCAACAAATCATTAGATTTTGGACGGATGGTTACAATTAAACATATTGTAGCGAGTTCCAAGAAGAATTAAACATAGCATTTATTTTTCAACCGTCAAATTAAAATCTAATGGTTGATATTAGTTTTTTATTTTATTTTATTTATTTTTATCTAATGTTGAAAAGAAAAAACCATACCTCTATGTATTTACTTGTTATTTAATTAATTCACGAGAAACACTTATTTTATCAAAAAAGGCGGACCGGTTTCGCATTAAAACTCGAATTTAGTATGCTAATTGCAATTAAAGGGGATGGCTCCCTGCTCGGATGTCATTCTTGTCTGATAAATCTATCTAGCAAATAATATCATTTTCTATTCATTGATCAGGCATATATGCGCATTTTGCGCACACACGTAGATGTGTAATGTATATATACATATTTATTAATATAATAGACCGTTCATCTAAATATTTGAATATGATATAGTTAACTCTTGATTGAAAATACATATACACACGTTCTTAATTATAATATTCGGTTTAGAGTTGTTAGAGAAAATCTTAAAGAATTGTTGTATTTTCCTTTTTTATTTTTCCTTTTTCAGTTCGATAAATCTTTCTTCTTTTTGGGATAAACAAAATCTATCCATATATTAAGCTTGAAAAAGAAAAAAAGTAAAAAAAAAAAAAATTTGATAGCTTCTTTGATCAGTATTCTATTTTTTAAATTTTTAGAAAATTCCTAATTTAACTCTTATTTTTTCATGATATGATTGGTCATATTACTATTTTTTCATGCTATAATTAGCTGTAATATATACATGTATTATATAATGTAGTATTTAATTTAATATTAACAATACCTTAGAATCAATTTAGTTCATCGAACATTTAATTTAATATTAATAATACCTTAGAATAAATTTAGTTCATCGAACAAATGGCTATGATACATTCGTCTCATCAAAATAAATGTAGAGATAAATACGTTCTTTTTATTTTATATAATATTATATGCAGAGAGAAAGTAAAAAAAAAACGTAATAGCTTCTTTGATCAGTATTCTATTTTTTAAATTTTTAGAAAATTCCTAATTTAACTCTTATTTTTTTATGATATAATTGGTCATATTATTACTTTTTTTTTGCTATAATTTGTTGTAATATACACATTTATTATATAATATAGAATTTAATTTAAGATTAATAATACCTTAGAATAAATTTAGTTCATCGGACAAATAGTTATGCTACATTCGTCTCATCAAAATAAATATAGAGATAAATATATTTTTTTTTATTTTATATAATATTATATCCAATTTAATATTAACGATACCTTATGTTAAATTTAGTTCGTCGAACAAATAATTGTGCTATATTCGTTTCATCAAAATAATTGTAGAGATAAATACAATATTTAATATTGTAATACATTGGACCTAACTATAAATTAAGTTGAATATATTTAATATTAATATCAACTTGAGCAAATATAAATATTAATCCTAAAGTAGAGAGAGAAAAAAAATGTAATAACTTCTTTAATCAATATTCTATTTTAAAATTTTTAGAAAATTCCGAATTTAACTCTTATTTTTTCATGATATGATTGGTCATATTATTATTTTTTAATGCTACAATTGATTGTAATATATACATGTATTATATAATATTGTATTTAATTTAATATTAATGATATCTTATAATAAATTTAGTTCATCAAATAAATAATGTGACATTCATCTCATTAAAAGAAATAAAAAGATAAATACATTCTTTAATGTTATAATAGATTGAAACTAACTATAAATTAAACTTAATATATACAATACTATCCATTCGCGACTAGCATGTTCATATTCTTCGATATCCATTCGCCAGAGTTTTTCTCTTTAGTACATATTAATCAATTTTTTAATTTCACATTCTGTGCGTTAGGTGCTAAAAGATTTAGTATCTATTAATTAATTCACGGTCGTCTAGGCACCTAACTAGCTATCCTTAATTAAAAATTAATGTAGTGCAAATACCGAAAGTTTATTAAGAAAAATAAAAAATATTAGGATTCCGTTTACGCTACTATTACTTTAACATTAATTATTGCCGAAGTTTTTGTCTTTTACTGAGTGGCATAAGATCAATCAATAATTCAATATTGCTAATCTTATTAATTACCTAATCCATTTATTAGTCTATAATCCCAGTAGTCTACACAGACATTTATTTATCAAACAATCAATGCGACGAGGTACCAATGATACCCAGCACTTATTATTAGATAATTCTAATTAATAAAATGGTTTCACATGAGTTCTTCTGAATTATAATTATGATTAATCAGTGACAGACTGATAATCATGTAGTGCTATACACAACTAGTGCCTCATAATACTATTCTTATCAAATGTGCCTTCACATCACTCGTCGTTGGATCACGTACGGTAATTCCACGGTTATGAATTCAGATAATCGAGGGATACATTCAGTATTATTATGAGATAATCTCATTTATGCCATCTGTATTATATCTTAAATCCCATTTTGGTTCCTAAACCGTAAAATGTTCTTATTTTAGTACCGGTGATTTGTCAAAAATATTTTAGCCCACCATCGCTTCTTGTCAAAAGCAAATAGATCAAGAGCATGCGATACTCATATGGGGCAATGGTATTTAAGCATTTTGCAAGACAATTGTGGAGCAGCAATACTAGCAACATTTTATTTTTTAAAAACAATAAACAGAAGAGAAAAAAAAAAAACAAAGTTTTTCTGTATAAACAGGAAATAAGTCTCAAATGGTCATGATTTAATTAGTTTTCACCTTTTTTTTTTTCTCATTCTCTCTCTCCTCATTTTATTATATCAATTTCTCTCTTTGCATTTTTTCACATTATTTTCTATATATCTCTTCATTTTTTAATCGCATTCTTTATCTTCAATCTCTATTGCTACTTTGTCTTTTATGACTTTCTTTATCTTTATTCTCCCTCTTCATGTATTCTTTTTACTTTCTCTCCCATTTGTGTTTTCATTAGTTTTTCTCTCTTCTATTTTTCTCATTACTTTTTATCTCCTCATTCTCTCTCGTTACTTTTTCTCTCATTATTATATTTCATTACTTTTTTCATTTATGACTTTTATTCTCCTTATTCGTTCACTTGAATTTCTCTCTCCTCACTCTCTCTTGACTTTCTCTCTCTAAATATTATTTTTCTCAATATAAATATAAATTTTTAATATTCGTCTAATTGTTTTCCCTAAAAATTGATATTTAACAAATATCTGTCAAACACTTAGGTGTTTTAAGCTATTTGTGATCATATGATTTTCAGTCTAATGAGGAGAAAAATGACTACTTCACCCTCATATATATGCAAAATACGGAAGCAATATAAATAAAGCGAAATAAGAAGACACAATTTTTATGCAGTTCACTAATTTGGCTATATCCACGGGACTATTATAAATCTTTCATTATAGGGAGAAAATTTACACCGTATTTACAACCACTCACTCAACTCATAACTCTGATCCCAAATATACCCAAGAATTTTTCTCACAAAATTCTCTCAAAAGCTTTCTTTCTTTAGGCTTTACTGAAAGATCTCTCTCACTCTCAGTTTTTGGAATTTCTCTTTTTCTGTGGGATACTTTTCTTATCACTCTCACCAAAAGGAAGTGCCTCTTTTATAGAGCATGTGTGGCTCTTCATTGTGTTTTAGCGTTCCTATTTTTTAACAATTTTGGCGCTGAATTAGGGTATCGAAACAAATTTTTATCTTTAGTGTATCATGCGGTGCCATCGAAGAGAATATGGCTTCAATGAATGTGGGGCAGGACTTTACCTAGCCAACAAACTCTACTATTGCTGAAATTCTTCACGTAGGGTTCTTCTTCTTTTCCTTTTTTTATTTACTTTTTCACTTACTCCACCTAATATGAGCCCACGTTTGTCGTCGTTATTGATTTAACACACTTTTCACCTGTTTTTGGAAAAGCTAATGAATATCCAGATAAATTAGCATTCATGGGTTATAAAAATCATAACAGGATGTGGTGGAATTTTTGCAGTATCAATGCCTAATGAGATTATTAATCAATCACCAAGAACAGAAAAAAAAAATGAACATGAGATTTATACTCGTTCAACTCTAATTTGGAGTCTATGTCAAGTTACTGATGTAACTTCTTTAATCCACTACGAAACTCAACAAAAGATTACAAATCAGTTTCCGTATAAGTTAATCAGACTGTTGGTGTTATTTCTGCCAACTATCCTTGTATTTTTGCTACTTCAGGTTAACACTACCTCTAAAGTGGAATAGGTGGGAGAGGGTGACCACCTGCAAGACTCTCCAATGCTTAAGTTAGAGAGGATAGAACTGAAAAAAATAGCCAAGAAAAGTTATCTATATTTGTCAAACATGATGTGCGATACTTATAGCCCCTGGAACTGGGGAACCAGTGACCCCTAATTCCAGGAACAATTTATCTTTTCCCATCTTCACCCACTCTGAAAATCGTAGATTATGAATACTGCAATCCCATTTGAGTTGACATGTCCTACTCTTCCGCATTTCCTCCCATAACTATCTGGAAGAGAGGAGATCGTGGCTATCTGTTGCTCTGTTAAGGTAATTTACCTAACACATAAGCTGGCCATGATATTGCATTAAATACTTTGTTTGAGCCCAAGACCAAATATAATCCGTAATGACAGCTTGATGAAAGACCCTTAGGGCCTCTGACCTCCCAGACCATGAGAGGGGTCTAGATCAGTCAGGGCTGCTCAGGGTCTATCAGACCCTAACCCGAGGATCGACTTTTATTTACGCAGGTCAGAGAGCCCATACCTATAACACGTGAGAATGACGTGATATTTAAAAAGAATTCTCAGGACTTGTAATGAGCCTGCCATTCACTGCCATTTACCTAGCTATCTTTTAATCCACGTGGCACAAATAGAGGAAATAGGTCCCATAACTGACCCTATTTCTCTCCTTGATGGATCCGCGATTATCAAGCGGGGGAAATCACGTCTCTGACCAATTAATGCAAGGAGAAATTGTGGCTTAGACTCATTATCACTTTCTAGTTACCAATATCGACGCATGTCTCCCTGTATTACAAATTTTCAAATTTTTCGAAACTTTTAACTTTTCAAATTTCCCTCAACTTGTCCCTCCTAACAAATGACCCTTTAGCTCCCCCGCTATAAAAGCCATACTTGCCCCTATTTTTCACTTTACCAAAATTTTCAAGCGTATAAGTTTTCTCTTTCAAGCCTTCTTCTGCCCCTAAATTCTAGGGTTTCAGAAATCTTCATTCCCTCAAAATTCCCTTAACTTCCCTCTCGCGCCAGCAGTAATGGACCCAAACCATAGCAAAAAACTCTGCTCTCTTCAAGACCCTGAGGTGGATTCCTTGAGGAAGTAGTTCTGCTTCCTTGGTGGGTTACCCTTCATAAGGTCGAAGAACCCATTGACTGGTACTTACGCCCATTCGCCCCCAAAGTGTATGTCGTCCTAGGGAGAAAACACCTAGAATGGCTGCAGTTTCTATTTCCTCTCCTTGTTCATCAATTTTTTTTTTTTTACGGAGATCCATCCAATACAGCTGAACGCCAACAGAATCATAATCTGATGGGATTCTCTGCCTTGTCAGTGCAATTGAATGTGCATATCAACTTGTAGGTTGTCTTTTATGCAAACAAGCTTACTCTCATCCCCAAAAAGAGTTTTTATTTCACCTTTTACCTCCAACCGCTTCCAGGCCACCTTATCTTTTGGGGCCTGTTGAAATCAGATAAGCAATGGGACTCCCATTCTAAGCTGTACACCATCAGAGGGGCATAGTGCCCTCCCCGGGTGAATATGGAGCATTTTCGGATTCCTTTATTCTTCTCACATAGTTGTGTATTAGTTTAGGGTCTGCATAATTCAGTTCCTAAAATCTGACCCTGTGCAGCTTCTGTAGATGGAGCAAGTTCGACCCTAAGCAGTCAGTGGGTCGGCTCCAAGAGCTGGAGGGGGTCTGTTAGTTGGAATATGCAACTATAAATTTACATATTCCCATGCAAGTACACAGTCACAAATAATATAGATTTAGGAGTTACAAGTGAAACCTATACGGATTGATTTCTAATTCAATGCTAAGTATAAAAATTATCTCAATTCTAATTTTATCTAAATAACTAAAATATAGATTTTCAATTAAGAAAAACAAAATAACTAAAGTAGCTTGCAAAATAAATAAAAATAAATCAATAAGAACAATATCTAGATTTACTAATTCCCCAACTATTCTCTTGTCATGCTATTTTACAATTTCTTTCTTAAATTAATTAATTCACTAGAGTTGTCAACCAAGAATCTAACGTAACCAAGGAGCCTTTTTCAAGTGCAAATTAGATTTACCCAGACAAAATAATACATTACTCCTAATATGAATTAAACTAGGTGTACTAAGATTAAGATCTCAAAAATAGTTGCATAAGTCACATAGATATATTCCTATCCTATGCAAACATACACCAAACTAGGTAATATTATGTTGTTTTACCTAAGTCTAAATTTTCAATCCCTTTTCCAAGCTCATAGAAATTTCACTCAACAATCTATTTAGTGATCAATTAAATAGAAGCAATAAGTATAAAGTAAAACAAATAACTCAACAATGGATTTGATTAATAATAAGGGAAAGAAATAAACAAACACAAGATACTGGGTTGGTTAACAAAGTAAAACTAGACAAAGAAATATTTAGTTCATAATATAAATTGAGAACAATAATATTTTAAAATAATAAATTAAAGAAATACAAAATATCAAAGAGAAAAGAGTTTTAGAATTCCCCTGAAGAGCTTGAAGGTGTTAATGGAGGTTGTCAATCTCCTCCTCCAAACTTTATTTTTGCTCTCTTGAATCCTTCCTCTAGGATTTTTTTCTCAATTATACTACCCTCTAAATATGAAAAATACAAAGAAAAACTCACAAAAAAATAAAAAGAAGATGGTATGAACAAAGAATGGTGTTGATGTTATAGAGAAAATCAAGAAATGGAGGATTGGAGCATATCTTCATCTTCATCTTTTTCTTCTTCTTCTCTTTCTATGGCTACCTCTGTCTCTTTCTCTCTATCCCAATATGTCTTTTACAACCCCAAAGATAGGGTTTTAAAGAGGTGGCTCTCTAATAAAATATCAAACTTATTTAATAGAAACTGAATGTCTAAAATATCTTTTATTTCTTAAAAGAAAAAAAAACTTACGTGAGTATTTATACTCTTTTCTAAGGAACCAACACCTAACTTCGAAATTCATATGCCACATATTTGGATAATACTAGGTGTCTCAATTATTATACCAAATTTTTTGTATCAATACATGTGACATGTGAGTTATCAATATCATTATTGTATTAAAACTTACTACAAATAGAATAAAAATAACCACCAATTGAATAGTAACAAATTATATGCCAAATATATTGGCATTAAAAATATGGTTCAAAAGATGGTATCCCAAGTATTATCTTATATATTTACAATTCATTAACTTTCTGTTGGTTACAATATTTTTCAATATGTAACTTAATTAGGTATTGATTCTGCTAGAATCAAAGTCCAAGTGTCTTTTGTTTTTCTCTTACCATGACTGAATTAATATGTCAAATTTTTATCATCAGCAACAAATAATCTTAGTACCATTTACTACTAAAAGATCCACCATTTTTAGTATTTTTTTTTGTTTGTTTTTGTAATCTTACATGTTATTAAATGTATACACCACTTGGATCGTTATAAAATATTCACACTAAGAATAAATGATTTACAACAAATAGTCCGAATTTTTATCGTGTCCAAATGTGATCTTCGTGCATCTGTACATGTGACTAAGGCATGGGTGGGGAGACCTAAAAGACTCCTCGAAACTCTGTCCAAGAATACATCTAGAATTTATGTTGTTGGAAGTCCCAACTAGCATCTCGCTGAGATTTATACAAGCTCCATTAGCACATGCTTTTCGCACCCTATTAACCAAAAGAGCCGTCTCTTCTTCCCTTATGAAGTGAAACTGTTGAACCCTTTTAACGCTCAAGAGTTCGAGAACACATAGTTTCCGAATCTGTCTCCAATACTCGCCATAACTAGAAAAGGCCACGTCTTGACCTCCATAAAGGAAGATATCAACGGCGGTGGTTTTAGGCCGACCAGAGAAAACGACGTCGTGATTCTTAACGATCTCTCTAACCATTTCTGAAGAGGAAACAACAAGGCTTGGAACTTGGCCCAAGTGTAACAGCATTAAAGGACCATACTTGTCTGAGAGTGCTCGAAAAGAGCGGTGTGGGTGGGTGCCTAATTGGTGAAGGTTCCCAATGATGGGAAACCTTGGTGGGAATGGTGGTAAGTTCGATTTCGAACGTGATGTCATGCGTTTGAACAAAATGATTATGGAGAGGAAGAAAATGGGGATAAGGAATAAGGGATAGTCCATGCTTGTGGTGATCAAGTCATGTAGCTCTTTTGAGTTCAAGAGAGCCATTTTCTTAGTTGTAGTTCCCTTATGTTCCCTATATAAGAAAAAAATGAGTTTCTGTTTCCCATCTTAAGTATAAAAATAAGTGGTCTTTGATGACTGTACAAAATTTCTTATAAGTTTGACAAAGGACAAAGCTTTTGGCATCTTATAGTTGTTAACTTCCTTATTGTCAGAGTAGGGCGGTGGGTGATATAAATAAATACGTAGACTCGGTCTCACTCAAACACATGATTTGTGCTTTTATTTTTCAATTATGAGAAGGACTGTGCTCGACAATAATATAACTTTAAGGTCATGTTATAATTTGGGCGAAAATGGGTTCATCGATTTTCTATTTGTTAGAGATCTATAATTTGTCAGCTCTAATATAGCGCTCAACTCGTCACGACTGTGTCCTACAATATGTTATTTTATAAAAACTTTGTCATATACGCAACTCCATCCACGTGATAATGTGCCCCATTAAGCAATTAATAACCTTTGGCTGCCTATTTACTATCCTGACATTAACTTTTAAAGTAATTAAATAATATTACCAATTAATTTGTATTCCTTGATACTTGAAGTTAAAGATAATAATTTTTTTCTCTCTTCTCGTTCTTCAATAAGAGTATTGATAAGCAGTCTACAACAATTCGATTGTTTTAATTGCTTTCATCTATTTTTCAGTATTACTAGTTACTTTTGAAAAATTACTACTATTACTTTTTTTTTTAGATTATTGTCTTAGAACAACTAGATTATTATAATTTATAAATGAGTCAGGTTTGGACTTTACAATTAATTTTTCCTCAAGAAAATTTTCCCTATCATCTCACACGATAATAATGGGTTGTCTACCTACTACGATCTGTTGGAAAATTATCCCTTATGAGCTTCCACAACTGGAGACCTGTCACGATTGGAAATTCAAAATCGTGATTTTTAATAATTTTAAATGAAAATATAATAAAATATTAATTTTACGAAATACAGAAGAATCAAGTATCAGATAATTTCGTTTTGGTCCTCGAATATTTATAAATTGCATAATCATTAAAAGTATTATTAGTTTTAATTACTTAAGAAAATACCCATCAAAGTTTGAGAAAGCTACTAATTAATTCATTTGGAAACATATTAATTAATCATAAATTTTTGATAAATTGAGTTCAACTGAAATCTTTAATTCAATATCCAAAATAGGTTACATAAAATTACTTGTAGTTTCGAATTCTCAAATTAACAACAAAACTATCCTCATATATTTACTTAGTAAATTTACTAATTTTGGCTAAATAATTTAACAACAAGAAAAAGTTAACAAAGTATAGACACCCACCAGGGAATAAGAGTAGGAATGTAAGTATATGCTACTCAGTTTGTCTAACTACCGAGATGACTACCTCAAACAAACAAACACCTGAAAGTGGGAGAAGTAGGGGGGATGAGTATTCATATGCTCAGTAGAAATTCAATTATCTTTTTGAATGGATGCAATTTTACCAAACCTGCATAGTTAATACTTTTTCCAAAATCTATTTATAAATTAAATTTATAAAATAATTGAAATCTAGAATAACCACATATTCAAAACGAAAACCAATACCACATATTTATAGATATCATACATAAACTAATGTATATGAATGAGCTCACATTTTCCTATCACGGCCCTATAGTACTCCTTACCAAAGGTACCTAACAACCTGACACTATCTGAAGGTGTGTTAGCCAAAAATCTACACATGGTTCTAGGGCTTTCACCTAGTGCTGCAACCTTGCCAGCAATCTAAACTACCACGATGCAATAATAGAACTCCAGTGTGTGATCCCTATGGCATATACAACATATAACAGTTCACAATAGCCATGCATCCAAGAATTAATAAAATCATGTTTTAAAATCCCACTTAGCTTTATATTGGGAATTACTGTAACATGAGCAGCATACCGTTATAGTACTCTATAATCATATTTTAAAAATATAAATAAAATTCTACTTAGTCCAATCCCTATATAATCCAATGTGCTTCCATAATTTATTAAACTATCGCGTAAACCACAATTTTCATAAATCAATTGTAATGCAATTCTAAATCAAAACAAGTATAAAATCAGGTAATTGACCCCCTATCTCGAGATGGTAGCTATACCAAGTAAATGACGCTCGAAAAATTTTCCGTTGGTCACTTGAATGCTTGGACGGTTATTTCGGAATTCCAGTAAGTTCACATTGAAAAGTAACTTTTCTAACGAAGCCTCAAAATGAGAAATAAATGTCACCATTGAATTCCTAATGCCCAAAATAGTTAAGTTAGATATAATTTGTCAAATTTAGGTTTCAGGACGAGACCCGGCCCGTGATACACAAAATGACACTATTTACGAGCTTTGGTCCTCGATTGTCGTGCCACATCGTAATATAGTGATATTTTATATCAAACTTCGTCTCTTGACTTCATTGAGTCCGATTTCAAAGTTAGAATTCAATTTCGAAGTCTTAAGCCTTAAATGGGCTTAAAATATGAGAATTACAAAAATGTCTATTTTTGAAATTTATTTGAAAAATGTCTATTTTTTCTATTTGAAAATTAACACGCTTCCAGATATCATTTCACTACCACAAAATCATATTTGTTCATGATATTAACTCCTCTATCATACTGTATAATTTTTACACCTTAAATAATTATTTTACAAAAATAATTATTAAAATACTATATTTAAATTTGAAAAATGATCAAATTTGGAAAGTACTCACCGACGGCGAGTTATCGGCTGAAACCGGTCGAAGAAGATCAGTGGTATCAAGACGCATCAAGATGTGCCAGCAGTATGGCCATACGATGTCGGACGGCAGAGCAACGGCTGAAAATCGGATTATGTCACCTTCAGCAGCTCTTATCTCTGTCGTCTGGTGGCTCATGGGGAGGAAGGTCAGCATGGCATTATTGGCAAACGGCACTTCACGCGGGCGAGCGCGTCTGGCCATTAGGGAGGCGGTGAGCCTTCAAGTGAACAGTGCAGAGGGGAGAGCTTTTCTGAAAATTTTTGGGGCTTTCGTAAAAAGAAGAGGATTTTTAGGAATGTAAGGGTAATTATGGAATTATAGCACATGTTTCATCTCCTGACCGTGTGAGTAAATGTTACCCATAATTACATTTTGGCCTAAATTTAAAAATACTTTCATTTACACCCTCAACTATTTACACTTTAGTCCCTGATTTTTAAATTCTTTTTCACTTTAGTCCAAATGCACTTAGACTTAATTAAGTCTATATTCATTATTTTTTTAATCTGAAAATTAAAATTTACCAAAGTACTCTTAGGTTTAAATTACCCTGTTACCTTTTTAAAAATCCGGTTTTCACAAGAGCTCTCATGGTTGTATTACTTGCTCCGAGATATTGGTGTTACACTACGCCAACCAACTGAATTATTCTGTGATAATATAAGTACTTAATTATCATTTTATGATAATTTAAGTGATAATATAAGTGCTTAATTTCCACGCTCCCTCAAAACATATTAAACTCAATTATCATTTTGTGAAAGAAAAAGTTGTCGTGAGCTTACTTATCACCAAATATGTTCCATCAATTTTTCAACCTTCTCGTATTTTCACGATGCCACTCGCAAAGGATCAATTTTCCTGTTTCAGGAGCAAGCTGGGTGTACAAGCTATTTCCTTTCTAGCTTGAGGGGACATGTAACATGGGAAAGTTTGAATATATAATCGCTATTATAATACAAGACTAAAAGGAATCAAATGTTCCTTGATTTATGGACACGTATGGCTATTATTGTACAAGATTAAAAGGAATCAAATATTCCTTGATTTATGCACACGTTAATACCATATCAAAGTTAAAACTTTGTCAACATTAGAAACAATATGTGAATAATTAATTAGTTCTATATTTTCAAATCATTTGAATATTTCAATATTCATTTATAATTATTCTTTCCCGGATTCTCTCAAATCTAATCTTATATATATATGGTTGCCAATCCAGTAGGTATTTCTTTTTTTTTTAACTTATATGTAGGTATTTTTTTTTAGCCGTTGGATCATCATCTAATAATGATCCAACGGTTATAATCAAATACATAAAAAGACGTGCATCATTAATACTATTTCTCTCTCCTACCTTTTATAATAAAAAAATATGAAAAAAAAATTTTCATTGTCCCAATTGATACCTATGCATAGATAAAAAAAAATACTTGCTGGATTAGTGCCTATATATATTTATATATATATACTTTTAATATTTTAAGTAAATTTCTAATTTAACTTTTATTTTTTTCATGTGATTGGTACTATTATTATTTTTGCACGTTATGATTGGTCCTAATAGATATAGATAATTATAAAATATAATTTAATACTAATGATATTTTACATTAAATTTAGTTCCTTGAATAAATTGTAGTTTCACATTAGTTTCATCAAATACATTTTTGTTTCACATTAATTTCATCAAATACATACTGTGATACATTGTATTTGTACCTAATTATGAATTAGGTTATTAATGCCTAGGCTTCCCATTAACGCTAACAACAAATAAAAAAAAAAAAAAAAGAATTCAGACGGAAAAAAATAAACCAATAAAAATACAGAAATAATAAATTTGTCAAGCATATCCCAAAATTCATAGCAAATCTGTAATTCTCCTTTTTGTTTCTTTAATCCAATATCAAAAAAATCCAATATAATAGGATTTTATTCATACATACATGCACGAAATGTGTTATTCTCATTAAAAGAATATGTTTTATTCAAAATATTGCACCAAGGAAATAATGGGGAAGATATGTGAAAATTTTGGGGAAAAAAATGAAAAGTTACGAGAAATAGGGAAGATATTAATTTTGTAAGAAATTTTGCTTCCTTGAATAAATAATGATACTATATTTGTCTCATCATATACATTTATTTTTCTTTGTAATACTATAAGTCATTGTATACCTAATTATAAATTAGGATTTTTCTATGTCGTGATGTAATCCATTGTACCTAATTAAAACTTAGGGATAATGTGTCATTTGAATATGCTAATTAAATAGATTAGTTTTATTTCTTTTATGAAAAATTAGTGCAATATATGTATTAAGTTTATATGGTGGGTGCCAAAAAAATTATATCAATTGTTTGTACTAAACGTTCTGACTAATATGATTCAGATGCAATTGTTCTAAATTTTAGAAACCTACAGTACTGTATTGGTACATGATGTATACTACAAAATTATCCATATGATTAATTATTTACCAATATTTTTTTATTCAGGTTGACACTTTTAAATAGATCTCTATATTTTTTAATATAAAATATTGATTTACAGATTAATAATTAGAAATGAAAGGACTCCTTATAATTGATTACGTACACGCATATAAACTTTCGTAATAATTAAGCTCTACACACAGATTATGCACATATATTAAATACAAAGTTAATACTATGTGAATTTTGGAATTATAAATTGGCCATAGATGTAGAAGTGCTGTACTGAACATTAAGCAACGTGTTAGGGGTCATTGTAGTTGAACAAACTTGGCATCTATTACTATCATAACAATAACAAAACAATCTTTAAGTGGCAGACTCTAATACATTTTAACCTTTTATAATTCTTAACAAAACACCTATATGTTGAAACATTTGAGTAGCATCTAAAAAATATTAAATTTAACTATAAATATGAAATTTATAAGTACCAACAATCTCATATAGTAAACATTACTCTAAAAATTCGAAATTACGTAGTTTGTTCACATAACTTCTTCTATTTTTTATCAATATATTTATCCAATCTAAATAGCATCAATAGCCTTAAGAATAAAAAATATTATACTAATTAATATATATTATTAGTTAATCCCCTATTTTTTCAAAAGAAAAACAAAACGACTATATATATATATCAGTATAATCAATGAAAATATCGTCTCAATATCTTTGTTTTAATTTTTTTAGAATTTTCACCTTTCATGTGTAACTAATTAAATAATCTTCAATGGATGTTCTATATTTGACATAATTTTTAATACATGCCATTTCTTGTGCTAAATATTGCACAAAGACTAACATGTGCTAAATTATAACATATGATATAATTTATAATATTGCCACTATTTTCAGTATAGACTTTATATTATATACAATATTTTCAAATTCAATGAATGTGTACATTAAATTTTTCATTAAATTTTATTTACAAGTTTATCTTTACTAAATTATTATCTTAAAATTCAGTATAAAATAAAATTGTATTTACAATTCTTTTGCATTAACCATTTTGTTCATTTAGGGAGCATACGTGTAAATGCAAATTTATGTAGCATATGAGTAAATGTAAATTAGTAGGTGAAATTAGTTTTCATAATGAGTAATTAGATGTAAAATAATAAGGGTTAATAGTAAAAAAAAGATATTTTATAAGTAAAATCACATTTAAAATGCAAAATAGTGTTTCTTTTAGCATGTATACACTAGAGCAAAACTCAAAAAGTTCATGTTATATATATGTAGCATATCATGCTAAATCTCAACATATATTTTTTAGCATAATGTATTGGAGATGGTCAATATAAACACATAAAATAGAAAGCCCTTTCTTTTTCTTATTCCCTTTATTTTCTATTACAAATCAGTAAAAATAAGTAATTACATCGATCTTTGTTTCTTATTTTTTTTTTTTTGAAAAGATCGATCTTTGGTTTTAGAAGGTCCGCTTTTCAAGTATATTACCAAATTTTAATTAACTTTAATTAATTAAAATGGTTTAGAACAGAAAATATAAAATTGGCACAAGCAATTTTTATATGGTTCGACCAACTGCCTACTCCATAGGGCCACACCTAGAGAATGAATACTATTAATAATAAACAATGAGATTATAAAAGCACTAATTGACTTATATACAGAAAGACTCCTTACTAAAGCTGTAATAATGTTTATTGTTTAACAAATCTCCTTCAGCCAGTACTACTCGACCTTGGTTGATTCTTTGCTCTAGAAATTCCTTTGATGCTTGGAATCAATCTTCTCCTAAAGAATTATATGAATACTCAACTTAGAAAAATACTCTAAGTACACACGGCTCACGCATAAATTTCCTCTGAACTCGAAACAAATTAATAAAATTAATCCCGAACTCAATTTTTTAGAGCAAAACCTTCTAACGGACTCTAATAATAGTTCTGTTAGAAATGAAAGGTGTTTTTGTCATTTTCTTTTATTTATTTTACGGTTAAGTCCCATTTTTTTATCTGTGTCTTTCATGTCGTCGTTCTTAGATTTTTGTTTCACATTAAGTTATAATCAATTAAACACCCTTAAACCTGGGAAAGGCACCTTATTTCCGTTTAAAATTTATTGAGTGAAGACAAAGGAAATTTACATATAAAGAAGAGAAACAAATGTATAGATGATAGATTCCTTGTGAGTACATCAAGGGGAGTATGGTATTGGTACGAGATGAAGAGGGCCTTTCTTATGAACCGTGAGTCCATAAACTTCACTCATATCCAATTCCTCCTCCAATATTGGTCCACCGTCGGTACTCAACTTCCAGTCAAACCAATACAATAGATGGGCAATCACATACTCAGTACTAGCAACCCCAAATTGCACACCAGGGCATCCTCTTCTTCCAACACCAAATGGAACAAATTGGAAGCTATCTTGGCCGAGTTTGAAATCAATTGGATTGTTCTCAAATCTCTCCGGGAAAAATTCCTCTGGCTTGTCCCATTCACTTGGGTCCCTATGAATTGCCCACACATTGATGTACACCACTGTACGTTCTGGAATATCGTAGCCCCCAAGCTTAACGCTTGACAAAGTTTTTCTAGGGACTAAAAAGGGGAGTGGTGGATGTAGCCTTAGATTTTCTTTGATGACACATTTTAAGTACTCCATTTGGTTGATATGATTTATCTCTATCTCTGACTTATTTCCCACTACTCGTCTAACCTCTTCTTGAACTTTCTTCATCACCCTTGGATTTCTCACAAGCTCCGCCATTAACCATTCTAATGCAGTCGAAGTAGTATCACTTGCACCCACGAACATGTCCTGCATGAAGTCACAAATGTGCTCATACATAGTAATTTAGTCATGGTATAACTTGTCACATGAAAGTGACACTAGAAACAATCTAATAATTAGTCTAAAGAAATTTGCAAGGAAAAAAAGAAAGTGAAATGTTCTGTGACAGAAAAATACTCTCTCAAATTTTTTCGGGTCTTTTGTTAAAAAACAAATAAATAAATAAAAAATACAAACTCAACACAGTAGTTGGAAGGGTTAAAGACGGTTTATTCAACCCAATCCAGTTGATCACTAAACCATAATTTAGTTATATATATAACCATGCACATCAGCAATTTTGACTTGAGACCTTTTTTTTTTCTCTTTTATAATGTTTGAGAAATCAAGCCGCATGATCATCAATAGCCCACCTGGCTTGCAGTTTGTGTTTAAAAGGTTATTGTGGTTAACGGAAATCAAAGAACAGAAAAATTATTCACAGCCCTATTAACCTTTGTCTTTGTGTGTGTGCGTGATAGAGAGAGAGAGAGAGAGAGAGAGAGAGAGAGACCATGAGAACTGCTTTGAGGTTTTCTTGAGTGAGATCAAAGTCAAGCATGCCATCGTTTTGAAGTCCAAGGAGAATACCGGCAAAATCTTTCCTTCCAGATCCATTATGATCATTATTGAGTACTGTCTTGTGTTCCGCAACCACTTGATCGAAAAACGTGTCTAATGCTCTAAAACTCTCATTCAAACGACCCATAAAACCTCTGACAACATCGATCCATCTACCATATTTTCCAGGGAAGAAATCTGCCACGCTAAAGGCCATAAAATCTGTCATAACCCTTCTCGTAATCTCTCCAAACGTGCTACCACCGTTTTCCTCCTCGAAACTCTGCCCTAGAATACATCTAGAGACTATGTTGTTGGAGGTCGCAATTAGCATCTCGCTGAGATTTATACTAGCCCCATTAGTACAAGCTTTTCGTATTTTATTAACCAAAAGAGCCGTCTCTTCCTCCCTTACGAAGTGAAACTGTTGAACCCTTTTAACGCTCAAGAGTTCGAGAACACAAAGTTTCCGAATCTGTCTCCAATACTCGCCATAGGGAGCAAAGCCTATGTCTTTACCTCCATAAAGGAAGACGTCGACAGCGGTGGTTTGAGGCCGGTCAGAGAAAACGACATCGTGCTTCTTAACGATCTCTTTTACCATATCTGAAGATGAAACAACAAGGGTTGGAACTTGGCCCAAGTGTAAGAGCATTAGAGGACCATACTTGTCTGAGAGTGCTCGAAAAGAGCGGTGTGGGTGGGTGCCTAATTGATGAAGGTTCCCAATGATGGGCAACCTTTGTGGGGATGGTGGTAAGTTCGATTTCGCGCGTGATCTAAAGCGTTCGAACAAAATGATTATGGAGAGGAAGAAAATGGGGATAAGGAATAAGGGATAGTTCATGCTTGTGGTGATCAAGTCATGTAGCTCTTTTGAGTTCAAGAGAGCCATTTTCTTAGTTTTAGTTCCCTTATGTTCCCTATATAAGAAAAAAATGAGTTTCTGTTTCCTATCTTAAATATAAAAATAAGTGGTCTTTGATGACTGTACAAAATTTCTTATGAGTTTGACAAAGGACAAAGCTTTTGGCATCTCATATATAGTTGTTAACTTCCTTATTGTCAGAGCAGGGCGGTGGGTGATATAAATAAATACCTAGACTCGGTCTCACTCAAACACATGATTTGTGGTTTTATTTTTTTAATTATGAGAAGGACCGTGCTCGACAATAATATAAATTTAAGGTCATGCTATAATTTTGGCGAAAATGGGTTCATCGATTTTCTAATTGTTAAAGATCTATAATTTGTCAGCTCTAATATAGCGCTCAACTCGTCACGATTGTGTCCTACAATATGTTATTTTATAAAAACTTTGTCATATAAGCAACTCCCTCCACGTGATAATGTGCCCCATTAAGCAATTAATAACCTTTGGCTGCCTATTTACTATCTTGTCATTAACTTTTATAGTAATTAAATAATATTACCAATTAATTTGTTACTTGATACTTGAAGATAATAATTTTTTTTCTCTCTTTTCGTTCTTCAACAGGAGTAATGCTAAACAGCCTACACCAATTCGATTGTTTTAATTGCTTTCATCTATTTTTCAGTATTACTAGTTACTTTTGAAAAATCACTACTATTACTTTTTTTTTTTTTTAAGATCATTGTCTTAAAACGACTAGATTATTATAAATGATTATGGAGGGGAAGAAAATGGAGAGAAGGAATAAGGGATATTTCATGCTTGTGTTGATCAAGTCATGTAGCTCTTTTGAGTTCAAGAGAGCCATTTTCTTAGTTTTAGTTTCGTTATGTTTCCCTATAAATGATGAGAATTAATAAGTTTCAGTCTTCGCTCTTATAAATAGTTCAGAGGTAGTCTTTTATAAATTGTGCAAGATTCCTTTTGAATTTGAGAAATGACAAAGCTTTTGGCATCTTATAATTGTTAACTTCCATCATTTGCCGGAGGCGGCCGGTGAGATATAAATATACCTGAGTATGTATGTCTTTACTCGCTTGAACACATGCACGATTTATGTTTTTACTTTTTTACTTGAAAGAGTGTATTTGACAAGATTATAATTCTCAATAACGAATAATTTTCGCCAAAATAATTCATCGATTTTGGAATTGTTGTGAACGTTTTAATAATGACAAAATAATAAAAGCTGAACTACAAAAAAAATTATACTGAGTTGACTTTTTGATAATACTCTTAAAATTAAGGAGAATAATAAGGACTAATGTATTTTTAATGAAAGATATTATTATATTTTTCTACTAAAATTAGTAAAAAATTAGTTCATATTAATTTTCAAAAATTCTTTATCTTAAATTATTATTTTGCAGAGTTTAAATTTCAGCATTTAAATTATAAAATACTCAAATTTTAAGATAATTTTTTTTAGGGTTCACTAGTAACGATGAAGACATTAATTATCTATTATTTGTCAAATCTAAGGGCGCTCGACTCGTTACGATCGACTTATGTCCTATAGTCTGCTTTTATTTTTGTTTATTTTTCAAAAGGTAGTCATATAATAAGCAAATCCACCCCACGTGTTAATATGCTCCATCAATCAATCACCAATAACAGCCGGCTGCCTATTTATTATCGTGAAATTAATTGTTAAAGTAATTAACACTACTTACTAAGTAACTAACTTAGCACTTGACGTTTTCTTTTTTTCTTTTTCTTTTTTTTCTTTTAAGGAACTTTTCGATCGGTTGAGGTTGAAGATGATAATTTTCTTCTCTTCTCCTTCTTCATAAAGAGTACAGCTAAGTTGGTTATTATATAAATAAATTAAAAAAACTGTCAATTTATGTGTTAAATCATTTTAACATTAGTTTCATTTACTTTTCTGTATTCTAATTAAAGGTGAACTGCAAAAAAATTCTCTAAAATTTAAGCGTTCTATAATTTAATACTGAAATTTGAATTCTGTAAAATAATACCCTAAGATTAATAATTTTTAAAAATTGATACTTGAAAAGTTGATTTTTTGAATAACTTTAACAAGGAAAAGAAATAATACCATTAAAATTAAGAAGAATAATAAGAATTAATCTATTTTTCATGATTTTTTTTTTCCTGAATGGAGAAAAAAAAACTGTACAAGCACTTACAGCAATCAGGGCAGAAAAAAATCGCATCGAAAATATGCTGGTATGGTGTGAAAATTGTATTAGCATAATACAACTCGTAACCACCACGATATATATATATAATCATATAATAAATTAATATACATGTAAAAAGACACTTAATTTATACACTAATCATATCTATATATCTTTTAACAAATAATGATTTTAGAGACTTATATGTGTTTATATATTTGAATCTAGAGTTTGAAAACTATTTAGCATATTATTATATTTGTTGTTATATCAATTTTATGAAAAACTAATTATATTTATAAGTATTTTTATTTTATATTTTTCTTACTTTGTCATTAACAATTGGCAGCAGGAAACCATAGTTTTCCCTGTTATCAATTACTTAATACTCACGGTCCAACATCTAAATTAAAAAATGATTAATAGAGTGGATAAGATATTGTAATTAAGTTTTGAAGATTTGGATAGTAATTTCACCCCGTTATTACTATGTGTATAGTTTAACTCAAATTAAGGAATCATTGGAGTTAGTACCTCATATAAAATTTCCTGTGTCGTGTCATAAGATTATAGGATGTCTACCTACCACTGTTGGAAAGTTGACTAAACTGAAAAGGGGACAATTACTTAATCATTAGATTTTTGGCACAATTGAGATATTTCTCATTGTCCTAATTATTATATAAGCTTTTAGTTCTAAATTAGCTTTAAAACGTATGTCACTGATTATTCCTTCAAGCAAAGCACGTTTTCTCATTTAGCAAGTATCTAATTGTGATTAAAGCTAATAAAACTAATTTCAAATGTTATATTGTTTACGCCAATTAACAATAAATAAAAAAATCAGCACCATTATTCGTATCTTTTATAATGTGCTGTCAGATAAGCACTTGCCAACGGAATTTGGAATTATTACACGTACTTAATTCGGAAAATGGATAGAAATGAAATGCCCAGTTTGCTCTGTAATTTCACCACTACAAAAATCATTTTCTACATCATTTGTAAGGCGACATGGTAGAAAAACCACATAACTCAATAAGCAATGTGGAAACGGGTGACGTGGTAGCCCCACATTTTAAGCAACACAATATGCTAGCCTACCACGTTGTTTATATAGATTGTGATGTAGTAGGCCAAAATAGTTGATAAATTGTCAATTATTGGGGTCTTACCACGTCGCTTTTTGGGGAATACTAAGTCACATCCCTAGAAAGCAACGTGGCATGTATCATGTACCAAGTCACTTTTCTAGAAAGTGACATGGTAGGGGGTCTTCCTCTTAGCATGCTTGGCGTAGGTCATGACATCACGGATGATGTTCTCCACTTCTATGAGCCAAATGTCGAAATCATCGACTTCGTGATCCCCTAGATGTTGTCGCGGAGCACTTCACAGTGTCATTTTGCTCCTCCTTTATCCAAACCCTTGCCTCTCTTTTCACACCTTGACATTTTCAATGATGGTCTGAAATCTCAAGAATATACACCCGAAAACAAGAAAATGGACCAAAAGATAAGAAATGATTGTTACAGAAATTTTTGAAGACCAAAAAATGGAAGAAACCGAAAGAAAAGAGAGAGATATACATACTTGAAATTCAAAAATGGGTAGAGTTTGAAAGAGAGGGTACTGAAAATTTTAGGTTTATTCCAACTGGAGTTAGGGGATGATTTGGTGGTATTTATAAGAATGGGGTATGGAAAAGAGGTTTAGGCCATTGATGGTTTAAATGGACGATCGTGATAGATTATTTTTTGTGGGTGCGGATCGACGAGCTACTACAAGAAAATCACTTTTAGAGGCGATATTTTTTGTCTCTAAAAGTGCTTGAATTTATCTCTAAAAGCTATTTAGAGACGAAAAAAGTTTTCGTCACCTTTCGTCTCTAAAACCGCGTCTCTAAAGGTTATCAAAGACCAGTAATAAATTGGTCTCTAAAAACATGGTATTTAGAGACCAAAATTTATCTCTAAAGCAATGAAATATCGTCTCTCTACAAACTATGATATAGATGAAAAATTCGTCATTTGGAAACTAAAGAAGACGAAATTATTCACTTTTAGAGACTAATACTTCATCTCTAAAAACATAATCAGAGACGAAAATTTGTAGTCTCTAAAGACAATTGTTTTTTTTATTCATTTAAAATTATATATTTTCACATTTTAGAGATCAATTTATTCGCCTCTAACATGTTGCAAATTTATTTTCAAATATCAATTTCATATCTCAAGGATGTCACTGCTAAATTATAATATTTTTTCAAATGTTATATTAAATTAATATAATGCCACTGCTACAAGAAATTAACAATAAACATAATTCAATATAATCTTCTAATATAATTTAATATTCAACACAAGTCCTGATTCAACACTATGTAAGATCACAATTTCCAAAGCAAATATGATGAGAGCATTGAGGAGAGAATGGTCTTATAAGCAACAATTCAAGAACCACACCAATATAATTGAGAGCGGCAATTGTACTTTTGTCTGCAAAATACAAAACACTTCAATCAAATTCCATACAATAATATGGAGTTTAGTGTAAGTGAATGTACATACTCCATAAACACTTTGTTTTTTTTTTTTTTTTTGGCTTTGAAGATATTTCATATACCTTGCATAAAGATGACTAGGAGATATTGTGAGTAAAATGAATAATTATACAACTATGTGGTCACATTCACATTTAAAAGTAACAGAACACAAAATCAAAAGTCAATCATGATTTCCTTTTAAACAAATGAAAGGTAGAATTTCATCCTGCAAGTCGCATTGCCACATGCAGCAGCCTCACATGGAGTTCAAACAAAGACTTTGATATTAAAGAATATCTAAATGTAGGCTATCTAGACTCCATAATAAAGAATTATTCAAAAGATACACCCAACAAACATAGAGAAGGCTTTGGATACAACATTTTCATGACATAGATATTCTTGACAAAGAAATTAACCATAGTTATTTTAGGGTAAAACTCATACATTCCACTTCAAGAATAGTTTATGGATTGAATTTCTGGAAAGTAAAACAAATTTATTATTGAATAAGATCAACCAAACAACAAGACTAAGAATTCTAATACCTCTATACAAATTGAAAAAGAAAAAGAATGGATAACAAATTTAAACATGAAGAAAATATTTCAATCACTGTGATGCAATATAAACAAGTCATTTAAGTAGCTTTAAACATCTTTATTAGGGCACAATATTGAAGTCCGCGATTCCACGTAGTTCTACCATATACACAGCAAATAAAGGTTCTAAGCCAAAATCATGCACATTGCTTATTGCAATATCATGTCATATGTACAATAGTAGAACACTCACAAGAGACAAACACAAACTTGTGTCTCTTCCTAATATCTGTCTACTTTTCTATTGAGGTAGAATCACTTGGGATATTTTTCTTTACTTTTTTATTTCTTTTTTTCTTCATAATTGAAACTCTTTACTAGGATGCGAATTACAGAAGTTGACTACATTTTCACAACTTGATAAATTATGCAAAATCATATCATGAACAAACTAACTAATGAACCAGTAGTCAATTATGATTACATGGTTTGCTTTCTTTAAAAATTAAAAGAAAAATCAAGTAAGAAACTCAACTATTTGATTGGGCATGGAACTGAAGTTTTTCCTCAAATCGAGAGAAAAAGTTTTGGTTCAAATCCAAAATCACAGACAGAAGCCATATACACAACTGCAGTATCATGTTTTCATGATGCATACGAGAGGCCCATTCATAGAGGCAAGATGCCCCTGTTTTTTTTTTTTTTTTTCCATCAGATTCTGCATTAAAGCATATCTAAAAACCATTATTTCCACAACTTTAACAAAATGCAATACGAAAATAGATATCAAGTTGTGTGTTTCTTGAACCAAAAAATAATTATAATGATACCTTGAAGTGAACTCTGAGATTGAACCCCCTTGTCTACTAGGTTGCACTGTAAAAATTAACTTTAGAAAAGAATAGATTAAACTAAAAATTCAAAAAGGGATGTTCAATAATCCACAATAAAGTGTGAAAAATAGCAAAATGAAACCACATTCTCTGTTGATTCGACATTTATTTACAACGCTTGACAACCTTGATCTCCTTCATAGGGTTCGATAACTTCTTCTCTGAAGCCTGCATTTTCAAACCATGAAAGGAAAATAGAGATTTAGGGCTGAGTCATTCTGCTCAATTGACTCAACCAGAGAGACTCAATATAAGAGTTAGAGATTTAAAGCCAAACTAGATGTGAACTAGAGAGTAGCATGTGCTCATGCTAGAAGTTGGATAAGGAACCCATTACCCAATTATTTCCCATTCTCCAACTTACCATTTAATTCTACACAAATTTTACAATATTTTACACTTTATTATACATCCAGTAGGGTCTCTTTTGTACTCCTCTAATCAATATTCTTAAGAAAATAAATGTGTAAATAGCAGCCTTATTCTCATAAGTCAAATGCATCAATTATTATATTATACTTTATAGTTATAATAAATTATAATGTGATTGAGCCACGATAAAGATAAACCTATGTAGTTAGAAGGACATGTTTTGCTTTAGTTTCTTGTTACACTTTCTAAAATTTCAAACATTTTAAGTACATAAAAAATACCAATTGGAGACATCCGTTTACCGAAGAAATTATTAGGCAAAAGTTCTGATATGAGACCACTTCCTTCAACCACATTCATTTATGATACATGCGTAGAGATAACAATAATTTGGAACTTAGAGTAGAATAATTTGGAAGAATTTAGATTATAATATAAAGATTATGAACGATAAAGTTATGAAAATAAAACCTTATAGGATTTTAGGAAAATATTTCCCCCCTCTTTTTTTTCTTTAACTTGTTTCCTCAGTATTTGTTTCTATATTAAAATCTAAGTTCCAAATGTAGCTAGTCCTTTTCTATTTTTCTCATCCAATTAACTTAAGAAACTTGGTAACAAAGTTACATTTGTGACTTGATAAGGTTGAGAATTCCTAATTATCTTATTTCATATATAGATACTCATTTTAGTCAATAAGAATAACTTTTTTTTTTTTGGGTTTTTAGACCCAATGAGTCTATTAATGCCTTCATGGTGATAAAAGAGACATACTCATAAATTTTATCGACTGTATATTATCTATCGAACTTAACCTAAATGCCATAACTAAAAATTTAAATGCCCAAATCTTCTTGAATATAAAAAGGAATTTTATGTACTTCAATAAAGCTCTCCATCTCTATTGACTCATTTCTTATAGATCACAATCTTCATCATTTGATCCATCTATGTTTGTGGTAGTTTTGAGTGGATCACCTTATTGTGCTAGTATCTCTCACTTCAATTCTAAAAGTCATTAGAGGGCAAACATACTTATACACAAACTACTCAGATCTGAGTCACAAACAATAAGATCTAGATGATAATCATAGTAAAAGGATAAAAAAATATATATACGATCAACCTAAAATAACTAAAAATCTAGATCTAAGTGGATCAAAGGCACAAAAAACATAATAGAAATGCAAAACCAACACACATCCAGACATAGGTGGATTGAAACTACCCAGATTTATATATGAGTGGAGTTATACCTCCTTGAATGGAAGGATATTTAATACCAAAACACAACAAAAGAAATGAAAACTCCCCACCTGAGAGGTAGATTCGAAAAAAATCTCCATATCCAATAGGTTACAAGAAGCAGGGCCGGCTCAACAAATTTTGGGGCCTAAGGCGAAAATTTTAAAAAATATATTTTAGAATTAAATTGTACATATAATAAATTTTCAGACATATTTCTTTGAAAAAATTTTATTATTATTTCTGAAAATAGAAGACAACTTCTTTTAGATATATTACTTGAGTAATAAAATATGCAAACTATGATGTATTTTGACTTGATTAAATATATCAATAGCCAATTTGGTAGGAAAATTAACTTAACAACTGAAAGAATGGACGTTGAATAAGAAATTAATGACATTGAAAAGTTTTAGAAGAAACAAGCGTTATAACCAAATACAACGAAATAAAAATAAAAATTTCTTCTAATTTTGGAAAGAAAGCAAGATGCCTACAAATTTTTTTTTTGCAATAAATAAAAAATTCATGAATTTTAGAAAAATACATTGATTTATTGAATCGAGATTAAAATTTTTGTAGTCTATTGAAGCTACTATGTATTATCTATATATTTTAAGCCTACGTATAAATATTAAGAACTTTTGAATATATGAAATCTTTAAAGGAAATTAGTAATTTGGGGGCCTTAACTCAAGGTGAGGCCTAAAGTGATTGCCTTAATGGCCTTACCCTCGAGCCACCCATGACAAGAAGTAGAAAAGATTGAATACACACTTCTATGATCATAAGAAAATATGGTTTTATTTAACTCGATTATATTGAAATTATAATTTGTAGAATAGAATCTCTGAATATGAAATAATGTCGTATTTATCTATGTTTTATTCATTTATACTTTATATGTAGGGGAGTAGAGGCACCATCGGTTTTGACCCTATTTTAAAGCCAATGGTTGAATATGGGATAAATTATTACTCATTGACAAAAATAGACATTTTTTCAATGGAAAATTTAGAAATCCGAATTCGTGAGTTCCCACGATCTAGTAAAAATTCAACCTAATCGAAAACAAACTCGACCATGATCAAATTATTTCGACCATGAGAAAAAGACCAGACTTAATAACAATGATTTACCTCTTATATACTCTGATTACGATGAAGATTCATAGTGGAGATTAGTAAAGAAACTTAGAGTGACAATTATTTAGAAAGAAGAAGATTATGCATTATAATTATGATATTTATATAAATTTAGATACGTGACATGGTATTGAGGGTTAATTTTTGATCAAATTTATGAATCAAATTTTTTTTTTAATCACCATAAGGTCATTAGTGGACCATTGGGTGTAAAACTCATTTATTACAAGAATAATGCTAGGTGTACAAAAATTTGTAACAAATTTTTAATACTAACACATGTGACATGTGAATTGGCATCATTGAATTAGTGAATATGGTTAATTTATTTGTGGTAAGTTCTAATACGCTACTTGAATAATGAAACGCTTATACTACATGTGTTGTTATTAAAAATTTAGAAACAATCTTGGTATACCTAGCATCATCCTTTATTATAAACGTGGATCTTTATTTTAGTTTCTGAAAATATGCTATTTAAATATTATTACAAAATAAAATAATAATTTCTTAATAATTCTGCAATTAATTATATCCCCAAGTACATATTTTTTTAATTGTATGATTAAATCAAATAAAATTATGTTATTGTTTCGAAGATAAAAATAATAATTTTTCATTGAAAACATATTATAAACGTGCACATTCTCTATTGTATTTTAAAATTTATTTTGCATTCAAATTAAAAGTAATTTTATCCGAATATTTTCTTATTATTATTCATCATGTACATATTGATTTTGTTTTGAACTATTTAATATTATCATTAAATAGTGTGTAAAATTTATGATCAATTAAATTAAACTAGGTGACAATATAAATCTATAAAAAAAATGTATCTAATATTAGTGTATTTTATACAAGGAACATTTAAAATTAACTTATTGTACACGTATAAATGTTTTTTTTGTATTTTTAGTGTAAACATATTGTTATGCTGAATTTCTAAAAGTAATTTTTATAGTGGTTACAAGCTTAACTTGATTGATAAGCACACTCACCTTCAATATTGATGTATTGAGTTCAATTTCCCCACTCCTAATTATAAAAAAAAAAAGAGTAATTTTTATATAAACAATAAAAAGTCCAAATTATATTTAATAACTGTTTAATTTGCCTTTCGTATTTTTCTAACCATGATCAATACGTATGTAATTAATTTCTTTTAGGGAATATACAGATGTAATATTTTACTACATAATACTTTTTAAAAAAAAGAGAATCATCATCCTTTATTTTCATTAAGTATGTTAATGAAAAAAAATTATTCATGAAGCATTTTAAAAGTAAAATATATTAAACTGCAGTTTGTGTAGAATTTTTTTATTTTAAATTCTTTGAAGCGTATAGATTCATAGATAATTAGTTAATCTATGATATTTTTTGACTAATAGTCTAGATTTTTAAATCTCTTTTTGAACTCAAAGCCCATATTTTCCATACGCGTATTGCGAAGCACATCCGCATTAATTAAAATAATCAAAATAAATGGTAAAGTTCCATAAATAAGTATAAAAAGGAAAAAATTCTATGGTTGACTATTATTTATATATACTTATTATATTTATACATTTATTATTGAAGAATAATTTCGTTTTGAGACAGAAGAATAAATTATTTACTACAATATGATGTGTCACTGCATTATTATCACTATATTTAATTTTCACAAATTCTGTTAATAATAAATATTATTATGGGTGAAACATTTAAATCATTAAACTTATTAATGTCATTATCGATCACTTAATTTGTATGATTTTTTTTATTTTACCTAAATGTAATCTTAGTCTTAAGTTTCATAGGATACCGAATACAAAATCTCCCAAATTAGTTCAAACACTCAAAATAAAATAGAATAAATTCATCTTTCAAAAAGAAAAGATTAAATTCTAAAAAATTAAAAAAAAAAAAAGAAATTTCGTTGGTGGACTTTTATTGGTTATTGGTTATTTGTTATGATAAGGATAAACTAAAACAGTTAATTTTACAAACAATTTCGTCTTATTTTCCGCCTATTTTCTCACCAAAATTCATTCTCAAAATGCATAATCACTTTTAGAAATGAACCTCATTTTGTCTCTGAATGTGGTCTTTGAGAAACTTTAGAGACAAAAAGTATCTTTTAGAGACAAAACACTTTACATCTAAATGTGTAAGAGTTTCCCTCCAAAATATTAGTCACATTAAAGCTTCCCGCCAAAATCATTGGAGATAAAACGATTGTTTCGTCTCTGAAAGAAGCATTTAGAGACGAAGCAATTTCGTTTCTAAAAAAAATTTGACCAGATTGTAAAAAAATGACAAAAATTTTAGAGAGACTAATATTTTGTCTTTAAAAATAATCTTTAGAGACGAAATTAATTCTGTCTCAGAAAATTTCGTCTCTAAAAGTGATTTTTCTTGTAGATACCCCTACTACATTACTTCTGTAGAAAGCGACGTGGCACTCAAAAAAATCATATACCACGTCACTTCACTTCCTACAGAAGTAACTTGGTATATGGCCTAACCACGTCGTGCGTAACATAAGTGATGTGATAGGGCCTACAGTTACGTCACTTTTAAACGACATAACATGGGAGTTGAATCATGTCGTTTCTAAAGAAAGCAACGTGGTATATGCTAAAACAACATTCCATGTCGCTTTCCCTAGAAGCGATGCCATTTCGTCTGCTTTAAAAGCGACGTGTTATTGTTTTCAACCATGTCATTTTTGGGCCACACAATATGGCATACAAACCAGATCGTTTTTCCTAGGAAATGATGTGGTTCAAGTGTCGTTAAATGTCGGTTTTTTAGTAGTGTTTGAAATAGTACTAGTTTGTGAAATTTGTATTATAAAATCTTTTGCTTGTGTTAACAAAGCATCGATATGATAGAATATAGCAGGGTTATATTTCATATAATTATACATGTTCAAACATAAATATTTTCCTTTTCTTCTAGGGTTCATACCACCCGCAATTCCTAACCTTTCCCTCGAGTGTTAATCAGGTATCCAACCTTTTTCTATAGTTCTTATATCCTCAACCTTACATATTCATACCACTTTAGTCCCTTTTCTATTTTTCCATCAAATTCAACCATTATTTAATAGTTTTATCACTTGGATCCTTAAGCTTTACACAATATATCACTTAGGTCATTATTCTTTATTTTATTACTTTTGACTTCTCAAACTCTTCATTTTTGTAGCACTTAGGTTTTTTGGGTTAATTTTGAATTAGAATTCTGTTCTAATCAAATTTTATTAAATAAATTAATGAAAACTAACAACGGAATGTTTAATACCAATAAGGTATTCTTCGAAAAAAATAAAATAAGGAACAATATTAATTTGTAGTTAATTCTTACTACCAACAATATTTGTACAATTTAATTGTGAATTCTTACTAATGGTGGTAAAGTTCATTTTCTCTAATTCCGTAAACTTATCAACCCTTTTTTTAATTAAAACTCATAAATAATAAAAGAGATTTAGAAACCTCTTAAATAAGAACTAGGCATTAATTTATAGAAAATAAAGGGTTTGATAATGATAATAGATAATAACACAAAAATTTGTACTTATAAATAGATATTGATCGAGTGCATACATGGATATAATAAGAGAAACAAATGTACTATTTAATGTTGATTTCTTGTTAACGGTCGTGAAATTCATTTTTTTGCAATTTTATGAACTTATAATCATTTAAAATATTCTAAAAGCCTCTCAGCTGACAAATGGACATTAATTTATACAAAAAATATGGGTTTTGATATGTGTAATTTTGATATGTATTTCAATGAGTATTTAGCTAAGTCAGATATAAAATGTGTACATACATTGGTTTGGTGTGACAAAAGGATTCATATTACTATTAATTTCTGAAAGGACAAAGTCTATTATTTTTTGTGATATTGCAACATATTGTCTGTGTTTACTGATTGTGATTCTGGATTGATGTTGCAATATCACTATAATATTTGACCTAGCATTTTTGAACGTGTTTGTCCGAATTTTACAGCTATCATATGATTGAATTTTGGTTCAATCAGTTGTGTTTTTAATCTGAAATATCTGTGATTGATATTTATTTTGTTTGAAAATTATATTCACATATTTTTTTCTTAAATAGGTGTGTATTAATGAAGATTGATTATTATATGATTGCTAATTGATTAATATTTCTAAAAATAATCAATCTTGATTTTAATCAATCAGATTTTATTTATTAGGCTAATTTTATCTGATTTGACAGCTTGCATTTTTTATGGAAACTACCTTATTATATGAAAGTGTGAATTTTTATATCTTGAGATGTCGTTTCCTTATTTATCTTTAGCTGATTCTTTTTGTACGTGAATACCTTTTATTTGTGTAATTTGTAAAAAAAAAAAAAAAAAAAAAAGAATTTTTATTTCAGATAACAAATCAACATTTCTTCTAGAAAGGTTACAAATCTGGCTGTTTAGACAGGGCTGATATTGTAACATCACTATGCAGAATCAGCAATAATTTCATATCAGCCTTGATTGCAAAAATTTTATCCTTGACTGATCTAATTGGCTTCCAATCAGCATTTATATTGAGACAAACGTCTCTTGCAGATTGCTAAAGATTGGAGGACTTCAAGCACTATATATAGGGGTCTAAGTTAGAGTCCTATATGTGCTTTGTCTATTTGAGATTGCCATTACAGCAATACTTTGTTAAATCTATCTATATTTTGTATTGTGAGACTAGGAGGGATTCTTAATTGTGAGAGTACTTCGGGAGAAGTACGACCGCTTCGGGAGAAGTGCAACAAGTCTCCGGGAGAAGGTAGATTCCGTAAAATCTGAAGAGAGTTAAGGAATCAAATCAAGTCGAGGGGAGCTCGCAAGACAGATTAGTAAAGGAGTACTGGCATGTTGCAATATTTAAAAAATGGAGTCTTTTAAATTTGATTGGTATTTAAACTCATATTATTCTTTACTAATAAGTTTATTTCCCTAGACGTGGCCCTTGGATGTAGACTATCGAGAGATAGTTGAACCAAGTAAAAATATTATGTGTCAAGTTTTTACTTTTTAGTGTTACAACATCCATATTATAATTTTCTGCATATTCACCTTACATAATTAATTGGACTATTATTTATATTTGGTAAACATACTAAAAACGGTCATAACCATTTCTATTCTACGATTATAAATTTATAATCTTTTCGTAGAATCTAATTTATGTTTATATATAAATATAAACACGTACATATGTACTAAGACATAGTTTAACTTTACCAATTCTGAAAGGAAGAAAAGGCTTACATAAAAGATACAAGTCAAAATAAGGCACAAGCAACTTAATTTAACGGAATTTGTATATGCAAAACCACATATTATCATCACATCCATTAAGCATTTGTAAGCTAAATGTGACCGGATATATCTTTAAAGTTAAAGAAATAATATGACACTCAAAAAATACCAAACTTATTCCAAAAAACTTAGGTAGTCTTTGGTTAGGATGAATGGACTTAGGAATAAAATTGTTATTCCTAAGAAAAGCCCATTCAAATATTTGGTTTGATATTGAAGAGAGTAAAGCTTATTTTATTGGCAATTATAATTTAACTACATAGTTGAAAAGTCTTTCCTAAACTAAATGGGTTGAAAGGGCTTTCCATTCCATCCCACAATTTAAGTGCCCTAAATTACCCTCACCTAAAGGTTGTGTCAAGTATGTATAATTATGTTGTATGAATGGTTAGTTATATATTATTTTCTATCAAAATATTCTATTTATATGGGCATTTCTTTCTTCGTGGGATTGTGCTTGGGAGTACATGATTTCAGAAAATAGCACATCAAACTGTATATGACCTAAAAAGGTACACAATTTTAGAAATTAACACATCAAATCGTATACAACCTAAAGATGTACATGATTCCAAAAAATAACACATCAAACCGTAAACAGCCTAAAAATGTACACGATTCCAGAAAATAACATATCAAATCATATACGATCTAAGAGTGTTTTGAGAATTTTATAATTATTTTAAATAAAAATATTTTTTATTTTGTGAGAAATTAATATTATGCAAAATATGAAGAGTAATATTAATTTATCATAAAATAAAAAATATTTTTATTTAAAATAATTATAAAATTCTCAAAATACTCTTAGGTCGTATACAGTTTGATGTGTTATTTTTTAGAATCGTGTACTTCTTTAGATCGTATACGGTTTGATGTGTTATTTTCTAAAATCATGTACCTCTTTAGATCGTATACGATTTGATGTGTTATTTTCTGAAAGTATGTACTTCTTTGGGCCGTCTACGGTTTAATGTGTTATTTTCTAGAATCGCGTACATCTTTAGGTCTTATACGGTTTTATATGTTATTTTCTGAAATCGTGTACTTCCAAGCACAAACCTACGAAAAAAGAAATATCAATGAATTGTAAAATATCCAATGCACTATTATGCTGTATTATTAACTAGGTAGTGCCACTTCACACTCATATACTACATATAAATATATAATTTTTACAATTTTTACTATAATTTATAATAAAAAAAAGAACAGAAATGATATATCTGTCTTTAAAAATTTTTATTTTTTTAAAAAAGAATTTTCTAATGCAAAAAATACATATATAAATAAATCAATCAATTTTTGTACTAATTTAACATTTGTACCAATTTTCTAATAATAAAGGTATTTTCATCTATATAATGTTAATTCTATTCCATTCCATAATAAACCAAACATAGTAATTCTCATTCAGGCACTGATTCTAACATGTGAACCAAACAACTCAATCAATTTTTTTTTCCATTCCATTCTTATTTACATTCTATTCCTATTACCATTCTCATTCCTTTTCCATTTTTGTTTAGCAATCAAATGTCAGCTTAGAGTGTAATTACTTATTTGTTGAGTCCTTAAGAACAATGTTCTTACAATAAAATAGAAAAATATTTACAGGTATATACATATAATATGCACCAATCCAGTGGGTAATTTTTGTTATCAATTTATAGATATTTTTTTTACCTAATTAAAAATCATCACGAATGTCTTTTCATGGTAAAAGGTGGAGAGAGAAAATTATTAAATAATGTGTATATATTATTCTTTTTTCAACTACTCAAATCATGGGAGTTGTTAGATAATTGATCTAGTGGCTTAAAAAAAATACCTATTAATAGATCAAAAAAAAAATTATATAGATAAGTTAGAAAAAAAATACCTACTAGATTATGGCTCATATAATATATATATATATAGGTTCCCAATCCAATAAGTATTTTTTTTACACCTATCTATAGGTATTTTTCTATTCATTGGATCATAATCTAACGGTTACCATAATTTGGGTAGTTGAGAAAAAATTAATAAAAATAAATTCCTATTATTTGATACTTTTCTGTCTCTAACTTTTATCGCGAAAAGATATGTGTGGTGAATTTTAATTGAATAAAAGAATACCTATAGATAGGTAAAAAAAAAAATGCCTACTAGTTGATTCCTATATATATATATATATAAGGGTGTATACATTACTATATAACTAAATGAGTTCATTAGCTTTACTGATGACTACGATGAACTCGGAGTCTCTCCATAAACGTCCCCCCAAATTGACTTTGCTTTTTTGCTTTTGTAGAAGAATTCTTGGCTGATGTTATTGCAATTTGAAGAATTATAAGGCTTTGAGTAAATATATTCCTAGTAAAAATGTTAAAATTGAACTAATATATATATATATATAAAAGGAAGAACAAAACTTAAACTCTATAAATAAATCTCTTCCTACAATAAATTAAAAAAAGAGGACTTTCAAAACATCAAAATAAATAAAACTATTAAAACCCTAAATTTTGGAAGATTAAAATGGTCATTTGACAATTTTTGGAATTAAAATAATAGGGGAATTTTGAAATTTGAATTTGGAATTAAGTGAAAGAATTTTATAAAAGCAAGGACTACACGGCAATTTTGAGGGACAAAATTGAAGAATTTCTCGAGTGAAGGAATTAAGTGCAAATTTCAGAGCCTATTAAATGGGTGACACGTGCCTTGTCCCTTTCTTCTTCCTTCCCTCTCCTCCCTCTCATTCTCTCTCTGCTCCTTTGAAGAAAAGCCTTTGCCCATGACAACTACCGCAGCAACCCGTCCGGCCACTGTCGAGGCTGGTAGCTGCCGAATTAGAACCGTGCCGTCGATAGGAGCTTCCAGCCAAAATTTTGTGGCTGTCGGAGCACTGTATCATCGTCGGAGACGGAAAAACAATCACAGAGAGATTTGGTCACCGCCCAATGCCGATTCTAGCAACGATGGACCCCGAACCTAGACTTTTCGAATTGCTCTCGACACGAGCAATCACATGGTAAGCATCTCATGACTTGAAATTGCTCTATTTGTGAATTGTCATATTTGAGAGTTTAGGGGCTTAGAGTTTCAGAATTAACTTTTTGATAAGACCGTTAAATCGTCAAATTAATATCATATTTGTGATGTACTCGTGAAAATATAAAAAATAAAATATATATTAACAATGTTTAGTGACCGGCATGGAAAATGAGATCGAACGACTGCGATTTCGCCTCATTTTACATGATATGGGGTCGGGTTTTGGTTTGAATCTGAATTGGTCAAGTTATATATCTAACCTAGTTAATTTGGGTATTAAGAATTCAATGGTGAAGTCTATTTTTTGATTTGAGGCTCTATTGGAATAATGACATTTCAAAGTAAGCGATCGAGGGTTCAAAACGACCCTAGATCCTCTGAACGATCGCCAAACGACACCAAACATGCTCTATAGCATCTTAGCACGGTCTAGTCACTTGTTTGAGGTAAGGATTCAATTGCTTGATCTTAAAATTGGTTTTATTATGGATTTACATATTTTGAATAAGTATAGAATTTTGTGAAATATTTTGTAAAAATGTATTTACATGTAATTTTGAATCTAATTTGGTATTTAAACCATCCGTGAGATACATCACTCTGGTTGGCGAATCTCAAAGTATTATTTGCAGAGTCTAAACTTCAAATTTTAAATTGCATAATACCTAAACCTGAGGGTATATTTTTGCAGTTTACCTTTCGTTAATGATTTGAGTGAGCGGAACTATCATGAAATGGAATAAATTATATTTCTATTGATTACTCTCATGTTAAGTAATCACACACACATTTTCACAAACAATTAACAATCAAGCAAACACTGCTAAAGAGCTATGATCAATAATTCCCACATGCAGACATTTTAAGAAACACAAACATTAGATAAATTAAAAATTAGAAAAGAAAACTCTGTTCACCTGTCTAAGGTGAAAATAAAGGAATCGGACTATGAAAAATAGATAAGTCTAATGGTTAGTAATTCAATTTTCAACTTTCCAACAACATCAGTGGTTAGAACAACTAAATCTGCATTTTGACCCTTTGCAGAAAACAACTAACAGTATCCAAAATTAAATATTAGAACACTGCTGCTAACATACCAGTCCAATTTCGGAAATGAACATATATAAGATCAGTATCTAGATGAGAGAGAGAACTAACCATAGACGACCACAGATGAGAGATAATGAGAGAAATGCGTTTAATGGTCTTTTTCTGTAGTGATTATTGATATTTGGTCTATTTTCATTACTTACATTTGAAATTGGGTAAAATAAAGTTCAAGAAATTTGTTGCTCAAAAAAAAAAAAAAAAACCAAGAAATTTGGTTATAAGATTAAAATCTGAAAAGAGGATTCAAAATCGAAACTAATTAAAACTAGTTAACGAAATTGAACTAATACAATTACTAATTTAATTTGATCATATATCGAATAATGCACAAAGATCGGATTGGATTAAATGACTGATTCTCATAAGCAACTTAGAATATCACCAAAAATGAGTAATATTAAGGACACCAAAAAGTCGCACATATAGTATCCACATCTTATCTCCAACTAGAACCAACCCATTTGAAATTATATGGTTAAAAATTATGCCACATCATTAATATAAACTTTTAATGCAATTTTTTGGTGTTAATATTACTTAGGTTGGTTTTCAATCAATAAATACCCTACTCTTGAGGTGATAATAGAGCACCCTATATTTGTGTGTCCCCTATTGTTGGTACCTGTGGTGAAGAAGGCTAATTTCTCTTTTTCTCTCTATACAATTGAGAATCTTTATAAGAGAAAATAAATATATATTTATTTTTATCAGCAAATAAAAAAGAGCCAAAGGTTATAGGAAAAAATCAACATGGAAAACAGGTCTACTTGATGATTACCATGTGAGTTCTGTTGTGAATATTGATAAACACTGTCATGTCCTTATAACATAAGTTGGATTGGAAATGTGTTTTAGTGCTCGTTATAAAACAACATTAATTATATTATCAGCTGTAGAAAACTAGACCAACCACACAAGAAGAAAGGAATACCAAACACTGAACAATTTAGGGCAAAGATGTACACACGATCGACACACTTGGTTCAGATTTCGAAGGTAACCTTACATCCAGGGCAGGGGAGTTTCCCCTAAATCAAATCCACTAAGGGCAATATCCAATTTACACATTCAAGATTACAAGTTTCAGATAGAAGCACTAAACCGGCCCCGTGCAAACCCAGTATACCTTTCAGAAAACTGTCAAATTCTTCTCACGAGTACAGGCACTCTCCGATACAAAGTACTCTCTAACTCATATACAAGCTAATAATGAATCTAACAATACTACAAAACTGGTCAGTGTTAATGGCCTTTATATAATACTTGACATAGGTTGGCAATCAAATATTCCGTACTAGTAACCCCAAAGGTCAAGCCGGGGCATCCTCTTCTTCCAAAACCAAATGGAATAAGTTGGAAGTCTTGCCCTTTGAAATCAACTTGGCTTTCTTGGAATCTCTCTGGGAGAAACTCCTCTGCTTGTCCCATGAACTTGGCTGCCTTTGGATTGCCCATGCGTTGATTATCACTCTTGTTTTCTTAGGAACATGATAGCCTTCCAACTCGATGCTAGCGGTTGTTTCGCGAGGTAGTAAGAGAGGCAGTGGTGGATGTAGTCTCAGAGTCTCTTTGATAACACATTTTAAGAATTCCAGATTACTAATATCGGTAGTTTCGATCTTTTGCTTGTTTCCCACCACTCTTCTCACTTCTTCTTGAGCTTTCTTCATCACTCTTGGCTTCCTCAATAGCTCAGCCATGGTCCATTCCATTGCTGTCAAAGAGGTATCAGTTCCACCCACAAACATGTCCTGCAATTACAATTTAACATGCATACAACAATTCAGTCGCGTTAGGGAAGAACACAATTTGAATTTATGACTAAAAGTGAGAGTCTGTGACTAAAATACTTTAGTCACAAAAAATTGGTATAATTGAACCAAAACCTCGGTGGCTAAAGTTTTTGTATCGAAGAAAAAATTAAATTTTCATGCCTAAAAGATTGGTGTAATAAATGAATTTTATTGCCATTAAAAAATTAGTTGCAACTTTATAAGAAACAAATTAATTAGTCATCACTTAATATTACTTTTTAAAAAAAAAAAAATTATGCTTGTAGTGAGAGTGAGAGAGAGAAACCATTAGCAGTGCTTTCAAATTGTCATGCTTGAGCTCAAAGTCATGCATGCCATTCTTTTGAAGTTTAAGGAGAATATCGGCGAAGTCTTTCGAATCAGACTCGCTATACTGCCCTCTAGTACTTCCTTGTGTTCTTGAACCACCTGATCAAAAAGGTCATCCACTTCTCTAAACGTTTTCTTCACTCGGCAGATGAAGCCTCTATGTAAGTCAACCCATCTCAACGAAGGGAAGAAATCTGTCACACTGAAGGCCATTAAATGTACCATAACACTTCTTGTCAGCCCTCCAAATCTGCTTCGACCATCTTTTTCCTCGTATGTTTGTCCAAGAATACATCTACAGATTATGTTGCTAAAGGTTGTAGTCAACATCTCACTTAGATTAACAAGACAATAAGCACTACTAGTCAAGGAAGCTCTGCGTATCCTATCGACCAATAAACCTGCCTCTTCGTCCCTCACGAACTGAAACTGTTGCACTCTTCTAAGGCTCAAAAGCTCAATAACACAAATCTTTCGAACTTGTCTGCAATACTCACCATAAGTGGAAAATGCGACGTCTTTGCCTTCGTAAAATAAGATATCCGAAGCAGTGGATTTAGGTTTGTTGGAGAAAATATTGTCATGGTTTTTAATGATTTCTCTTACCATGTCTGATGATGAGACAAGAAGAGTGGGAACTTGGCGTAAACGTAAGAGAATTAGAGGGCCATACTTGCCCGAGAGTGCTCGAAAAGAGCGGTGTGGATGGGTGCCTAGCTGGTGAAGATTTCCAATAATTGGGAACCTTGGTGGAGAAGGTGGTAAGTTGAGTTTGGAATAAGAAAATCGAGTGTGTATGAACCAGAGGACAAGAGAAAGGAGAAAAAGAGATATGAGGATTAAAGGATTTGAGATTGTGGTCAAATGTAGTTCTTGCCACATCTGCTTTTGAAGTGGTAAGGCCTGCACTCCCATTTTTGTTTTCTGCCAAGGAAAGACGAGCTTCTAAGCTCTTTTTTATAGTTACTAATTGAGAGCTATTCCTCTGTTTTTGTTAGATCTCTTCTACAAATTGTAGTCTATCATTTATCGACCATTATATACTTGGAAAAATTGGGACAACGATAGACATGTATGAAATATCTAATATATCCCTTCAAAAAATATGTATGTACTTATAATTAATTAAGGTTCAAGCGTTGATCCAACTTAATGATTGTCTGATTTATCTGCGAGATCGAAAGAGAATTCATTTTTCTCACGTGCAGGGAAGCTAACTTATCTTGTGCAGACAAATTAGCTTCCTATTGGGCTTAGAAACTATATAATAGGACATGGTGGAGCAGGGACGGAGCTCGAATTTTTTATCTGAGGGATTGGACTGTAATTATAATTCAAAAAATAAGTAAAAATAATAAGTATTACAATTGTACTCGACGCGTTTTTATTCCTTAAAAGTGTTTTAGAATGAGTTCATTATTAATACCATTAAAGAAGTCTTTCTCAATATAAACAAATAACTTGTCATTCATCCACTAATCACTCACTCTATTTACTTTGTTGAAGCGATCATTTAACCTCTGAAATTGCATATCAATAATAGAACAAAATAACTCCGCACAAAAATGATGAAAATTTGGGATCTCCTGAGTTTTATGTTGTGCTCGACCTCGAGTGAGAAAAATATCATCCATATTAGGAATAATTATATTGTGTTTTCTACAAAAAAGTAAATTCCTATCCGCCGTCCCTCATCATTTGCAATCGTTGCTTATATAATTTGACCAAATTCATAGCAATCACTACAAGAAAATAAACCTATAGCGACGACATCATATCGTCATTATAGGGTCCTCTATAGCGACGATATTTTTATATCATCGTTGTAGTTTTGGTGGACAAAAGTAGTGCCATATCTCACGCAAAAAATTATACTATACATTCTATAGTGACGACAAATATCGTCGTTATAGGATTTACTTAATAAATTTTAATTATTTTTAAAGGGAAAAAGAATAAAAAATTAATATATTTAACCTATAGCGACGACAAATAACTTTTATTTAATAAATTTTAATTTTTTTTAAAATGTAAAAAAATAAAAATAAAAAATAATAATTAATTTAATATATTTAACCTAATTGTCATCGCTATAGGTTTTGAATAAAATTTTGAACGGTATTGTTTACTGCTCTAAATTTAAAAAATCTAACAAATTATTTTATTTTACCAAGTCGGCGCTATAGATTTTGAATGAAATTTTGAGTGATAATGTTTACCGCACTCAATTTCAAAATTTGAATGAAACGATGTCATTTGGGCTATGGCAGTGACTTTACTATCTATAGCGACGACATAGATACTGTAGAATAAAAACTCAAATATTTTTCTTCTTCTTCTATCCTTTCATTCATTCACTCACTCTCTCCAAACCCCATTCTCTCTCATCCTTTTTCTCCGATTTTCACTCTCTCTCACTCTCTTTCATTTCTCACTATTATATATTCATATATATATATATATGCATATCTAGTTTTTTTTTCTTTTATGTATTTATGTAAATATTTTTTTATAAATACTAATTTTTTATTTCTTTGATCAAGTGTTGCTTAGGCTTTGTATTATTTTAGATTTCAAGTTTTTTCTTCATTAGAGAGGTAAGTTTCCCTAAATTCTAATGTAGTTTAATTGATTTTTTTAAAATATATGGACTAATTAATATCTTAGGTATTTATATGAATATGTGGATTTTTTGTTATAATTTTATGGAGCATTTATTAATTTGAAGTTGAATATACTTTTTGTAAAATATATATTTTGATGTATGAAATTTATTAATAGTTTGATTTTAGGGTATAGAATATGTTTATTTAATGGTGTTAGTTTTAATTTTTTACTTTGGTTTTGAAGTTTATTTTTTTTTATTTTTTGTAGTTTTTTTCTGGATTGATTTTAATTCTTATGTATATAACTTTATTGTTTATCTTTAAAAAGTAATGATTTAAGAATTAATTTAGATTAATTAAATTAATTATAATTTTTTTTTAAAATCTGTGACATCTATAGCAATAGCTTTTATCGTGGCTATAGTTATTAATTTATATATATATATTTTTTTTTTGAAAAAATATGTCTATAGCGACGACATTTTTTCGTCACTATAGGACATCTATAGTGACGACAAAATGTCGTCGCTATAGGGAGTCTATACCGACCGACCTATAGCGACGATTATATTATGACGACTTTGTCGTCATTATAGGTCTATAACGGCGACAATTTGATCTATAGCGACGACTTTTTAGCTATCGACCTTTTTTCTTGTAGTGTAATTACGATATCTTGATTTTTCCTTTATAATGCTTTTGATAACAATATTATCATAAAATGTAAAGTGAACACAAAATCAAATAATAGCATTGATTCCATAGATTACTTACTTCATATCTTTGTTCATAGTTTGTTCCATTATCTACAATCATCTCAAGAATATCAATTATATATGGAAGAAAACGTGTTAATCAAGCTTAGTAAAATATCTTAATGAGATCCCCAACAAGAATCACTGTGTCTTTTAAGAGTACTTTGTTATTTTAAATCTTATCTATTTTGTGATATCACCAATCTTGAATGCTTCAAATGCTATGACATCTTGCTTTTGTCGAAGAATATCACGCCGCTTTGAAGAAGCTCTAACAACATTAATTACCACACTAGTAACCAAACTAAAAAGTGATGTTTACGGGGCTTTATTATATTTCCAAATTTTTTAGGGGGGCTAAATTGTTTTTTTTTTTTTTCAAACTTTTCTAAAGGTTATATTAAATTTTTTTTACAAATTTAATGAAAAAAAAATTGAGGGAAGGGGGCCCCTGCTAGTGTGTTAGCTCCATCCCTGTGGTGGAGTTGATGGTTTTTGTATTCCTTCGGTCTCCCTTTTAACATATTTGGTTGAATTTTTCATTGTACTTGTGTTTCTCATCTCTTAATAATAATCCCTCGTATTTTGGTGGAGCATTCAGTCAAAATTAATTGCTCCACACATCCAACAATAGCTATGCGTATAATATAGAAAGAGAGAGAGAGAGACGCAAGAATAATCCAACGTTACAATGCGATGCCAGCTAGATGCACGTTGGAGTTTTCATGTACTGCTTATCGTATATTATTCCTAAATTTTGGTTGTTTGTTACTAGATAATTCTCTGGCCTTTTCCTAGTATTAAAATATAACGCTTATGGAGAGCTTTTCATTCATTTATTGTGATAAAGAGATGCTAGCTCTAAATATATAATGTATATTTAAGAATAGAGGTTATTACATGTATTCTTATAGCTGTAACCATAAGAACAAAACTTTCTGTACTTTAAAAAGATATATATATTGTCTATGTATATACTACATCTCAATCAAAAGAAAGGTGATACATATAATTATAATTAAATATTAATTCTGACCTTTTACTAGTACCAAAGTGTAATGTTGCTGTAGCAGAAAAAGAAGTATAAAAATACAATTCCGAACACTCCCATCAGGTAAAGTAATTCGCTGAAGAGAAGATTCTTTTAAGTCTATTGAATCAATCTCCATCATGTTGTTTGAGGATGACCCAACTGCATCGATAGTTGTATGCAACGATACTCCTTGTGGCTTTGTCTCGTTTGGCCCATCAAAAATATCATCAAAGAATGTAGCCTCTGCCCAAAAAACTTCTTGTTGAGCAAAC